>CM029531.1:3864806-4447152 GCA_017141395.1 Laodelphax striatellus | reverse complement strand
CTAATATAGTTGAATTTATGTGGTTGATATATCAACAGTGTTGATGGAAATTAAAAATACATCCAACTCATGTTCATCTACTCCAAATGATACCAGATAAAATGATAAATAATAAAATGTGATTGATCAAGAAACAGAAGGAAAAGAAGATTTCCTTCCAACAACTTTTTTATTCTCTTAGGTTTTATTATCAGGTATTGAAAACATTTTTTTTAATTCACGGCATGTGTTAATGGAAAAGATGTCCTTGACATCCATGGATTCTAGAATCTATTTATAATTTTATTGTTATCTACATGAATAAAGTAGTCTAATTTAAAACGTAGGGTTTTATACTGCAACAGAATGTTTGCAGACAGTGCAAAAGAAATTACTATTTTTTGCTATCCTCTGTTATCCCTTTGAACTGGTTTTTCATGATTTAGCAGTCTTTCTTTTCTACTCAAACTTGGAATCGCGGAAATCAGAAATTTCATCTTTACTGTAATCTTACTCATATTCAATACTAAAAGCTATATATTTTTTTAAATATTTAATATCTGTAGTAATCTTAGAAATAAGTTTAATCAGAACTATTAAATTACGTTATGAGATGTTTGAATGAAATGATGCTATCCTATCATTTTATTGTTTAATTTGTTTATCACGAATGGAATTATTTCAAGATGTATTTTGTACTGATTTTTGTGCAATGAGTCTCTTCATACCTAGTTCAAGCCATAAATAAATAAATAAATCTCTTTTCTCACAGTTCCTTTTTGAAACAGCGACTGACTAAAAAGCCAGCATGCCCTGTACCAGGCTACGGATTTTATTAGATAGTTCTTCACCTAAAAGCTAGAATTATTCACTTCGTTTTTAAGCAAGAGCTAAGGAGTCCGGAAAGCGTAGCAAGTTCTAGGCCCAGACTAGTCTAACAAACTTTAATCACTCGAAGCTTAGCATTTGCTTACAAAACCGTAGACCTACTTCTAGCTTTTATTCACCTCACCCATTATTCTTGTAAGAGGAGGAAGAAAAGAACAGAAAAAGAAGAATAGGAAGGATTTGCTAAAGTACAGACTACGCGTATACAAGCAATAGCACTACTACTGCAACTCACACTATATGAATTAAAATTAAATCATTTTTCTACTGCAACTCAAACTATGAATTCAAATTAATTTTTCTACAAGCATTGTCAAAATCTACAATAATAGGCTACATTCAGAATGCTATTATTAACTCAAATATTTATTAGTACTTATTGCCGGATGATAGACAACAATTTGAGGTATATTTGAAGTCAATAGTTAGACAAAGATTTACACAAACATGGAAGCGTGGCTACACTATACTACACATTCCAATTCAGGCACTATTAAAATCTAGAACGGATACAAAATTTGATTGGGTTAGCTTACATTTTCATGTGTACTAAATAACTTAATCTTTCAAGTATAATAATTTTGAACAAGTGAAAAAGAAGATGGATCCACACCAAGTGATTACTCACATGTTAAAATAGAACATGAAATTGAGAAAACCAGGGCCTGATCAATATTTTAGAAGCCATATAAAGAAAATAATTTGTCCAGTTTCAAGGCCATATATTTTGTACATGGTATATTTTCATGGTCATATCATTGCTGAAATTAATAAAAAGACATGAATGGAAGGTGTTACATGCATTTGAATGTTGAAAGAAAATTTCGATTGAGTAAATTGATTTTTGTAACTTAAGTAGACCAGTATCACTCATTGCAACTTGAAATACATTTTCAACAAATTCAAAAAATGGCAAAATAAATGTTATGCAAATTGAACAAGCTACATGCACTTGTAGGTTAAAAGAAAATGTCAATTGAGTAAATTGATCTTTGTACCTCATATACACCAGATCCACGTTCTGCAACTTGAACTACTTTAAGAAATTAACACCCAACGCATAAAATACACATCAAATTCAAAAAATGGCACCATAAATCATGCAAATTGAACAAGTCACATGCACTTGAAAGTTAAAAAAAATTTCAATTGAGTAAATTGATTTTTGTACCTCATATACACCAGCTCCACGTTCTGCACACAATGCACAAAATACACAAGAAATTTAAAAAAAAATGGCATAATAAATTATGGAAAGTGAACAAGTTACATTGATGGCGTTGATTTACTTAGATAAATTGATATGACCATTTTGAGTTGATTGAAATATTGAGTTAATTG
Organism: Laodelphax striatellus; assembly: GCA_017141395.1. Classification (NCBI taxonomy): domain Eukaryota; kingdom Metazoa; phylum Arthropoda; class Insecta; order Hemiptera; family Delphacidae; genus Laodelphax; species Laodelphax striatellus. The sequence continues at coordinate 4,444,944 of CM029531.1, read as the reverse complement.
ATATTAGTTGAGTCTTCACCTATTTGTAATGAAATAATATTTTATCATTAAAAGCTGGCTATTATCAATAGCCTCAAAAAGCGAAGGCCTACATACTGTATTTCATCATTTTGTCAAATTTATCTGTTTTGACAGATTTAGATGTGTTTTAGACTATTGAATCACAAGACATTTTAACTTCAATTTTTTTTTTAAGTGATGCCCACATGAGCTCTAGGTCGCTGGGTAATGAGAGTGATGATGAGATGACGACTGTTTAGACTCCTGTAGAAGTTCTTTCAATAAAAATTCCGGTTTATCAATCAAACTATCAAGTTTTAAACTTTGTAATTGAAAACAAAATCGCGAATTCTATAATATCTCAATTACTGCAGTTTCAAACTTATAAGTGATCTCATTTTTCAGCAAAGTTTACATAAAATTAAATATTTTGATACAGAATCAAGACACCAACAATTTATAAACTCGTGAATAAGTAGAAAAATCCACTTTTTAACTTGGTATGATGAAACATGAACATCAACCCTCAAACGGTTGAAGAGTGACTGGCATGTAGATGGGAGTGTTCTCTCACAAAATCATTCGCTCACTCTGCATGCATACGGTCAGTGTAGAACACTTTTGGCTCGCCTTCCCTCAGCTGTTGCTGGATTCGAGAAACTCAGGTCACTTTTTCTCGCCTATGTTTTCTTTACAGACAATAAAACCCCGAAGCTAAGGTATCGGCTGCCGAGAACGAACTGACCAAACTTCTACCCCCACCCTAAAATTTCAGTTTTGGTCACATGTAGTGGGAGTCGAAGGTCCCATGTCTTACCTCGCGGCCTATAACAAAACATTTTCACCTTTCACTCCTCACAATTTTGATGAGCACAACACATTGGTGGTATTCTCAGAGAGTTACGCAAACTCTGTAGGAGAAAGTTATTTAGAATTATGTAGCATGTATTGTAAATGCAAAGTATCATTGCTCTGGATATATAATATACTCTGATACATTACTCGAACACACTACAATATTTCTTTTCAGAATAATACAAATAATGAGGAAATTATTTGAGTTTTTAGTTTAACTAGCTTGTGGAACTATACCCTTGATAATTTTTTTGGAAATCTTGTCAAACCTTAAGAAAGATTGGATGAGATAAATTTTAGAATCTTGTACAATATTATTGTCAAGTGATTGAATCAAGCCCTATGACATGGTACGCAACTATTTGATGGAAAATTCAATTGGGTACAAATGCTTTTACAGAAGGGTATTCATGGTGTGACAGGATTTGTATGTCAAAAAATACAGGGCTTCATTTACAAACAGAAATAAGTCACACCAAGGGTGACAGCATTTAGGATGCTAGCCAGAGATACAGTAGAAAAATACAATACAAGAATACAATAGAAAATACAGTTTTATCTTGGCCTACAGATAATAGTTACAAAAAGGGCCTATAAAATAAAACCTCACAAGACCAGGAATTGCTGATTATAAGATGCCAACATTTTTTTTTCAGCACCATTTTTTCTTTCAACGTCTGGAGTGTTGCCATCAAATAGTTAACAATTCCTATTTCTCAGAATAACTTTTATGAAACAGGAAACAGGTCGTACAGCACAATAGAAATATACAGAACTTCATTCAAAAACAGAAATGAGTCACTCCAGAAGTGACAGCTAAAATGAAAGCTAATCTTGATATATACAAGCCTCTTCTTGTGGAGTTTGTACTCAATCAAATTTTTCATCCAATCCAATAAAATAAAAGATCTAATAGTGAGCAGTTCCTATTTCTTAGGACAAGAGTTTCATGAACAGTAACGCACATAGCCTGTTCATGAAATATCACAAGTCCAAGAAATAATTTTATGTAACAGTAACACACTGGGCCTGTTACATAAAATCTCACAAGTCAAAAAAATAATTTTAAATCTAGTCAAAATTTAACAAACTCTCAAGTTCAATCCAAACAGTGGAAATGTAGTTGAAGATGATTATTGATTTGATGAGAAGTTTGATTGTGTACAAAATCCTATACAGTAGAGAATCACTCCAGGAGTGACAGCATTTAGGATGCAAGCCATAGATACAGGGCTTTCTTTGTCATCTAATACAATAGAAAAATACAGTTTTATCTTGGCCTACAGATAATAGTTACAAAAAGGGCCTATAAAATAAAACCTCACAAGACCAGGAATTGCTGATTATAAGATGCCAACATTTTTTTTTCAGCACCATTTTTTCTCTTAACGTCTGGTGTGTTGCCATCAAATAGTTAACAATTCCTATTTCTCAGAATAAGTTTTATGAAACAGGGAACAGGTCGTACAGCACAATAGAAATAATATACAGAGCTTCATTTAAAACAAGAATAAGTCACTCCAGAAGTGACAGCATTTAAGCTAGCCATGAATAGACAGCTCGATTTACAAACAGAAATATAACTTTTTTTTTTCATTTTCTTTTTTCATTTTTCTATTTTTTCTTTTTCTTTTTTTTCTTTCTTTTTCTTTTTAATTTTTTTCTTTTTTTTCATTTTTTCAATTTTTTTTCTTTTTTCATTTTTTTCAATTTTTTCTTTTTTCCTTTTTTCATTTTTTTCTTTAATCTATTTATTCTTTTACAATGGACATAGAAAAACTAAAATGGAAGCTGATCTTGATATACACAAGCCTCATCTTGTGGAGTTTGTACTCAATCGAATTTTTCATCCAATCCAATAAAATAAAAGATCTAATAGTGAGCAGTTCCTATTTCTTAGGACAAGAGTTTTATGAACAGTAACGCACATAGCCTGTTCATAAAATATCACAAGTCCAAAAAATAGTTTTATGAAACAGTAACACACTGGGCCTGTTACATAAAATCTCACAAGTCAAAAAAATAATTTTAAATCTAGTGAAAATTTAACGGACTCTCAAGTTCGAGCCAAACAGTGAGAATGTAGTTGAAGATGATTATTGATTTGATGAGAAGTTTGAGTGTGTACAAAATCCTATACAGTAGAGAATCACTCCAGGAGTGACAGCATTTAGGATGCAAGCCATAGATACAGGGCTTTCTTTGTCATCTAATACAATAGAAAAATACAGTTTTATCTTGGTCTACAGATAATAGTTACAAAAAGGGCCTATAAAATAAAACCTCACAAGACCAGGAATTGCTGATTATAAGATGCCAACATTTTTTTTTCAGCACCATTTTTTCTTTTAACGTCTGGTGTGTTGCCATCAAATAGTTAACAATTCCTATTTCTCAGAATAAGTTTTATGAAACATGAAACAGGTCGTACAGCACAATAGAAATAATATACAGAGCTTCATTTAAAACAAATAAGTCACTCCAGAAGTGACAGCATTTAAGAAGCTAGCCATGAATAGACAGCTCGATTTACAAACAGAAATTATATAACTTTTTCTTTTTTTCATTTTCTATTTTTTTCCTTTTTTTTCTTTTTTCTTTCTTTTCTTTTTTAATGTTTTTCTTTTTCATTTTTTTTCAATTTTTTTCTTTTTTCATTTTTTTAATTTTTATTCTTTTTCCTTTTTTTTCTTTTTCATTTTTTTTCTTTTTTCTTTAATCTATTTATTCTTTTACAATGGACATAGAAAAACTAAAATGGAAGCTGATCTTGATATACACAAGCCTCATCTTGTGGAGTTTGTACTCAATCGAATTTTTCATCCAATCCAATAAAATAAAAGATCTAATAGTGAGCAGTTCCTATTTCTTAGGACAAGAGTTTTATGAACAGTAACGCACATAGCCTGTTCATAAAATATCACAAGTCCAAAAAATAGTTTTATGAAACAGTAACACACTGGGCCTGTTACATAAAATCTCACAAGTCAAAAAAATAATTTTAAATCTAGTCAAAATTTAACAAACTCTCAAGTTCAATCCAAACAGTGGAAATGTAGTTGAAGATGATTATTGATTTGATGAGAAGTTTGATTGTGTACAAAATCCTATACAGTAGAGAATCACTTCAGGAGTGACAGCATTAAGGATGCAAGCCAGAGATACAGGGCTTTCTTTGTCATCTAATACAACAGAAAATACAGTTTTATCTTGGTCTACAGATAATAGTTACAAAAGGGCCTATAAAATAAAACCTCACAAGACCAGGAATTGCTGATTATAAGATGCCAACATTTTTTTCAATTTTTCTTTTAACGTCTGGTGTGTTGCCATCAAATAGTTAACAATTCCTATTTCTCAGAATAAGTTTTATGAAACAAACAGGTCGTACAGCACAATAGAAATATTATACAGAGCTTCATTTAAAACAAGAATAAGTCACTCCAGAAGTGACAGCATTTAAGATGCTAGCCATAAATAGACAGCTCCATTTACAAACAGAAATTACATAATTTTTCAATTTTTTTCTTTTTTAATTTTATCTTTTTTTCATTTTTCTATTTTTTCTTTTTTCATTTCTTTCATTTCTTTCTTTTTTTTCTTTTTTAATTTTTTTCTCTTTTTTTTTCAATTTTCCACTTTTTTTTCATTTTTTCAATTTTTTTCTTTTTTCCTTTTTTTCTTTTCATTTTTTTTCTTTAATCTATTTATTCTTTTACAATGGACATAGAAAACTAAATGGAAGCTGATCTTGATATACACAAGTCTCATCTTGTGGAGTTTGTACTCAATCGAATTTTTTCATCCAATCCAATAAAATAAAAGATCTAATAGTGAGCAGTTCCTATTTCTTAGGACAAGAGTTTTATGAACAGTAACGCACATAGCCTGTTCATAAAATATCACAAGTCCAAAAAATAGTTTTATGAAACAGTAACACACTGGGCCTGTTACATAAAATCTCACAAGTCAAAAAAATAATTTTAAATCTACTCAAAATTTAACAAACTCTCAAGTTCAATCCAAACAGTGGAAATGTAGTTGAAGATGATTATTGATTTGATGAGAAGTTTGATTGTGTACAAAATCCTATACAGTAGAGAATCACTCCAGGAGTGACAGCATTTAGGATGCAAGCCATAGATACAGGGCTTTCTTTGTCATCTAATACAATAGAAAAATACAGTTTTATCTTGGTCTACAGATAATAGTTACAAAAAGGGCCTATAAAATAAAACCTCACAAGACCAGGAATTGCTGATTATAAGATGCCAACATTTTTTTTTTCAGCACCATTTTTTCTTTTAACGTATGGTGTTTTGCCAACAAATAGTTAACAATTCCTATTACTCAGAATAAGTTTTATGAAACAGGAAACAGGTCGTACATCACAATAGAAATATTATACAGAGCTTCATTTAAAAACAAGAATAAGTCACTCCAGAAGTGACAGCATTTAAGATATAGCCATGAATAGACAGCTCCATTTACACAGAAATTACATAATTTTTCAATTTTTCTTTTTCTTTTCTCTTTTTCATTTTTCTATTTTTCCTTTTTTTTTCTTTCTTTTCTTTCTATTCCTTTTCTTTTTTTTCTTTTTTCTTTTTCTTTTTTTCAATTCTCCACTTTTTTTCTTTTTTTCATTTTTCAATTTTTTTCTTTTTCCTTTTTTCTTTTTCATTTTTTTTCTTTAATCTATTTATTCTTTTACAATGGACATAGAAAACTAAATGGAAGCTGATCTTGATATACAAGTCTCATCTTGTGTTTGTACTCAATCGAATTTTCATCCAATCCAATAAAATAAAAGATCTAATAGTGAGCAGTTCCTATTTCTTAGGACAAGAGTTTTATGAACAGTAACGCACATAGCCTGTTCATAAAATATCACAAGTCAAAAATAGTTTTATGAAACAGTAACACACTGGGCCTGTTACATAAAATCTCACAAGTCAAAAAAATAATTTTAAATCTAGTGAAATTTAACAAACTCTCAAGTTCAATCCAAACAGTGGAAATGTAGTTGAAGATGATTATTGATTTGATGAGAAGTTTGATTGTGTACAAAATCCTATACAGTAGAGAATCACCTCCGGAGTGACAGCATTTAGGATGCAAGCATAGATACAGGGCTTTCTTTGTCATCTAATACAATAGAAAAATACAGTTTTATCTTGGTCTACAGATAATAGTTACAAAAAGGGCCTATAAAATAAACCTCACAAGACCAGGAATTGCTGATTATAAGATGCCAACATTTTTTCAGCACCATTTTTCTTTTAACGTCTGGTGTGTTGCCATCAAATAGTTAACAATTCTATTTCTCAGAATAAGTTTTATGAAACAGGAAACAGGTCGTACAGCACAATAGAAATATACAGAGTCATTTAAAACAGGAATAAGTCACTCCAGAAGTGACAGCATTTAAGATGCTAGACATAAATAGACAGCTCCATTTACAAACAGAAATTACATAATTTTAAATTTTTTCTTTTTTTCATTTTTTTCATTTTCTATTTTTCTTTCTTTTCTTTTTAATTTTTTTTCTTTTTCTTTTTTTCAGTTTTCTCTTTTTTTTATTTTTTCCAAATTTTTTCTTTTACTTTTTTAATTTTTTATTTTTCTTTAATCTATTTATTCTTTACAATGGACATAGAAAACTAAAATGGAAGCTGATCTTGATATACACAAGCCTCATCTTGTGGAGTTTGTACTCAATCGATTTTTTCATCCAATCCAATAAAATAAAAGATCTAATATTGAGCAGTTCCTATTTCCTAGGACAAGAGTTTTATGAACAGTAACGCACATAGCCTGTTCATGAAATATCACAAGTCAAGAAATAGTTTATGAAACAGTAACACACTGGGCCTGTTACATAAAATCTCACAAGTCAAAAAAAAAATAGTTTTAAATCTAGTGAAAATTTAACAGACTCTCAAGTTCGCGCTAAACAGTGAGAATGTAGTTGAAGGTGATTATTGATTTGATGAGAAGTTTGATTGTGTACAAAATCCTATACAGTAGAGAATCACTCAGGAGTGACAGCATTTAGGATGCAAGCCAGAGATACAGGGCTTTCTTTGACGTATTATACAACAGAAAAGTACAATTTATGTCGGCCTACAGATAAAGGTGAACACAAGGGCCTGTTTCATAATATCTCACATGATTTGGAATAGCTGGCTATAAGCGGCTAACGTTAGGTTTTCAGCACCTTTTTCAGCCTAACCATAAATAGACAGCTCCATTTACAAACAGAAATTACATAAATTTTAATTTTTCTTTTTCATTTTCTCTTTTTCATTTTTCTATTTTTTCATTTCTTTTCTTTTTCTTTTTTTTTCTTTTTTCTTTTTTTTCATTTTTCAATTTTTTTCCAATTTTTTCTTTTTTTCAAATTTTTCTTTTTATTTTTTTCTTTTCCTTTTTCTTTTATTCTTTAATCTTTTCATTCTTTTACAATGGACATAGGAAAACTAAAATGGAAGCTGATCTTGATATATACAAGCCTCATCTTGAGGAGTTTGTACTCAATCAAATTTTTCATCCAATCCAATAAAATAAATGATCTAATTAGTGAGCAGTTCCTATTTCTTAGGACAAGAGTTTTATGAACAGTAACGCACATAGCCTGTTCATAAAATATCACAAGTCCAAAACTAGTTTTATGAAACAGTAACACACTGGGCCTGTTACATAAATCTCACAAGTCAAAAAAAAAAAAAGATTTGAATCTAGTGAAAATTTAACGGACTCTCAAGTTCGAGCCAAACAGTGAGAATGTAGTTGAAGGTGATTATTGATTTGATGAGAAGTTTGATTGTGTACAAAATCCTATACAGTAGAGAATCACTCCAGGAGTGACAGCATTTAGGATGCAAGCCAAAGATACAGAGCTGTATTTTCAAACAGAAATAAGTCACACCAGGAGTGACCGCATTCAGGGTGTAATTAATAAATGAAAATAACAACATAATGAAGATTTTTTGATAACATGAAGCATTTCCAAAGTCGAGTTTTCCATCAAATGAAATGAGCTGAAAACTATTATTGATCAGAAACATCCTAATTAGTTAATAAATTATACCAATGGATACTTTGTATTTACAATACACTACAATATACACTGCTAACTAGAGCATTTTCATATGTGGCGTCCTGTAACTCTTAAATAATGTATACTCTTATGTGTTGTACTCATCAAAATAAAGACAGGAATCCTTATAAGAAGGTTCCAAAAAAGATTTGTTAAAGAGGCCAGTAGATTCAAGATTTTTCTATTAATTAACAATTTTATGAACTGTTGCTGTCTTAATTCAGTATGAAAATGATAAATTCTTGAGTTAACTTTGCTGGAAAAATGAGACAATCTAGAAATTTTCAACTGCAGTGGTAATCAATCATTTAATAATTTACGAAGAGTACAACAGGCTTATGCCCAAAACTGATTCCTCTTCCAATTTAAACAGATATTTCAAATTTAGGTTGTCATATCATCTTACTAAATCACCAATTTCCACTTCAAAAACAGAAGCAGAACAATATTAGATTTTTCAAATAAGTCCATATTAAAGTCAAAAACAGAAACACCAAATAAAAAGTTATTGAAAATTTTGAACTATGTGCTGATAACTTTAATAATGACCTGAGGAAACTAGGCGTTAGGGATAGGGATTGCATAAGGCTTCTGATAGAGACGAATGGAGAGGCACTTTAATGAGGCCAAGGCCCTAAATGGGCTGTAGCGTCAAGGAGAAGTGAGTACATAAATAAGACAACCTTATATATTCAATTGAGGTATATGGAGATATTCATGACCAGTGTGTCCGCCATTTTCCTATTTCATAGGATGCATAGGAAATGGTAAGCAATACTATTGAAATTTGAATAAACATCAATCATACATAACTAGCAAGCAATAAATAGATGAATAGCAAGATAATATTAAATAAATAATGAATAGCAAGCAATAATCAACATCTTCTTATCAACTTCACTATTAATATCGTGCATAATTAGTTAGATACTGGAAAGCAATATTATTGAAGTATTAGAATCAACATCATGCAAAAAAAACATCTTAGTTGGATTAGTGACAAGCAATAATACTGAAAACATTGAAACTAGCATGCATATTAATTAGATTTGATCAAATTTTTCAAACAGGAAAATGGAGAAACAATACCGAAGTGGCGGTCAAGACGTTACGACAAGGCACAATGTTGACCCAGGCGTTCCTGCAAGAGGTAGCTATCATGAAGAAGTTCCGTCACGACCGTCTGGTGGAGCTGTATGCAGTCTGCTCAAAAGAGGATCCGGTCTACATTGTTCAGGAGTACATGAAGCACGGCAGCTTGTTCGAATTCCTGCACAACGGAGAAGGCAAACATTTACTATTTGGTGATCTCATCTACATTGCTGCTCAGGTTAGAAACGAAATGAATTGAGCACGTAAATTATTTGATTGAGGCTAAATAATGATTAAAATAATGCGTAAATCATGTGTAGAATAGTACGTAAATATAGAGTTAAAATCTATAGTACTACTTTTTTTAATTTGGCGGATGAAGAATAACTTTCATTTATGATTCAACATTTTATGGTAATGGTGGTCTTCTGTTGATTTTTTTTCATATAAATATTAGCATAAATGGTGTTTCAGAACTCCCTACCAATATTCTAGGGCATTGATCCTGGGTGAATACCATATCTAAATATCATATTTAAATTGTCCAGAAGTCCTTAGTTACTCACACAGCTGCCTAACTGGTTTTTACTTAGGAACAATGCCCTAGAGTATTGGTAGGGAGTTCTGAAACACTCTGTATAACATAGCCTATAAAAAACATATTAAAAGAGATCAACAGAACATAAGGCCTACCCATTACCATGGAAAGGTTGAATAAAAGTCAAGAGCCATCCGCCAAATTAAAAAAAATACTACTGTCCATGATCAGATTCTTTTCCTTTTTCAATTCCTTCATTTCCAAGTTGAATACAGATTAGCCTTCACTACAGTGTCAAAGTTGAATAGTTCTTGTAATTAATTATTATGATAATTAATTGAACGAAATTCCTAATTAATAATGCTATACTGTAAAGTATAATCTCATTTCCTTGCGTCTTAATATACTCTAGTTTAGTCATCTTTATAATATATCTTTATAATATTTTTGTTGTTTTCTGTTCATGCTCTGCCAGAACAAATAAGTAGCATAAGATCGAACATAGTTGGGCCAAGCCTCCAAATTGTGTGTGTTCTATGGTTCAAGTAAAATATTATTTTAAAACTATCATATTGTACAAAATTTCTAACATCGAATATCAAATTGCATAACTTTAAAAATGTATAATAGCACCAAGCATTTTCACACAAAATAATTCCTGGAACTTCACTACATGCGTTTTTAAAAGGATCAGTGTTCATCACATATATAAAAAAATATGGAAGGATTCGAATTGAAATAACGAGCCTTGAATTGTACAGGTTCCCTCACACAAGAAGAGAGCTGTAAGTTATAACTTATAACAGCAAACCATCATATGCATGTCTAGTGAGTAGCTTCCAGGTCAGCTGTTCAATTCAAGGTAATTTTTTGTTGTTCGATGAAAATGTTGTTTGTGTAAAACACCTCAATAAATTTTAACATCTCTATTATCAAGTTCTATATGAACTTGAAGTAAGTAGTTTTTCTACTTTAAAAGTTATTCTGAATCAAAATATTGACTGATGTAGACTGAAGATTCATCTCTCAATTTCAAAACATTGAATAATAAGCATAATTATAATATAAGGTGTGGTCTATGTATTAAATGTGTCTGGTAGAAATAAGGACGATGCACTATCATATTATTTTCTTTGTTATTAGAAAATATAATGGTGCTTGAAACCATCTTATGCTAGCCTACTTATTTGTTATGACATCACATGAACAGAAGACAACAAAAATATTATAATGGAAGAAAAATATGACTAAACTAGAATAAATTACCAGAACTATTCAACTTTGGCACCATAGTCAAGGCTAACCTGTATTTTACTTGAAAATGAAGGAATTGAATGATATTTTTATGAATAAAATACGTAGATTGAAACGATAATGAATTGACTATTTTTGATACATTGAATAGAGATAATATTGAACTGAAATCGAGAACTGAACATATTTTACAAATATAAGCAATAGGCAACTAGCAACATATGGATCATAATATGATTGTCTACTCTATACAAACCAATAGTTCAATGCACACTGAAACAGCTGCTTTAGGTGTGCATTGGACTATTTTGTATAGAGTAGACGATCATGTGATCCAAATGTTGCTTATTGCCCTATTGCTTATTGCTCCGGTGTACGAGCTGCCTTAAAGGTATGAATTGTGAGTTGTTATCTTATTTTAAACTTCGTTACTAAGTATCGATGATGGAGATGATAACACATGATTTGAAAAGATACGACAGTCTCCTCCTGGAGTCCCTACCAGGTCACACTATATAACAAAGCTAGAAAGATTACAGAATAAATTCCTCAGACATCTATTCTATAAAGGGTTTGGTCATTTCTGTGGATTTGGTTTTCCTACAGAGCAGCTGAGGTCACTGTTTGGGGTTGAAACTCTCAAACTAAGGCGAGAGGTCTCATCCTTGATTATTTTTCATACGATTTTAAGGAATGGTGGACTCGCCTACCTACTTGGAAGGATTGGATTTCTGTGCCCTAGGCGGAGATTACATCCATTGATTTTTATTCAAAGGTCCAGAACGGTCATCATAATCATCACTATTTCTTCATAATCATCTTCATTGCCATCTATATCATCTTTATCATTCCATCATTCTGTCATCTCTTGATTTTTTTTATAGTTAGTTATTATTGTTTTGTAAAGTGCATTTTATTTAAATTATTGTGTTGTGTTAAGGAAACAAATTTGGGGTAATCCTGTAGCTTTCGTCTTGTTTGTAATAAATAAATAAATTAATTAATGTTAAATTCAAGAAAGCATTTTTTCTTTCTATTATTAAGCTACGACTCTAAGTTTTGACCTCGCACTTTAGCATTGTCTCGGATGGCATATCAATTTATTTTCCAAACTGCTTGTATTTTTGATACTGTTCTTTTATTGTTTTGTTTTAATTGAAAAATTAATTATTTATTTTATTTTCGAATTAGACTTATATTAACTTTTCAAAATTGGAAATAAGATTTTTCAATTTTAATTTACCTAACGCTAACAGCAGTTCAAACTGTATAACACCATCCACTATGATGTGAAAGTTTGCCGTTAAGTGCAACATCCAACAATACAAGTATGATTAATTAAAATACAATCAGCTCTACTATTGAACTCAAATCGGAAACTGAGCGACTCGGATAACAAACATGTGTTTTCAAATGATGACGTTCAGACGACATCCTTATCGAAATGATGACAGTACGGTTGCAGGATCGTCTGAACGTTATCATTTGCACATGTTTGTTATCCGTCGCTCAGTTTCCGCGATGTGATTCAAGTGAAATAGATCCTCTTTCATAGTTAGTTGGGCCTAAATTTTCAACATAATTAAGCTAGTGGAGCAACAAAACTGGTCCAGTGTTCGAAAATAAAGAATAAATCCATTTCAGTTACAGTAGGCCTAAGTTATGTTATTTCAATATAGCAATTATTATGATGAGTCACAAATCACAGTAGAATCATAGTGGAGTTTTTCAGAAGTTCGAATGTAAAATTTGATAGCCTAATTGGAATAATGCTAATATAATGGTCAAGCGTAAACAGCTATGACATACCGTACGGAACCTTCCAAGTTGCAATTTGATCATTTTACAAAAAACGTATTCAGCAAGTAGGTACTGGTACCGTTATGCAAAAGACACCAGTAGGCCTAGGCTGAATTTCATGTTATAGGCTATAAAACGTTAAAATAATATATCGAAAATGATGTTAACTGCGTCGAAAGTAACTTGATAACTTAGTAAAGGTAACTTTTGTATTAAAAAATCAATACTTACTCACTGGATACTGGAGAATTCTGTAAAGCAAGTAAGCTCAACTACGAAGCAAAAATTATTCACATCTCATCTTGAACATTTTGATCGAAAACTACACTAAATCAACTAGACCAATGAGCACTATTTGAACAGTATTTTTCATGATATTAAACTTCAATTCAAAAACATCTAAATGAGTTTAAACCACATAACTTTGTAAAATTTCACTACCGGTAAAACACACTCATTGTCAATGATGACTTGACGAGCGAGAGCCATTTGTATTTCATTAGTGTGTTGGGAACAGCTGCTAGACAGCACTGCCATTTAGAGAAACCATTCATATTTTTTGATAATGTCTTAAATTTCTTTTATTAGGATAATTTAATTATTATATCAATATAATATGATAAAATTCTTAAATATAATGGAAAGAGTTCACTAACTGAATCTTCTCGCTCATTCATCTAGCATCTTGTTTTCTGATACAGAGGCTGTTTGCTAATCAGAACCGCGAACTTTTGAAATAGCCTACAGCATTTTGATGCGCTACTCAACATTCTAAAAATGTTCAACATTCGATGAATTCGCTTCGACATTGGCATTTATTTGTGATATTTATTTTCAATTACTCATGAATAAAAATTGATTATTTATTGCTATTTTATTATATAACATTGCTGTTTATCCATCTTCTATTTGTAACTGCTCTGAAGATGGACAAACAGCAGTCCGATAGCTTCAAATCTGGGAGTACATTCCACTTTTAAGTAAAGTAATTTCTCAAGTGCAATAATATATTAGAAATGTTATCACTTGAGCATGTTTAACCCATAAATCATTTTCAAACCCTGTGTCGTGGATTTTGAATTCTTAATCAGTCGAAAATATTGAATATTTTTCATAGATAAATGCAGAAAATCTTGTTTAGCCAGGTGTCAATAAGAAAAAGCGTGACAATCTTTTTGAATTAATATATTTTGAATAAGAATGCATTAGTTAATATGAATCTTAGCAATAATATTACTTCATTAAAAAATCTCATACAATAAATCTCAATATTTTACATGCTAATTGTGCTTCTAATTCAGGTACCTCAAATACAGTTAATGAGTTAATTACATAATAAAACAGTTATAATAATTATGAATCTATTTAAGCTGCTTCTGCTCCTGCTCCTGCTCCTGAGCTGCTCCTTCTCAATATTCTGTTCGATAAAGAATCATATTAATAATTTTTGTACATGGTGAATTGGTTTTCTGGAATCATTCAAGTATGCAAATAAAGTAAGCCTTTCGTCTTCACATGGTTCCTCAAAAAATTTTTTTTGAATAGGTAATAAAAGATTTGAACTGTGTCAAATTGAATTTACAAAAAAATTATATTAATTAGTTATGATAACTCACATCCTATGATAATGATCCTGCTTTGTATAACACTGTGCACTATAATAACAATAATTATATGCACATTAGGTGTATTCAATAAAAGCTATGTTTAAGTAGTAATTGGTCATGAAAATTCACTTATCATGAACAATAGGAATACATTAGGAGTATAGAAAGAATACTTTTAAACAGCTTCCTCAAGTTACGAGTATTGTCAATTTCATCCAGGACTTCATATGTATCTGAAAATGATGAAGGCCTTATCAAAGTTTGTCATCTAGTTGACGAATCCAATGGAAACATTTCCTTTTCATGTATTTATAGGTGATTTGAAGAGAGAATTCCATCTTGAACAAAGGATCTTCTCTTTGTTTACAAGTAGTAAAATAACATTTCAACATAAAGTGGATAAAGTATTCCATTTGATTGATTTGATATTCTCTTTCCATAGAAATTGCTTTATATCGACTAATAGACTCATGATACCGCTCAACAGCACATAATATTTAAGTTCATGTCATTTGAATACTGAAAATGCTAAATGTAGTAAACATATCTCAGACGGTTTAGAATACGTTCTATGTTTGAGTCGAAACAAGACGTTTTGTTTTATTTGGTGTGCATTGGACCTCAATAGAACTAAGAATTAATCAATTTAATATAAAAGTGGCAGTTTCGAATTGGTTGGACGGTTGGATTTTAGTAATGAAAAAACAAATTCTATATTTTTCATTTATTAATTCAAAACTAAAGAAACTACAATTTAATTAATAATAAACAAAAGTGCAATATTACAATAGAAAAATAATTTTAGTTTTAATGTTGCTTTTTATGTCTGCGATGCTCAAAATTTATATAAATATAAAGTTGTTAGTATCACATTGTTCGTTTGTGCAACCATGTACATTGCCTGAGTACCATACCTTTGTTTGACTACACAATGTTTGAAAAGCTCTACAATGATTTTTCAAAATAGAAAATAAAATTGCTTTACAATATTTTCTCAAAGACCAGAAGGGTCACCTCCAAGACAGCGGAGCGCGCATAAGGCGCTGACAACTGCACAGGTGCACAAAGGAAGACACTTTTACATATGGGTTACCACATTGTTCTGCTGCGCCATTAATAATTTCAAATCACAAAGTAGGAAATCACATCCACTGGGGCTTTACTTATAATTGAGACAATAATCATGTGATTCTCAAAAATAATAAATTACACAATTTATTGAAAATATCTTTAACTTTAATTTATACAATGCACATTGGCAGATGGCCAATGAAGTATATATCAGAAGACATTTAGCCTGGTCAAATATTGTGGTTTGCTTTACTTTACTTCACTTCACTAGAAGAGCTACTTTGATTGTGGTTTGCTTTACTCCACTTCACTTAATATACCATACAATTATAAAGATTTACTATGTGAGTAAGTGAGTGAAGTGAGTAAAGTAAACAAAGTAACTAGTTAAACAAACCACAATCCTATGTGACCACTAACATAACTGTCACTCAATAATATTAATCTACAATAGAATACAATCATAATAATACTTAATATAAATACATGTTAATCTACAATACAATTAAATCTACAATATTATGTGTCTGTGATGTTCAAAATTTATATAAATATAAAGTTGTTAGTATCACATTGTTCGTTTTTGTTACATTGAGTACCATACCTTTGTTTGACTACAATGTTTGAAAAGCTCTACAATGATTTTTCAAAATGAAAATAAAATTGCTTTACAATATTTTCTCAAAGACCAGAAGGGTCACTCCAAGACAGCATAAGGCGCTGACAACTGCACAGGTGCACAAAGGAAGACATACATTTTTTTATATATTTAAATTGTTCTGCCATTAATTTCAAATCACAAAGTAGGGAAATCACATCCACTGGGGCTTTACTTATAATTGAGACAATAATCATGTGATTCTCAAAAATAATAAATTACAATTTATCAAAAATATCTTTAACTTTAATTTATACAATGCACATTGGCAGATGGCCAATCAGTAGTATATACAGAAGACATTTACCTGGTCACATGATTGTGGTTTGCTTACTCACTTCACTAGAAGAGCTACTTTTGTGTTTTGCTAATTCACTTCACTTACTATATACCATACGAATTGTATAGATTTACAATGTGAGTAATGAAGTGAAGTAAAAGTAACTTTGTTAGTGAAGAAAGAAAAATAAAAAATCGTATCACAGATCAATGACATATAACACTGTCACTCAATAATATTAATCTACAATAAAATACAATCATAATAATACATAATATAAATACAATATACAATTTTAATCTACAATATTAATGTACAATAATTTTTTTATTACTAGAATAATAATAATGGAGATGAATACATATAATTATAATAATTATAACAACCAGTAATTTGACAAATAAAAACAAAAAAGAACTACAATAATTTTTTTGATGTGCAAACAAAACGTAATCAACTGTCCCATTGTACTCTTCCATCCTCAGTTTGGAGAAATAATAATTCATCCATAAATAATGATAATTAAATAAATAATAAATAAATATTATACCCTAATTAAATAAATCCTAACCTATACTAATATTTCAATCAACAATAATAATTTTTTTAGTTTTATATTTTATAATTTTTGGTATTCCACCGGATAATAATAACAACAAAAAAACATATAATTATAATGAAAATGATAATATTTTTTCTTAATTTTTATATTTTATTATTTTTTTGGGGGCCTACACCTAAAAAAAAATGAATAATAATGATAATTTTTTATTTTTTTTTATTTTATAATTTTTGGACCTACACCTAAAAAAAAAAAAATTGAATAATGATAATTTTTTATATTTTTATATTTTATAATTTTTTTGGGGCCTACACCTAAAAAGAAAAATCTAATCTAATTCTAATAATAATGATGATCGAATAAATACTTAATAAATAATATAATACACTAATTAAATAAATACTAACCTACTTATACTTACATTCTAATAAACAATAATATTTTTTTTAGTTTTATATTTTATAATTTTTTGGTGGCCACCACCGGATAATAATAACAACAACAAAACATATTAATATAATAACTATAATAACATAATAACATAACATAACTATAATATAATAATAAATATAATAACAAAATGATAATATATATATTTTTTTTGGGCCTACCTAAAAAAAGAAAAATCCAATAATAATGATAATATTTTTTAATTTTATATTTTTTTTTTTTTGGGCCTACACCTAAAAATAATAAATCTAATAATAATGATTAATGATATTTTTTTTTATTTTATATTTTTTACTTACACCTAAAAAAAAGAAAATCTAATAACAATGAATAATGATAATATGTTTTTAATTTTATTTTTTTTATTTTTTTGGCCTACACCTAAAAAAGAAAAATCTAATAATAATGAATAATGATAATATTAATTTTATATATATATTTTTAGTTTTCGCCATTTTTTTTTTCAAAACAAAAATTTCAATGAGCCATTCCATTGTGCTATGACTTGCTGGCAGTTCCTGCTCCTTATTTGATCTTTAACTTGGCTAACCAGATGTTTGTAAAATCCCGGTAATTTTTCAGAGATTAGAGAAGGGTGTGAAATAGTTGAACAAGTTATAAATTAATGTGAATGATCAAACTTTGAGATACGTGACTAGCTTAAATCGAAGGTAAAGAAGCTTGCTGAATAAAACAACAGAATCAACATAGTTTAAATCAACTTATCAAATAATAAGAATAAAACTTCTGATAAAAAATACTTTGAATTGGATATATTTAAAATAATGAATATATTTATTTACTGGACTTGAATATATTTAAGTTACAGTATGCAGCAACATCGTCGAAATTAATTGGAATCGACCAAAGTAAGTAAGGTAAACATTAATAAAACCCTGTATTTCTAGAAATAGCTTGATATTATTAATGAATCTATAGTTTATATATGAAATCATAAAAATACAAGAAAAGAGATAATCATGGAAATTTACAAAAAAAAAATGGAATACAATCCTCAGAATATCACATCCTTAGCAATAAAATTCTATAAATCTTCAAATAACTCAAGTCCTTATTCAACCTTAAACAACCTTAATTTTAATTTAATTAATTTTATTGTCATCTTCAACACTATCAATGTTGATTAGGAAATGATAAGTTTTAATTTACTCTTAATGATATATAATCTTATATATCATTAGTTTAGATAATTTATTCATTATTTTAGTATTACTGTTATTATTAATTTACTGTTTTGCATTCAATCCCGCACAGGTTTCATGCCCATGTGGGTCTTATAAATTTATTTCAATGATTGAATGAAGTACCTTTTGTTATTAGTATATGTTTGTAAATTGAAATAAATAAATTTGAATTTGGATTTATCATTCAATTGAATATTCCTCCAAAGAAATCACTTTCCCTAAAAAGTGTGTATATTAAAAAAAATACATACATGACATGTTTGTTTTGAAAGAATTTTTCAAAAATAATTATTGTAACAAGTTTCGAGATGAAGTGTTACTCATACCATCATTGTTAGAAGGAAAACTCAATTTTCATGTAGCTAAACTTTTCATATTCAATTTTATGAAGAACATTTCTACTCAAACACTTAAAATGACAATTTGGCAAAGTAGTTATCAAAAATAATACTTCAGATACAATTAATATTATTTCCAATTTTTGAAAAAAACTGTACAGGTTACAAGTTAAAGTTGTGTTTTATAAATACATACATAATGAATACTTTAGAATAAGCGCTACTCACACTAATCTTGCGATACTGAAATCGCGAAGCAAATGGAGTTCAACGACTGGAATAACAAACATGTGTTTTAAATATGACGTTCAGACAATATGGTGAGCGTCATCATTTGGAAACACATGTTTATTCAGTCGCCGAGACTCAGTCTTAACGAAGTATCAAGTGTGAGTAGAGCCTGAAGGTTCAGAGTTGAGAAAACAATGCGTGAATTTGAGGAACCCACAAAGTGTTGTTAGAGGCCGCATCGGGTTCTTTGGTGGAGCTGCTCATTTTGTCGCTCCACCGCTCCACTCACAGCAGTGGAAATGGGTGATTATTGAGAAGACACGTCTTGTTGAAGGTCAGCAGCAGTTTATTTGCTTCATCTTTAATATTATTCGAGATTCATCTGCTGGAGTATTTTTGGTTTGTGCAATATAATACCTGAACGAAGATTTCCTCATCCAAATCGATAATTATTACTGGCTGATAGTGATTGTTTCTATATAGTAGAAACATATAATATCTATATAGATATTATATAGTAGCAGCTCTGAGGTATGACCCTCGGACCCCGAGCTGGTCAGTGCTTCCTTTATATCCCTGCACTGACTGTCCTCAACCTGCCTTCTACTCTTCTCCCCTCACCCTCTTTATCTGTCATTTGGTTCGTTTATGCTTTGTTTTCATATATTTTTCCTTTTATCATGGCCTCTATTATTTTGTAGCGGAATAGCAACAATAACAGGATTTCTTCTCCTCTTAATTTCTCATTTCAATATTTTCTCTTTTCTGTTGTTTCCTGTTTGGTTCTTCCTCCTTTTTCTCTCTTCATCATCTTTTCTGCTATAAGTTTTTCTATCGACCCTATTCTTATGAATGCTGGTTACCATTTGGCGTTGAGTTTTGGTAATTGTGACTAGATTAGTAATGATGCACCATGTTATACTGATAGTGATCCACTGCAAGAGGTACACTGAAGGAGCCAAACTAGACAAACGATTTAGGCGTACCCTGGGCTACGGTCCAACCTAATCCTTCAACCACTAGAGCAACACGAAGTCTAGAGACGAAAGAAAGAAACAAAGACAGCTCTTGCTATAACAACTCGGCTTCTTTGTTGCAGTCGCAGTTAGGCCAAGGTAAGTCAATTATTCGAAGGTGTTATTTGTGCGCAATGAGTCAGTTATCACTCCGGTGATCAAGTCTGGTACAAAGACAACCGAGAAATCAGCTTATTACAATTCTCTCTTCACCTAGATGGTAATGTAGTGAACAATTTTGAAAATTAAAGAAGAATTTCCGATATATTTTGTTGCAATAAAGAAGACAAAGACAGTAAAGCAGTTCAGCTTGCGATATTGAAAATATATTGGGTAGTGATGGTCTGAGCTCTATAATTCAAAGATGACTTAGCAACGGAAAGTGTAGAATATATCAAACACTTTAGGAAAGCATTGTGTGCCAAAGATAAATGTAACTATGGACATTTTCAAACTTTCGAAAAGGAAGCAAAGTATTGATGAAACTACAATACTTTTGTTGAGCTACAAGAGCGATTATTGAGATCTTGAGTTTTTAAACAGCAGCCGAAGTAGCAGGAAAACGTTAAATTGATTGAAGCTTCTAATGACATAGTGAGCGATGTCAGAAGCGATCAAGGTCGACAAAGAAGAAAGGAAAGTAAATAAAGGAGACGATTTAGAACCAGGTAATTCACATAGTCTTGAGACTACAAATAAAAAATCCTGTTCTAGATGTGGTAGAATTCACACTGGAACATGTCCTAGGCCTAATAATCAGATGATAAAATTTTCCCAACATTAAAAAAAATCTCACCTTAAAACTAGCCCCCCCTCCCCCCGGACCTCTTTTTATCGCATGGACGGTGTTATGAGGGCCCATACGTCGGTGAATGAAGGGTTGGTGAACTACTATTTGTATTTCAGGTATATGTAACTGTAATACAAGTAACAGTTCACTAAGAGCGTCATAGTGACGTCACCAAGTGAACTGAGACTCAGGGCAGACAGACGCTGCTCAATCATCCTAAGAGCAAAGAGCCCGGGACACAATCAGTCACGTGCCAGTTATGGCTTCCATTGACGACAAACGACAACGAAAACCATAAACTGGAGCCATGGGCGGTTAGACAACTCAATCCCCCCACACACAGCATCGACGCAACTCCAATGCCTGACATTGTTGCAACCATTCTCCCCATAGTATCACAAAACAGACACCGTTTGCGCATCCGCATTATAAACTGCACTTTAAGCAACTACTCATATCAATGACGAGAAATATAAAAAATTAATGGAAGGAATAGAAATTGAAAATGAATATGAAATAAATAAAAAATAAAAATAGAGGGATGGATGTAGAAAACAAAAGTGAAAGGAAAATGAAAGAAGTAAAGCGATGGATGGAAAATTAGACAAACAAAAGAGCAAAAGGAAAATAAGCAGAAGAGAAGTAGAAGTTGTGGTAGTTGGTGAAGCAGGAGTGGAAAAGAGAATAAGATAAGAACAATAAGGTGATGATTGAATTATTGTATTTGAAAAAAAACCAAGAAGAATTCTAGAAAAACAATAATTGAAAAGTAAATGGGAGGAGAAGAGAAAGTGGAGTGATGAGGAGAAGTAGAATAGAAGACAAGGTGAAGATTGGATATTAGACGAAGGAGAAGCGAAAAAAATGAAAGAACACTTTCAAAGATAGAATGAATGAAGGGAGAAGAAGTGGAGAATCTGGATTCAGTAAACAGAACGAGTATAATCAATAAGGTGTATGAGATATGAGGAATTGAAACTAATAATAATATTAATAACTAATAATATTATTTGTAGTAGATTATCTATGTCCACTGTTGCTTGATTTTGTGTGCGACACAAGCATCGGCCGCATGCTGTGCAGCACACACAAATCGACCAAGTGTGGACTTAGGGATTGACAGAGTGAATGAGAGAAAAGAAAGGTACCGTACTAAAGCAGAACAAAGATGGGAGGATCGGATCAATTTGAAGAATACAGGAATAATTGGAAAATTAGAGAAAACAAGCAAGAGATTGGCAAGAGAAAATGAGGAATAAGTAGAATGGAGGAGCGTAAAGAAGAAGCTGGAAAACGATAAATTGAAGAAAGATGACAATATAAGTGAAAGTGGTACTGGTAGTAACAGTAGTTACTTAGGGAAGGAGAACGAGAGAGAGAGAAGAGTATAAAAGAAAAATACCAAGATGTTGTCAAGCCACTATTTATAAACAAATTGAAAAACACAGGAGCATGATTTCGTGGCATATAACCTGCCACATCCTCAGCTGTAATGATGACTACTAACAAAGGTAGTGACAAAATGTACTATCTTCGGTTATTACGTAGTAAACAGCACAGCAGAAAATATGACAGGTTATGCCATGGACCCATACTACTCTATTTTTTTCAATTTGTTAATAAATTTGGCTTTGAATTTTTCTTTCATTATGAAGAGCTACCACAACTTCACTTCACATACAACAGATTTCTAGAAGGTAATTAGAAAAAACAGGTCACGATGGAATTGAATTTAAGAAAAAAGATGAAGATAAATAGAAAACATAGTGAAGATTGGATAGCCGTTCAAGGAGAAGGAGAATAAAAATGAGAAGAATGGGTGGAGGAATGATGAAAAATAAGAATGAGAAGAAAAATATTGTTGAAGAATACTAAAGAATAGATGGAAAATAAGGAGAAAATAGTGAATGGAGAAAGAAGTAGAGGTTCGGGATTCAGTAAATAGAATAAGTGTGATAAATGTGGTGTTTGTGATGAGTGTAATAGATTGATTATGACATTGTGTACTAAGATTAGATAGATGAATTCATTTTTGATATAAAATTTTTTATAAGTTTATGGTGACTATGAAAATGGTCGAAATTGGAATTCAAAGTGATAAAATACACGAGTCAACAACTATAGAGCTATTAAAATTTAATTAGAGGTATTAAACGTGTTTAACTTATTGAATTGAGAATAAAATAATATGATAACATGAAACTGCATTGTCTTAAAGATGTTATTCAAAGATTATTTTGAAGATTGCAAAACTAATAAATTTTCCAAATATTTGAAAATTTACTCAAATGAATTCAAATCGAAAGTAATCCTTTGATAATTCAAAATAATTAAGTTAGTTAGATTAGTTAATATTCTCATGTATTTTCTTTGTAATGGATTGATAATAAATTTGAAAAAGATTGGAAGTTGGCTATTATTTGCACATTCATAAATTATTTCAAAATTATCTTTTAAGAATAAGATAGCAAATATAAAGAGTGATTCTGTATGCTTCCATGTTTATTGTGAACGAATAAATATTTATTTGTGGAGAAACTAATATTCGGTGCCTTTAAAAAAAAGAAAGCTCATTTTTCTCAATCACTTGAATGCTGGAACAGATAGACGATTGAGAGCAGAGAGATATAAGCAGTTGGATCAGAGGATAAATAGCATAGTATAAATAGCACCTCAGTAGGTGAAAATATACTTGCAGGTGAATCAGACACTCATACTACAAAATAGTGAACGCTTGCTGCTAAACTGTCTTCCACTATTTCACAGCATGAGCTCTGATTGAGCTGCGCTACAATGCTTTGATCTATGCTTTATTCACTCGTTGCTCTTTTGCGGCTAAATGAACTGGCACACTGAGTAGCCTGTTAGTACTACAACACATGAGAACATCCTTGATACCAGTCCAACTAAAAATTCAATCACATGCAACAAGAAAACTTCTCCCAGATTACTACCATAAAACATATAAACTAGGAATATCAATCCCACACACAAGATAACCCCTCCCAAATTACTACCAAAACATATAAACTAGGAATATAAATCCCACACACAAGATAACTATCCCAAAACTGTTAGCTTAGAACAAATACTTAGAGAGGCTTCAGTGATTGAGAAAGATGATTGCACGATTTTTTAATAATTATTGAATTATTAAAAAATCATGTGTTATACATAATTATTTACTAATTTTTCATTGCATGAATTTATTATGAAGATTCATGAGCATAAATAATTGATTATTAAAATAGAATTTGGCTAGAACTTATGAAAAATTTTGCCAGTGAAATATAAAGGAAATTGAAGTTTAAAGATTTCAGATTTAAAGATTTTTCATAAAAAACTATAAGTTATTCAGGATTTTTTGAATATAAGATTAGGGAAAACAACTTCTTGAATCTTTCAGAGTGACTCCAAACCAAAGAATTTTATTTTTAAGTGAAGAATTTAATTTTTCGTTTCGAAATTTTAATAGCTCTATAGTTGGAAAGGTATTATAGACTGAAGGTATGGATAAAAAAGTGAGGCAAATTGACAAAGGAAGATGAACAAAATGGAAATGATAAGATGGTGGGAATGGAATGTCAGATGAATGAAGATGGAATAAAAAAATATTTCTTGTCATATCTATGAGTACCTGCAAAACGTACAGTAGCAATGCTCAAACTAGTGTCAGGATTGTGACACTATGCGAGGGATGAACGTGAGTGCAATAATATCGGCTGGAGTTGAGTTGATGTGTATGTAGCGGGATCGGGCCGCCCTTGCGCCGCGACTAAGTGACTGATTGCACCTCGAGAGGTTTGCAGTCAGAATGAGAGAGCGACGCCGGCCGGCGCCTGGACTCAGTCCACTGTGTGACGTCACCAGTTGCGCCCCCCCCCCACACCACCACCAGACCCCTTTCCTAACACCGCCCTCTAAACAAGTGGCCCACTAATATTGCATTACCACTGAAATTATTTGATAAAACAACTGAGTCTTATTGGAAATGGAATTAATATTATATCTGCAACCTTTGTGACAACAGCAATAAAAACTTTAATAAAAAATCAATGTCGAAAACATTGGAAAACTGCATGAAAGAACGATAAAATACAGTCGAAGTTGGTGATTCACAATGAAGCTTCAACAGACTTTGAGAACGATCGTGAACATTAACTGAGGATGCAAAAGACAAACTCAGAGCAGCAGACCAATCTCAACATTAAAGGTACGAGTACAAGTTACAACAATGAGGAGAACAACATAGGTACCGGCATGAAAAAACTTCGATACTTTTCATTCAGTAGTATCAATATTTTTATTCGATACATCGACATTTTCAATCAGAGTGAGACACTGCACCCTGCTGTATTCTATCAAACTGCCGAGTTAGGGACGGTACTCAGGACTCAAGGACTTAGTTGAAAAGAGAGAGAACCTATCCAAGTTACAAAACTCCACTGTTTCATTCCACGGCCAAGTGGGAAAGCTTTGAACTTTTCCAAACAGTTTCCATCAGTAATGAAAACGACGATATGAAGCTTCTAAGAGATAGCTATGAAGAGACATCATTAAATACAATACTAATATGAATTTTGAAGAAAATTAGTCAAATTCGATATTTAAGATTCACTAAAGGTATAAAATAGGGGAACAGCACAAATGAGAAATAATTGAGATTAGAAGGATCAGTAGGCTATTATTATTGTGAAATTATATCGAATTCTTTCATTAAATGAGTAGCCTACTGTTCAAACATAAATCAACCAGATGAAATAGTTAAAATATATAGAAAAAAGTGACTTCAACTTGTGGAGTTTCAAGCTCTGTGGCTTAATAAAATGCATCGAGCTTCTGGAATCTTAATTTGATGGAAATCCAAGTATAGAATTTCGAAGTTAATTTGAAAAATAATATAGCTGAGAAATGAATAACGTGTTACTTCTTTGAATTGAAAAACATACGGAGTTTTGACCATCAGTCGTTTTTAGCCGGAATAATTTCCACCCGTGATATTTGAATTCGAATTTGAATCATTCACTTAGGCTAGGCGTATACCGGTTAGTCAAGACAAGACAAGATTAGTCACGTTTAGTCACAGTACTTCACAAAGTTGCTAATGAAGCAACACACACCAATTAGTCATTGCATCGGTGGGTGCTGCTTCATAAGAAACTATGTGAATTACTGTGACTAAACGTGACTAATCTTGTCTTGTCTTGACTAACCTAATATTCAATGTGACTAATGATACATTTGACAGCCACTCTTAAAACTACCAGTATTGGCAGAGAATCATTTCACACTGATAAAGACACACTGTACACTGCACTCTATTCCCAAACACTGATACAAAATTGATAACTGCACATTATCGCAATAACACTGAAAGATGACTTGCAAGAAGTGTCACACCAGCAACTTGGAAAAAGTTCAACTTGAGTAAAATGGCAAGTTATTTTCAATGCGGACGTCCCTATAATGTTGTTCATTGTTGTGACAGGGGATGCGTCGTACTTCATAAGTGGTAACAGAGAAGATTGACCTGCTTTGATGGTGGTACATCTGCGCCTTTCCATTTCATCAGGAGTCTGTTGAACTAATAATTCTATTAGGTTCTTATTGTCGAATCGCCTTGGCTTATCCTTATAAATTTCCTCCATCCTTTTCCATCTTGCTATTCGACCAATACTTCCATTGGCTTTCAAGGCTCATCTTGCTTTGAGGATTTGGCTGCAATTAGATAATCTTCGTATTTCCGAATCGCTCGGGAAAATCTTCAAGGTTTTCTTCGGGTTCTTCAACTATTGACAGAGCTGTAGCGCATTAGCCTACTCCAAAGCGATGTTGAGTAGAACACCTATTGATTGATTTTCTTCTTGTTCGATTCATTCGGATCTGCTACAGGCAGTATTTTATACCTTGCAATAAAATCATGCTGACTAGACTCAAACTGGTTTCGATATATATTAAGTTGAATCGCACACTGATCTCATTTGCTGGTTGTAGTGGCCATTGAATTTCCAAGATTTTACTTCAAAATTGAAATTTGTATTTTTGTTTTGGATGAAAATAGAACTGAAAGAGGACAAAGTTTTTTTCGGGAAGTGATTCCTCCAGAGGAATATTCAATGACAACTATTCATTTAAAGAGAAAATAATGCACTACAAGCCAAAGATATTTTGAATTACAATACTACAAATTTCATGAGGACTAAGCATTGTTTAATTTTTATAGCTTGGAATGATGTGGAATCCTGAGGATTGTATTCCATTATAGCAGTTTTCTTAAATACATAATATAATAAATAATATGAATCAAACTCAAAATATTTATGAAAGATAACATGTCTGTGATTATTCCCTACAAATCTAACAAAATGTTTAAATAATTGAAATGGCGTTTTATAGAAGTAAATTCTTCAAATTTATTTTATGAAAATGTTGGTTTCAAATTGATAATCTACCTTTTGGAGTGTAAATTGTCTATTTTATCAAACAATTTTGAGCATACCCTGATATTGGACATTTTAGAGAAGCCTAAATTTTGTAAAATGAACTGATTTGATTAACTGAAAATATTTGTTCTACTACTTCATACCCTTTCTCTAATCTCTAAGATAACCGACGTCGAAAAATATGTTAATCGAAACTAAAATCGGGAGCAGGAACTGCCAGTGAGCAATAGCACAAAATATAGGGACTGTTGTGTTGAATATTTAAAATCAAATATTAATAATAATTATTATTATAAATAGGACTTGATTTAAAATTATGTATTTCTTATTATTATAAGTCTGGACATTTGATTGCTTTGTTTGCACGATTTAAAAAAACTTATAATAAAAATAAATAAAAATAAACTTAAAAATAACCTCCAGTGCTGCCGCTGTGTGATGCTGATGATCATGATGATGCAGACGATGCTGCTGCTGCTCTTGATGATGATGATGATGATGTTGATAATGATGATGATGATGATTTTTTTTGCCGCTCCGACCTGAAAAACAAAAACACATTGTCAATGTCACAAACACATTTACAATGATTGCGAATTATAATAATTTACAGAGATAATTTGGATTCAAAACAAGTGCTTCAGTGCGGAATGTGATGTGTAGCCTACATTACGATTATTTTCATAAATATTGGAAGAAGAACAGATCTGGGCGAAAGCCTGTTGAATTCTCTCTCAAGTATCAATTGTTAAGATGAGACTAAATCTTATTGGAAATACATTGTAATATTAGTAGATTGGTTTTTAAATAGACTGAATTTTGTAGAAACTACTTTATTTAAGGAAGGTTGGCTTGTGATTGAATCATCACAAAAAAATATAATGGGTTGTTGTGCAAATGACCCAAATAATGTTTTTATCGACTTTGAAAGTTGAATTATTGCGTTGAAAATAAAGTAGGATAGATAGGTATGAAAATGAAAGTGTGTATGTGCATCGGGAATGAGTTTATAAAAGTATGCACTAAACTAAACGGTTTGATCCAAGACCGTCAGCTGAAATAGACTCTATTTTATGACAGATCAATCAAGATATCTCTCAAAATTAACAGATTTTCTGGGGTGGATTATTGTACCACGCATCAGTTTCCAGCAAAAATTCCCAATTTCAATCCTCTGGAATTGACATTATCATTCCAAGCAATAAAAATTAAAAAATGCTCAGTCTTCATTGAATTTGGATTACTGTAATTCACAATATCTTTGGCTTGTAGTCAAGTCTACTTTGAATCCGATTAGGAAGGGTGTGAATAGTTAGGGTAGGAAAATATCTCAATGAAGACAGTTCTGAATTAATAGAAATAGAAATGAATGACTTACTGGGAGCGGCTTAATAATTGGCCAGGAAGGCGCGCACAACTACTTCGGCCTCCTGGATCGCCCTCACCGCCTCCGCCACCCCCCGTTCGTAAATCTGCCGCAGGCGGCTCCTGGGGGGTGGCACTCTCACCGCCTTTCGATTTACGGCTGTATTTTTTTGCTACAAAAAAAAACATTTCATTCATTGATACACATTTTAATAAAATACAAATAATAGATCTGAATACAATGGGAAAAGTGGTAGGTAATCTCATTCCTCATGTCCAAACTTGGTCGATTTTGTCAGCGACTCAAAAGCATGCTGCATATGCTTGAGCATTGGCCTCGATCATGTTGAAGCACACAAAAATCGACCAAGTGTGGACATGGGAATTAGTTATAGGGATAGCTGCTCATTTTATAGTTAATAAAACACTCAATACCCTGAAACTAATATAGGCTAGATATCTCAAGATTAAAAAAAATTTCCAATGTACTTTAGATTACGAATATGAAAAAATATCAGACATTCAATGGAGCGAATCATACAGTCCTAATGAAGAGGAGTTTTAATATGTCGAGTCTAATGCAAATTTACGATAAATAGAATATTTATGGAGACTGTAGATACTAGCTCTCTCTTGGTAAAAAAGAAATGTGGATTTCCTGGAGGTAAGTAATCAACCATTAAAATCTCAAGATTAGAACGCTAAATTGTTTGACAAAATCATAGTGTACAATTATACTATTTTCTTCAAACACGCTCCATTACTTCATTTAATAGTCTTTTTTTGTACAAGGAATGAATTTGAATTTTCAAAGTAAATACCTCTCCAACAAGTTAGGCCATATTGTAGCTTACTTCAAACAATCGGTAAATACATTAATAATACATTTACAGGGCATATACTTTGTCAATTATAGAAAGTTCTAACAGCTGAGAGCATCTCAGATAATCATATAAATGGCTACTAGAAAAATATTAGCATTTCTAATCCAATTAAAATTATTTAATTCCTATTAGTAAAAACGCCAAAATATTTCATTTGATCTACTGCTCCAATATAAGTGAGTTTTGATTAATTATCATCAAAAGTCCAATATCAGACATTAAAAAAATGTTACTGTACATTTATTTCTATAACAACACTCTGATATAGTTTTTCTAGTAAGGAATAGTGAGTAAGGAATTTCAGACAAAATAGAGTTAGAAAACCTTGAATTGCATTGAATCTATTTGCGAAATTTCATTGCGAGCTGAGATTGGTGTGGCATGCAACATTCTTTTTTATTTCAATTTTGCTGAATGCCCGGTTGATAGGGTATATTTTGTATAAAATTAATGAGCAGAGTACATGCGATTTCAGATAACTGCGTGAGGTCTACTGTTCACAGAACTACTAGTTAGTGAATAGCATGTAGTCAAACATTGAATGAATAATTAATTAATGAATAATCTACTCACGTCTCGAATTAATTGCCTCAAATTGTCCAGGGGACGGCCTTGACCAAGCTCAAAATCAGCTATGGCCGATAATCCTAGCCAGCTGGTCCGGCCGTCCCCGAGCCACAGCAGATGGAAATATTGTCTTATGACACCATTAGCACAAACTGAAAACGAAACAAAAATTAGGTTACATAAGTGAATCGCATATAGTTACCAATCCATGGCTTGAAAAATAATCGCAAAAGCCATTTCTGCCAGTTTCGACTTGATATTTCATTAATAAACGACTGTGTTTTGCCCTAGGACCGTGATAGCGCTGCGCTGAGTTGCGCTCGGCTTATAATAATCATATAATAATAATTATGAAATGTATAACTGTATAATAATGTGGATGCACAGATCATCAATCCAAGGTAATCAGTCTATTCAAAGTTGTGAGCCAGCTGATTGCACCAAGTGACTGCAGATCAAGAGTTTGATTTATCTCTCAAATGTTAAATTAAGAAATTTTTCATGTAGGCTGTTTTTCTCGAGAACTGCATGTTTGTAGAACCACCGCAACGTCTTATAGCTTCATTGTATATTCATCTTTAATTCTTTATAGTTTCAATATTATCAGACCGCGATTATTCATGGCATTCATACCAGATTTGAAATCACACATGATTGAGAGTATCCCACTTCAATCTGATGTGCATGCCTTCGAGACGAGATTGAATGCTGTGAAATAATCAGCCATCCGATAATATTAAAACTACAAAGAATTGGAGATAAATATACAATAGAGCCAAGTAGAGGTTTGCGGTGCAAATGTTGAGAAAAGACACACAAAATTGCTGAATTTAATCTCTTAGTGAAGAGAGGAGATCGAACTCTTGATCTCCAGTGACCAGCTGAATGATCAGAGGTATCAATCATCCTCTTCTATTCTATAATCAGATTCATTCAATTTGACGCTCAGAATTAGATAGATAGATAGATAGAGAGATGATTATTTTTTGACGTTGCTGATGACCGTAGGGTACGATGGCATAGAAATAATATCTCTCTATCTATCTCTCTATCTAATGCCAAGCGTAAAATTAAATGTATATTGCTGTACTTTCGTTTCACCCGATGACTTTCCCCGGTTGCTGGCACGTTTACGAGTTAATAAATTGCAAACAGATAATTGTGAACTTACTTTGGATCCTGTGGCATGTCCCTGTTGCCGGGTCGTTTACAACTTCTGCGGGCATATATGGGCTTTTGCCCATTCGGCCCCAAACTAAATCTCCCTCTGTATCTGTAAGAAAAAACGACAATCCAATTTGAGCTCATTTCCACTAATTTTCATCACTATGAGCGAGAAATAAAATAGATTCAATTCAATTACTACATGCTACCGAGCCTGTATAATCACAGTGTGGCCATTGGTTTGCAAGGGCCCGTAACAAAGTTTCTGAACATCTTTTCTGCCGCCACCGCCTCCATACTTTTGCCAATATTTTGAATTGTGAAATGGGCTCACAGATAAATTTGAACTCATTCACACATTTTTCAAACTTTCTTCAAGAGAAATGACTGGGGAAAATCACTTTCCCAACATTAAAAAATTTTTCTCTACCCTTATACAGAATTTTTTGAATTGAAATTATAATACTCACACTAGCATATATGCACATTATGAGTTGGAAGTGTATCACTTAACATAACATTTTTATTCAAGCATTTTCTCAAGTCCGGTGATAAAACTGATCAACCTTTAATTTATTGCATGTGAGATTGTGGCAAATAAAGAAATTGAAATCGAATTGAAAAGCCACTCTACTTACATTCAGGACGGATGTCTGGTATCCTTTGAGGAGGCGGCTCTCTCTCCTCAACTTCCTCCTCCTCCTCCTCCTCCTCATCAATGAGGCCGAGCCGCCTCATTTGATCAATTCTCGCCCGCCTTTGTTCTTCAATTCGCCTCAAAAAATCCTGGCGCTGTTGCTGCTGTCTTCTCTCCCTACAAGGAACAACGACTTGTTAAAAATAACGAATTAAATCAAAACAAATTATGAACTTGTGACTATTCATTTATTGATCTACTGTTAGGCCTACAATTAATATTCCTCCATTTCAAGGTGGACGGTTAAAAACACAACTGATTCATCCAACTCTGCAGGATGAAGCAGTATTTTTAAAACATCTCATAACTAGTCTATTATTATAGGGCAATACACAAGCTATTTACTAATGAAAACACAATGAATCTACCATTAAATACTACCATTAAAATCTATTAAAATGAATTTCAAGTACAGTTAAATTTTATCAGATAATAAAAATAAAAATAAGTTGATAACGTAATGGAAGAAGCTTGTTAAACTTGGTTGATTCAATCTCAATCGAGCCTTCAGAGATTAGTGTGATCATAACTCTTTAAAATTTTATTTAAGCATAAATTTGAATCATAGACAAAATATTCTAAAATTTGGTCGTGGATAGGTTGATTTTATAAAACTCAAATTCATTCTTAATATAATAATATGTTGAGAGGTAGAATTTCATGAGATTAAATTAAAAATATTTGATTTAAACTCACGCCAATCGCGGGGATCTTCTCAACCTGAAACATATAAAAAACAGATGAGTAATCACTCAATTCAAATCACAAATCATTATCAAAAATAATTGAAGGTAATAGTAACAGATAGAGTCGTTCAGTATTTCAGGAATATTCAGAAATTTCGAATGGAATTATTTCAATTCAGTTAATATTATCTATATGTTATGCTGATTTGGTTAAGATCAGTGACTCTAAGTAATAGGCCTGCACTAATTTTAGTCTGAAAGGAACTCTTGAAATTTCTCCTTAAAAAATGCCTCAATGATTATTATCCCCACTTTGGTAGCCTACAGCCCAGCGGCGCCGACTTCATGGGATTATTGGGGGGGCAAAGTCCACCAGAAAGGTCTCTAGGGGATGTCATCTAAAGAGGGGGGGGGGGGTTGTCAATATACGCGAGTTTACTATAAAAAAAGAAAGGCTACTTCTAAGCATGCTATTTCGTACGGAAGTATGTATATTACAATATGGATATTATCTGTTACACTACATTCAACTTGCTATTTTTCTATAATCTTGATATTTATTTTATTTGTACTATATATATATGTTTAAAGAGAGGAGAGTGGGAAAGTTATACATAAAACAAACAATATCCAGTTTTAATTAAAGAATTTCTTGCAAAATCTTGCTATCGACGACTCGTATCCGGTGTTTACAATTAGGCGCCTAGCTGGCATTGAAAATAGTAAACAAACAAATAAGAGGTCTGATATATTTATGCTTTGTGGAAGCACAGATAAAGGACACATCCTTTATCTGTCTTTATCTGTGCTGAAAGTAATCTTTCACAATAATGCAGTATTATTTCTGTTCAAATTAATAATACAGATTCGAATACACTGAAAAATGCATTAGCTAGACAGGTCCATCGTTTTGTATAAAACTTTCTGGGATTCGTACTTGGCCCGTTGCCCGTTTTGATGTAATTCTTTTGGTATGAATATTGGGGGGGCAAAATACATGAATTGCCCCCCCTGAGTAATTATTGGGGGGGCAGAAAGTGCCTTGCCCCCCCTAAGTCGGCGCCACTGCTACAGCCACAGATAATGTATAATCTATATTATCTGTATTATGATTATATTATATGTTATATTATATGTTATATTATATGTTATATTATCTATAATGATTATACATTATCTGTGCTACAGCAAACTTAGACATTCAGAGCGATGACTCCTAAAGACCAGAGTAGCAAATATCACCGGTAGGTAGCGCTAGTCGTGACTTAAGAAGAGTTGACTAAAAAGAGTACAACTTCATCTACATGAGAGGTCAAGAGGTAGAGGTCATCTACACGATTTGTGAGTTGATGGGTATGAAAATTGGTTAAGACATAAAACTTATAAATGCTTTACAAAAAAAATTGAATAACGTCATCTTATATTAGATTTGTTGTACAATTAATTGATTATTATCTTTGATATATTAAGTTAAATTCACTGAATCATCATAACTTTATTCCAGAGGCATTATTTTACACTTTTGAATTATTTTCCAGACTCATCATAAATACAATGACAAATTAATATTGGAAATCACGTAATTTATGGAAAATATAATGGAATATCGTTTATTATATTTTTTGTAAGGTAAGTTGTACAATCACTTACTTATTACTTTGATATTACTGTAATTACTTTGAATAATAGTTCCTATGTAAATTACTAATTTTTTGAATAATAAATAACTTACTTAATACTTTGATATTCAATTACTTTGAATAATAATCTCTATGTAAACTACCGAATTTTTTTAATAATAATATTTATAAGTCAAATATTGGATATTCTGATAAGAACTATTTAAAAACAACTGAAAGGATATGCAGGGAGATCTTCCATCTTACTTTTTTAAGGTAGGAGTATGTTGGATTGCCCAATCACTTATTTACTTTGATATTGAAACCACTGCACCTCCATTCTCCATATCCATAGACATTGAATTTTTTTCAGATTATCTAAATGTGTAAATAATAGTTTCTATTGTCAACTATTGGATTTTTGAATGATATTTTTTAAATCAAATATTGGAGATTATAATAGCTGAAAGGATTCACATCGAGATCTTGCATAATACTTTTTCAAGGTATCTATGTTGTACAATGTACATTATTATTTTCCTACTTTATCTATCTACTTTTTTTCTAAGAGATTAATATTTTTAAATTTTGTATTAAATTTTACGTTTTGTAATAACAGTTGTTAT
The DNA here is from genome assembly GCA_017141395.1 of Laodelphax striatellus. Lineage (NCBI taxonomy): Eukaryota > Metazoa > Arthropoda > Insecta > Hemiptera > Delphacidae > Laodelphax > Laodelphax striatellus. Next base: position 4,410,044 of record CM029531.1, on the reverse strand, counting down.
GTTTCATTTCTCTGCAATAACATTATAATTTGTAGTTTATAATATCTTTTAATTTTAATTTTATTTCATTTATACTTTTTGTCTTAAGGTTGATCTTATGTTATATAGGCTTAGTGTACAATTTTTTGTGTTATGGAAGCAAAATTGATAAATTATTTACTATTGCTTCCAATTACGACATGTAACCATAAATAAATGAATTATTAAGATATCAATCAATTTATTTGTGCTTTACAGTAGGTTTGAAAAACCGTAGACTAAGGAGAAAACAATCAATCAAAAGAACAAAAAATTACATGGTTTAGTCCACAACGACTCAGTTTCAAATTCCTAACAATGAATGACAGTACCAGCGACCACATTATACAAAATTAATTTGTATTATAATTAATTGTCATTATGTGGTCGCTGGACAGTACCTTGGACAGTACAGACTTGGCTAGCGCTACCTAGCGGCAATATTTGGTACTCTAGTGGGAGTCCTTGCTATAGACCTACAGCAATTACTCAACTGGAGTAAGAAAGTGAAAACAAAGCAAGTTTAAATAGGATAGAAAATCAGTTGCAAATAGGCAATCGGCGCGAGAGCACGTCAACATTGAAATATCATCTCGGATTTAAACGTGTTGGTAAAACAAGTGAGTGCGCGGAGAATTCTGAAAGTGACAGTGAAGTGAGTGAGGATTTTGTAGACTCTGATGCTGGGTTTCAACAACCTTGGTCTGTTGGTCAAATAGAATTTTTGACGATCTTCAAAAAAAGGCAATGACGAAAAAGTTGTTGCAAAGGAACGGAAAATCCAGCTCATCTTTTATAATGAATTCCAAATTCCAAGTGATTGATATTCTCATAGGGTACATAAACAGTCGGATAAGATGCTATAATATAGTAATGCACCAATGCAGACAGATACATTTTTTGTGGCAACTGAAAAATTAACGGTCAAATTTTTGCAGTAATTTTCACCTGTAAGTTCATTTCAACATAGTTCGAAGTGAATTAACGGAAAATATATTGGTATCAACTTTTCAAAGGTGAGTGAAGAATATTTTGCTTGTTGTTTTCAATTTTGGTAAGTTAAGTAAATAGTAAATTCACCTGGAAGGAGCAATTTGATAAACTTAATGAAGCACGTAAGTTGGTTTCTAGTTGTGTAGCTAATAAGAAAACTTGAATATTGGGTATTATATAGGCCTACTTATGCAAAGCAGAATAACCATAAAACAAAGAATTTTTTATAATGGCCGATGTATTTGATGATGGAAACGCAATATACTGAAGGGATATAATTCATAATTGTAGACTTTATCGATGACAAAGATGATCTAATTCGATCATATATAGCCTAGCTGAAGCTGATATTATTGAATTAATAACCCCTAACCATAAGCAAATGCTTTGAATTTGAGGTTAATTTTTTATAGCTCATAATAATAATAGGCATTGTTAGTCACAATTCCCCCTTGATAGACCTTTATTGCTATTGAAAATAATTAATTAATAGATTAGAAGCCTGATTGAGAAGATGGTAATGTTTCTAATGAATGATGCTTACCTTAAAAACTCGCCGCGTTCCATATTATTCAGAAAATGAATGATGCAGCACTGAGTACCACGATGATAATAATGCAGCACTAATGCCACGTTAGTAAAAACGCCAATAATAAAGTAATAAAGCCGTATAAGTAATAAAATAACGCCAGTAATAAAGCCGCCAGAAACTATATGTATGAACGCCAGACGATATCGCAGGAATGAAATGAAATATGGCATTTAACAATGGCCGACCTTAAATCAGATGACTGACAGCCATCAGCTGATTACCGTTTTACAATTAACAAAGGATAATTTATTACAATTCTATTATAAATTTAATGTATGTGAAACGAAAAATAAGTGAAAACTATTTTCTTAAATCTAGAATCAAAATTGGGTGGAATAATGTATCTATAGCAGGATTCTTTTAACTTGTCAGAGAACAGCTGATTTAACATTAGTAAACGAGCGAACATCAATCAGCTGTTTTCTGACATTTTAAAAGAATCCTGCTTTATTTGATTGGCATCAGCGCGCTCAAGTGAGAGACAGAGAGAACAGCCGGGAGGGATTGAAGCTGGATTATCATTGAGTCAAATGTAAAATGCCTGATTTCAAACCAATCGTATTTGAAAAATATTCAGCCAAACATTCCAGTAACTTAGGATGTACCATGCAAATTTAGTAAACTCACCACTACTTTCTTTTTTTGTTTGCGGAGTTGGGGTTAAGGGGTTTTTCTGGTGGGGGGGGGGTAATGGTTTTGGGGGGGTTGGTGCGTCATGCGCTCTAGGGGGGGTGGGCCCCCCTGGGATATAATGGAAATGTAGCTTGATTATCTTTCGGAACTGATGAAATATAAACCTTTCTTGAAACTGAAACAAGTAGGTGCACAAAGCATTGCCATTGGATGAAAATAATGGGAATGTGAATGAATGAGGTAACTGCGTGACTTTCTTGGGAATATGCATGTGTGTGTCACTAGAAATCATAAACTAAGCAAATATTATTTATATTTTCTGTGATGTTTTGTTTTTTTTGTAGGCCTACATCGAAATCATCGATGATTCAGCGTCTGGATGTAGGTGCCAGTGAATTCCAGTTCTTTGCTTGCTTCTGAGAATCGCGTCACAAGTAAACTTTTATTGCAAATTTTCTCCAAATGATTATTAGTTGGAATGTTGAGACTTTTGCAACCGAATGTTGCTTTTCACTTGCTTCGAAGTCTTTTCATCCAGTTTCTCTCACTCTGCCTCACTCACACAGACACGCACTTACTCACTGTCTCTCTCTTTCTAACTCTCTCTGCCTCAGTTTGTCTCTCTCACTTGCTGTCATCAACACGTTGTCATGTATCATTAGGCCCCTGTCAGACGAGGCTTTTCGTCAAGCGCGTTTTGTAATATGAGCTAAGGCGCGTTCCGTTCATCTGAGGTCCCGTAATGTAAAATTTACATTACGGGACCTCAGATGATCTCATTACATTTAATGTAATGAGATCGCTTGCCCCCCTGTCAGACGAGGCATTGAGGCCAGGCGCGTTTTGTCATCAAGCGCGTCCCGGTCGACTATCCGCGTCTCAGCCAGCTTCATGTACGAGGCGCTTTCCCGGTCAGCCGGGCTAATGAATGAGAATCTAATGAGAACGCTTGACAGCCTGTCACACGGGGCCGCGCGACGTCGCGCGTGGCGCAAAATTCAAAATCTGAATTGCGCAATATTGGAGATAGCGGAATTGTAATTTCAGATTCGGATTCAGCACCCTCGAATTATATGTGCGAGGTCGATTCTCAAAAATAATCAAAATTAAGGATTTTTTCTTACATATTTTTATAGATTGGTTACTTAATTTTATCTAGAATAGCACTAGTACTTTATCTAGGATAACTTTCACAAGTTATCATAAGTATGCTTTTCTCATTCCTTAGTTTGGTTTGTTTACTATAATTTGCAATTATGGTATAAATTGTATATAATTGCAGGATAGAATAGAACACGGTTTATTGTAAGCACTTCTGCAGTCAAAGTATACGAATATCCTGCTCCTAGGATAACAATATTATTAATCAGAATTGAGAAATTTAAAACCAAACAGTTATAGTTCATTGGATTACTTAACGTATTTCAACAATAATTATTGTTAATTAGAGAATTAATAATTATTGTATAAGAAAAATTATTTCGAACAATTCCAGAACTCTTTATAAATGAAGAGATTATCTGATTAATTTAATGTTTTACTTTTCTTATTTTTTGACTAATGAAGATAGAGATAATCAAAAATATTTTTATAAAATATTGAAATTTGAAATATATAATATTTTCCCAAGTTTTTATCCACTTTGATAAATTGATATAATATACTGTACTTCTCACTAAGAATTGTATGAATCCAAAACCGACGTTTTTTAACTTTTCTCCGTTTGAGATGGAGGTAAGCTATCGCTGCTAACTCGTTAACGTCCATATTGCAACTGAATTAATTGATTTAATTAAGAAAAGTAGCGAAAATATGAGTGATGATTCATCTAGGTTCTAGGGTCGTAGGGTCACCGACCGTAGTTGTGAGTCGCGCATCAAAACGCGATGTTACCAGAACGCGCCTTGGCTCATATTACAAATCGCGCTTGACGAAAAGCCTCGTCTGACAGGGGCCTTGGAGTATTATTATCGTCAAGGTCAAGAAATACTGTACTGTATCAGCATGTTGATTTTGAGGACCACCACGTTTCGTTTTTTGATTCAAGACTGTTGTTTTACGAAAGAAGGAGATAATCTGAACAGATAAGAGAATTAAAATAGCTGTTTTATTCTTTATTATTAGTTCTTTTCCCCTTGAAGCCTTCTCCCGCTGGAATTTTCTTCTCTACTTATTGACAAAATATTAACTATCTGAATAATTCGAGTTATTCAAGAAACAAAATTTTTAATTGGCCGCCATTTTGTCACTAAAGCTGCCATATCTCACTCAATATTGGTCCAATCTTAACAAATAAGGTTTTAATCGATTTGTAATTGAATTTACTAAAAAAATTTATTCCTGTAAAATTCTCGTATTATCAATGGTTTTCGAGTTATTCAAGAAACAACATTTTAAATGGCCGCCATTTTGTTTTATGGATTTGGAAAATTGTCGTAATTTTTTTGTAGCTTTGTCTAGTTGTCATAAATGTTGGTGCAAAGTTTCAATTCCATATGTTTCACCATTATTGAGATAAAAAATAATAAGTGAAAAAAACAAAATGGCAGCTGTGTGAGTGACTAAGGACTTTTGGACAATTTAAATATGATATTTAGATATGGTTTTTGACCAGGAACAATGTCCTAGAGTATTGGTAGGGAGTTCTGAAACACTCTGTATGCTGTATTTCGACATCAAGCCCTCCATCTCTCTGCACATTCGAACCCAGATACTTGAAACTCCCAACTGGTTGGAGTTGGCTTCCTTCAAGCTGTAAGGTCAGTCCATCATTGTTTTCAAATGCCATGTACTCTGTCTTTGATCGACTAATTTTCAGCCCCCTTTCCTCCAAAGTCTTCCTCCAGCTTTCTAGCGTTTCTTCTAACTGATCTTTGGTGGGTTCACAGAGCACAATGTCATCTGCAAATAGCATGCACCACGGTGCTGGCTTCTTAACTGCATTGCCTATGACATCCATGAGCAGGTCAAACAAGTATGGGCTAAGTGCTGAACCCAACGAGCTAGATATAGTAAACCATATGGTTTACTATATTCTATATAGTATATTAGATATAGTAAACCATATGGTTTACTATATTCTAGCTCGTTGGCTGAACCCTGGTGAAGGCCAACTTGCACAGGCAACTCCTGAGTCCTTGGAGTGGTCCGTAGCCGAGGGCGATAAGCGCCTGTCTGATAATCAAAAGGTTCCAAGATCGAATACAGTCCTTCCCACACTAGTTCTCACTCGTGTGATAGCTCCCTTGTACATATCTTTCACCAAACGGACATACTTCTCTGGCACACTTTTTTCTCTCATACTCCGCCAAATCTCTTGCCTAGGCACCCTGTCATATAGGCCTTTTCCAAGTCAACAAAGGCCATGTGTAGCTCAGACCTCGTCTCTCTTGCCTTCTCCACCAGCTGTCTGAGAAGTATATTATGCTACTATACTATACATTCATCAAATAGCCTACTGTGTGCATACTGTGTTCATTAAGTTGCGCACATCAGAATAATGGGTTACAAATCTGTTGTTTATTCGCCAGTGGTGCTATTTTTTGGTAGACACTAGAAATAATTAAAAACCATCTTATTTATATACTTGATTATTTGGATGTGCGCGACTTAATGAACGCACTGTATAACTGACAGAAGATAAGTAATTAAACCATTTCACTGAAGTATTGAATTGGAAAATTGTATGTCAAAAATGTCATTTTTATGAAAATAATTCACATTCCGCCAAAATTGGTTTCAAATCTTTCAAGTTTCTATTTAATTCAAATCCTTCACTTCTGCATAGATGAAAAGATCCATATGCAAAATAAATTTTTTTACGGTTTATTAAGCTTCTGAAATGCAAAGATCCATCTCTTTTACTTTAAACCCTATTCTTTCTTATATTATGTTATCTAGTTTTCCAGCTCCTGAATGTGGTTTATAAAACTTTTCTGTAATGTAATTATAAAACATAATGTAATGAGTTGAACGATTACAATATTCACTTCAAAATTTTGTGAAACAGTCAAATTTTATCATTCATTAGGTATTGTTTCGTTTTCGAGATGGAAAACCAAACAACACATAGGCAATCATTGACAATTTCTTGATCCATTCATGAACTGTGATGAACACATTTTTTTATTCCACTTCATTACCGACATGCAGTCGTTTTATTTTTAAAATATAAGAAACAAATTTGTCTACTTACTGCTTGACTGGAGCGCCTTCAAGTTTCATGAACTCATTTTCAACAAATACTGTAGTGTCAACATTCTCAAGAAGTTGAGTTTCTCTTGACAATACATCATTAATAATTGCTGTGTTTCCACAATATATACGACCTGTTGCACGAGCAAGGAAAGCCAATTCAATTTTACTGTCAATTGTCATTTTGTCATTTTACTGTCATAAAATGACATTACGGTATCTATTAACGGAACAATTCTTCAGAATTATTGCTATTGAGTTCCATAAAATGACGTAAGGCAGGTGAAAATTCATTCATAATGAATAAAAAAACTGGAAATTGTCAAAACCACTAACTCATTGAAACTTCGAGGTCCCGGTTTCGGTTGTTACATCATTATCAATCTCTGGTAAAGTGTGGTTTAGCAATCGTCCTACCAGCGTTCATATCTCTTCTTAGAGGGACACTGAGTACATTACTTTATTATATGAAATGAATTTTCTAAATAAATTATTTAAACTATTTTTGCCCACCTTATATATATCCAGTTTTAGCATAGAATTTGGCTATACCATTTTAAGGCCTAATCCAGAAAAAAATAATAATATCTTTGATACACATAGTAGAGAAGAAATCAATTTTAGCTTTGTTTTGTGGAATTCCGTTGCGAAGCACGGGTGGCTTCTAGTTTATAATAAATGTTACTGTAATTTCATGTAGGACTCTCCTCCAATCACATATTCAGTCTTCTTGTGGGGTTCCACTCTATTTTTATGGCAATTTCAATATAAAAACCAGAAGGCTATCTATGTATGTAGCCTACCTATAATCTTTTCTGTATCCTATAAAGCCGATTTATTTGAATTTGAATCTTATGGAGTCTTTGAAAGTGTTCCATTTTATTATGAAAGTGATTATTCTAAAAAATGTTAGATTTCATTTGATTTCCAATGTGTTATCAAGTGAATCCTTGAGTTTTTTATTCAATGCAGTAATTAAATTTTCCAATTTGTTTTCTTAAATCAGATAACGTATATTTTTATCCAAGTTTATAAGAGCTCAGTTATATTAAATTAAAATCATGAATGGTAAATCTCCATGTTTCTATGTACATATAAAACTGTCATCTGTTAATTATATTTAGGCCTACTTCAATTTTATAATAAATTATTACAATAATACAACAGATTGATAAGAATTTTGAAATTGCCGCTCTTTTCAGACTCGTCAACTTACAACCATAAAACTTCAGCAGCTAGGAAAATATAATATTCAATAATGGAAAGTATCGATATTATGTGATAGATTTCAGATTCTTGAAAGCAAATATTCAATACTGAGCTCAAGTCATCAATGTTTTTGTTCCATTGGACTATTGGACAGCTTGGTAGTCTGTCGTGTAGAGGTCAATTCCCACATTGACGACAACGACACGACGACGACATTCTCATTTCGTTCTGCACATGCGTCACCAGCCCATGCTCTGATTGGTCCATGTCTATCTTTGTTTACAAATGAAAGATCTCAAGTCTCAAAATTGCAGTACCGGTATGACTTGAAAGGGTTTGTATTATAATTTTATTTACTGATTATTATATTTATATTGTCGTACTGATATTATTAATATTAATTGACAATTGATTCCGAACAGCGAATAATGACGTCACAAGTTTTTTGAACAAGCAGCGCTATGGCTTTGTAACTCTAGGTGGTAGCAAGGTTAGTAGAGACATACCTTGGGTGGTAGTGTCTCAATCCAATCTCTACCTTGTAGCTCTACATACCTTGGGTGGTAGTGTCTCAATCCAATCTCTACAGCTAGAAACAACTTCCGCCATTTTGTCGAGTATCGATACTATGGTTAGGGTCTGTTAAAATAATAGTAGGTACTGGTCAGCTGTTTTCAAGCAGAAAGCTTTCAAATTGTTCTAGGTTAAGTGTGCTACGCTACGGCCTTGTAGCTTTTGATCTCAAACTCTTTTCAAAGTTTGCTTTGATATGAAAGAATTATGTGAGAAGAATTGATGAGATGATATCACTTCTTGTGAATCAGCTCAATGTAATGTGGCATTCGCGCAATCCATACTTAACGGATCAATTAGAATACGATGTGAAACAAGCTGGTGGAAGGCCTCTTACATCATTGTTAATTTTTAAAGTTCATCTTTGATAGTGTGAATTTATGTTGCTAGAGATTTGATAAATATTTAGGTCATGTTACTCAATCACAGTATAAGAAGATCAACGTTAAAGTATCTCATTTGCTAGGTTAAGCTAGTCTGACTACCAAAACGTGAATGGTTACTTGAGCCAGTGTTGGATTATTATATTCGTGGTTTTCACGATTAATGATTTTGAAATGAGTATAGAACTCAGTAGTTCGGTTCATGCCGTTGATGGTACAGCTACTAATGATTCTGACTATGACGAAGACTTGGCTATTCCAGATGAAACACATCACGGTGGAGTAACGTTTTCCAGTGATGAAAAAGACGACGGAGGTAAGTGAGCTAAGAATTAATAATTGTTTTGATGTCTCATGAGATTCAGCTCTCAAATTTATCTTTGCTGTCTACTTCAACTAGCCTAACAAAATGAATTCAAAATAATGTCATCATTCAACATGACAATACTATTATATTTGTTGCTTATATAAATTGAACCTTATTCTCTTTCGCAGAGCCCGATAAAGTGTTACCCTTCAAAAGAATCCATAGCAGTCCAGTGAAATTCAAGGCGCCCGTTCGAAATGTCTTCATTCCAAGTCAAAAAATTGAACTGCAAATCATTGACCATGAACGCGGTGTCACCTCTCACATACTCAATCCATACTTGTAAGTCATCTACTCTACATCACCTACTCTTGAGTAATTTAAGAATAATAAATAATTGTCTCTCTTGTTCAATCCCTGCAGTGAATATTTCTATTATGTTGGGTTGCACCAACCGGGATCACCTATTCTCAATCAGATGAGCCTTTTTTATTAGCATTGTAGGCTACAGATCCTGGATCAAAATTGATCTTGCTTGGTGCAACCCAACCTTATTATCGTTGTTGAAAAAAGCACAAACTTATATTTATATGGATGTTATATCGAATATGTACATTTTTGGTTTAGCTTTCTTTGCTATAGTTCTTCAAGACATGTTCTTCATGCGGCTCGCACACCGGAACAATAAGCAACTAGCAATTCGCAACAGGCAACATATTTTGTTGTACTTTGCACATCAAAGCATTAAAAAATTAAATTAAGCAGTATAAAGTTGAAAATTTTGTCCCTGCAAGCTCCATCCCGTGCAAGCCTTCATTCGGAATGGGCTGGTGTCAACAATAGATGACGTAACTTACAGCCTGAAGAGACATATCATTTCAAAGCTAAGGAGTAGTTCTATATAACTTGCTGTAGATTTAAAATTTTCCTATATCTGTAGCACAAAAAATTCTATTGAGAAAAAAAATTATTCATTTTTTTCTTTCTTTGGTTTTTGAAATTCCAGAACCTATTTAATAGGTATGCCTCATAGAGAAGAATGTTAGATACAAAACTTGTAGAGAATTCTATTGTAAACATTTTTGTACAAAGAAAACTAGGATATCTTCAATATTGATCAAATTACAGGCGACCATCTTGTTTTTGAGAGTTTTCGTTCACTGGTCACTGGTCACCATGGATTTTCTCATTATACTAGTCCCAATGAAAATATCTGCATAGATTCCAGAGCTCAATAAAAGATTTTTCCACGCAAGGCCTTTTTTGGTAATTTGCCCCCGGACTAATTCATAATAATAGAACATAAAATAATAGAAAGCTCATGAAGGCTTAGGTTTGGTGCAATATATTTATAATAAGAAATGTTTATCTCTTCATACCAAAATAAGACATTATAATACGGTAATTAAACCATCAATTTTGTATGCCAGTGAGACCCTCGATCTTAACAGGAGATCAGATATAGAAAATCTAAAAAAGGCAGAAAGAAAAATAATTCGAAAAATTCTTGGACCGAGAAGAACTGAAAACGGCTACAGGTTACAAAAAAATTCAAAAGTTGAAGAATTTTCTAACATAGAAGCGGACATGAGGAAACGACGCCTTAAATTTTATGGGCATATCATGAGGCTTCCCAATTATAGGCTTACAAAAAGAATAGTGCAATATGTGTCTTCCTTGGCCTATGGAGGAGAATGGATCCGAAACATTAAACGAGACTTAGTACTTGCCAAAATTAATAATGAAGAGATTAAAAGTAAAGACAAGTTCAGAACGAAAGTTGAAAAGTGGGAAATAAAGCCAGAGGTAAAGCCGCCAAGAACCGGCACTAAATGGAGCGATGAAAGAAAGGCTGCTTTTGCACAGAGAATGAAAAGTTGGTGGGCAAACAAAAAGAACACCTCAATGTCTCATAAATGAATCATTTTCACTCAGCGTCTTCCAATTAGAGAGCTCTACGACAAATAATAATAATAGAACATAATGGAAAATATGAAAGATTAGGCAATATAGTTTCTTTTCAACCAACAGTTTGTGTTGCTAGCGATATTATGTTGCCCTAAAAAAGCGATAGCGATATCGTATTGCGTCGGTGTGTAATAACACATTGGCGATAATATTGCTTATTGCATGTTGCTAGTTGCTTATTGCTCCGGTGTGGGAGCCGCCTAATTGTTCTATTCTTACCAGCGTGAAAGAGTTCTTCATTGTTTGATTCTAAATTATCATACCGAACCAGCTGTAACACAGTGTTTCTCAATTTTTCTACATTAATCATTGACACAGATTCAAGAGAGAAATCAATAATTTAGCTTCGATATTGAACGAATTATGTCAACTTTATCTGTTTATAATTTTCATGTATTGTGTTGTTATTATTTCGTTGATTTTTTATCAATTTGATTTGTTCTATCAGATCTGTTAATTTTTGCAGATATACCATTGAACTGGTTCACGGCAATTTTTCGTGGAAAATCAAGAAGAGATACAAACATTTCCAGCTATTGCACAGTCAGCTAAAAATCTACCGGTAAGATGCAATTAGAATTTGTTGAAGACACTCTTCTTCAAAAAATTACCTTATTCTGTAATTTAGTTTTATTTTGCTTCCTCTTGTAGTTTGTCGTATTCTTTGTCGTATTACTTCAGTCGGTTCTGAATAAAATTTGAAATATTCATGAAGTACACGTCATAATCCGAGTATAGCTATTTATAATAATTAAAGAATATTATATTCTTCACTATGTAGCATACTTTAAATACAATTATAATGATAATTATAAACTAAGCACGTACCTCTTTAATTAATGTCGTCTCTTTCATTCGTCTCTCACTTGAATATATAGTCACTATTCAATATGGAAACATGAATTCGAAGAATTTTTTTGAGTTATTTTTCAAACCACTCAAGTAAAAATAATTGGTGCTGACCAACAAACGGTCTACATTCCAACAAGAGTACAAGCACTCCACACTACTTATCTCTTTGATTAGATATTAATTAGATACTTTACCGACCTCGGAGATCGACCACTCTACTTGAATCCACATCTGAAAGTTTGATTTTTTCATATCTGAAATTTGACTTGCTTTTTGAAATTTAGATTTTCACAAAAGTCTAGAAATTATGAACTTTTAGGGAAGCGGTTGTCCCAATGCTAAAAGGCGAGTTCAATCGGTGAGATTAGATAAGAGACGGAGCCTACCAATCCTATTGTAACGGTGACCAGCTCGTCTAAAAACAATTTATGAGCTTCAAATCGTGGTTCGGAACCTACCTAAAGCTGTAGGTCCAATTATCTCTCATAATCATAATCCACGCACAAGTCTAGAGCTTATGTGGGCATCATCCCAACCAAAAAAAACCTAGAAATTTGATATTTTACAAAAATCGTAACTAATATTCGACTCATTACCTTGATATAATTATGGTTATTCACTAGAATTGCAACTTCAATTTAACTAATAAATCATCTGGAAATTAGATTTCTTATCTGAATAATTTTATAAATTTAAATAATCTATAACAAATTTCGTGTTGATTCGTTTCAGTGCTACTTTGAACATTCCTTTTCCGTCGAAAACACACAGGGAACGTAGGACCAGTTTCAAGCATGATCTAAATAGAACCAAACGCTCCGCTGGTGGATTGCCCAGGTAAACTTATTATTTTCAAATTATTTTTTCCTGGTAGACCGTACAAGGTCGAGAGGTATAGCAGGTCGAGAAAAACCGTAAATTGGGCACAGAAATTAGTCGAGTTTCAAATAGGCCTACTGTACAGTCAAAAAGTAAACTACAATATTTCAAATTTCAACGATACATATTATCTGTATTATTGTTTGTTATGTGGAAGAGTAAGGTTTATATAGCAGGATTCTTTTAAATTGTCAGAAAAATGATTGATGTACGCTCGTTTACTCACGTTAAATCAGCTGTTTTCTGAAAAGTTAAAAGAATCCTGCTATACCTAAAATTCGCCCACAGTACTTAATGTATAAAAAGTGGAAAAGTAAAGTCAATTACAATCATATTCATTTAATTTGACTCTTGGCATTAGATAGAGAGATATTATTTCTTGACGTTGCTGATGACCATAGAGTACGATGGCAAAGAAATTATATCTCTATATCTATCTATCCATCTATCTAATTCTAAACGTCAAATTTAATGAATCTGATTATACATATCTATTAATTCCATTCAATTTATTCATACTTACTTAACACACAATGAAAAAAAATACAATACAATAGTACAATAAGTATAATAAATACAAAAAAAAAAAAAACAGAACAATTGGTTACATGGTTTGGTGTGCTGGACAGAAAAAAGGAGCAAGCCAACTATGTTTTCTCATGTAATAGGCTGGTAGAGGGTAAAACATTAGGCTAGGCGTACACCGGTTAGTCAAGACAAGACGAAATTAGTCACAGTAATTCACATAGCTGCTTATGAAGCAGCATACACCGATTAGTCATTGCATTTCGTCTTGTCTTGTCTTGACTTACCGGTGTACGCATAGCCTTATATATAATCAGATTCATTTAATTTGTCGCTTTAAATTAGATAAATAGATAGATAGAGAGATAGTAATTCTGTGCCGTCTATCTTTCTTTGCTTACTCCATCATCAGCAACGTCAAGAATTAATATCTATCTAATGCCAAGCGTCAAATTAAATTAATCTGATTAAAAGAAATGAAACGAGAGAAAATAGGGAAGAGAAAGAGAAGGGAAAATAAAAAAAATGGAAAGCCAGTCCACTTATAACTTAACTCCACTTATATCTATTAACTTTATACTCATATCACGGCATCCAAAGTTGGGAGTGGTCCGTAGCCAAGGGCGATAAGCGCCTGTCTGATAATCCAAAGGTTCCAAGATCGAATACAGTTGCCGGAACGGATTTTGACAGAAACGGCCACTCCCGTCTTTCGGAGGAGACGAAAAGCCGTCGGTCCCGACTGCCCAAAAACAGTCGTCATCTCTCATCATCACCCCTCTCATAACCCACGCCCAAGCCTAGAGCTCATGTGGGCATCACCCTCAAAAAAAAAGTTAGAACCGAAATCTTGGAACTTATCTATCAATCTTGGGAATTCCCTATCTAGAATTATCTATCCATCTATTACCTATCTATCGTTTCCTGCTCCAGGTTTCCTGCCAAACCAGATGGCCTGATACCCGAGGAACAGATCGAATCCAGAATTCAAGAGCTTCAGGAGTATTTGAGAGCACTGCTCAGAATTCCTTTGTACAGGAATCATCATGAAACGGTGAGCCTATTTTCAACAGTTTACAGTCTCTCTGTTCCCTTGTATACTATTTATTATTTACCTTGTCTCAATAATAAGTGATGTTTCTTCATCTTAAAAATAATGCTCTCTACTCTCTTGATGAATAAATTAATTTTTGATCTGAATTTATAATACTCAATCACGTATAAACATCTATCCACTCCTGAATTATTGTTAGTTATAATTTTCGTGGGATTTTAGATTTTAGTGTAGGCTATTGTGTTTAGATGTATGAAAACTTGTTTAAAAATTCTGTATGACTTGCCGCCTATTGCTGTTGTAGCCTGATGGTTAATAAAATGAATGTGGATGATGGACAGTTGGCGTTCCTGGAGGTGAGTGAACTGTCGTTTGTGGGTGACTTGGGCGGCAAAGGCAAGGAGGGCGCCATTCTCAAACGCACGCGCAGCACCCGACCGGCAGCCAGTGCCGGATGCAACCTGTGTGGCCTCATGGATGCTGCGCTCTGTGTCAGGTAAACATCCACAAGTGTATTTGGCCGATCAAATCAGTGTTTATTCATTAAAAATCATTTAGAATAGAATATAATATGTTTTATTGTAACCGCTTCTAAGGTCTTCAGAAGCATTACATTTTAATTAATTGAACGAAATTCCTAATTAATGCCATATAATATTCTGAAGACTTCTGCTTCTGCACAGTAGACTTCTGCACAGACTTCTTTTTGTACAGTAGCGTTCATCGAATTTCCTTACTAGCTATTAATCTGTTGTCAATATTTGCAGAAGCAGAAGTCTTCAGAATATTATATGGCATTAATTAGGAATTTCGTTCAATTAATTATTATGATTTAACAGCAACTGTATAGTTGCAATGTCTCATTACCTTCCATCTTTTTAGCATTACATTTGTCACAATATACAACAAATGTAGTACACTTTACAATAATTGAAAATGATGTAGGAAAGGTTATTAATGATGCATATGATTAGTGTTATCACATGTTATCAGCAAAACTTAGGCTGCGTTTACACTATGTAACTTGTTTAATAAACTTGTTACATGTAACAATTTTTCTGAAACTTTTGTTATTTAACAAAAGTATATATTTTGTTATACTGTATAACAAGTTACATGTATTTGTAACATTTTTGTGAAACTTGTTATATTACAAAAGATCTATAAACAAGTTACATAGTGTAAACGCAGCTTAAGAAGCTAATCAAAAATAAAAGTTTAGTCTCAAAAGGAGAATTCATACAGAAAGATGTAGAATAAATAAAGTGTTGTTTTAAAACGTAAAATGGAAATGTTATTATCTGAAGAAAGATTTCCTACAATGATAATACTTTTAATACAATCCAGTAATTTTAAATAATAGTCACATAATACAATAGTCAATAGCTATATTTATGTCAAGATAAAGTTGAAGTCTATGTATTTCCCGCTCCTGGGATAACAATAGGTACATAAAGATACTAATAATAACCTAATAAGTAAGATTTTACTCACAAACTAATCTGTTTATGGCCATTTCGCAGTGCTGTGCTACTGCATCAGAACACGTTTTTACATGAACTCAATTTCATTCAATGATTTCATATAAATATTCATTAGTAGAACATAATATCCAGAACAATATCCAGTAGAAGATCTTAATCATCATAAGTCCAGGTTTCCTTCACGCTGAGGCCGCACTCTCTTGTAAATCAAATGGCAATAAATATATTTCTATTTCAGTGCGGCATTTGCTCAAGAGCTGCTCAATTTCTATAAAACAGACTTCAAAGATGTTTTCGCTCTCCGTGTTTCAGATGCCAGTTCGTGTGCGGTGACGTGTGCGGCGCGTGGCGCAACCGTTGGCTGCTGGTGAAGGAGTCGTGCGTGGCGTACGTGCGTCCGCGTGACGGCCGGCTGCGCTGCGTCATGCTGTTCGACGCTGCGTTCGAGGTCAGCTCGGGCCTTTTCTCAACGGGGCTCAGGCGGGGGTTGCACATCACCAACAATTGCAGGTGAAATGATCATTGCGTATTCCATAGTTAGTAAGGGGTAACTTTATATAAGGCCGTAAAATAATCAAGTCGAATCAGAAATAGTAGGTGAGGAGTAGCCAGCACTGGTCCTAGACTTTTGACGGCTCTGAGGAGTGTATTTCTCCTGTATGCGGACATGATTTCTTTAAGAAATTATTTGCATGCAGTATTATTTCTGCAAATTAATTACAAAACTACTTATGCAATGGCATATCCAGTTTATTTTGGTACTATTGTATACAGTTTATTGATTTTCTATCATTATTAATATTTTGTTTTTGTAATTATGGTAGTGTTTTTATTTTCATTTTTGTGTTTTGTTTGCATAAACTGTATTCATTTACTCATTTTCCTTTATTTGTAATTTTTGTAAGGTTTTTATTTTAGTTTGTCTCTATCGGATGTACTGTGTATGCTTAGCTTACTCTTATTGCCAGCATATCATTAATATATCTTATCTTCTGTAAAGTTTGGTGTTTTTTTGCGGAAATAAAGTTTATTTATTTATTTATGAAACCCTCATTTCCTCATTACAAGAATTACTAAAGCCAGGTCAATTTGATAAATTGAATAAATCTGCTTGAATCAACCATATCTTGCCAATTTTATAACATTTGCCTGTTATTAGGGTACCTAAGGGATCCTTTCAACTGTTGAGCATTATATTTTTAATTTATTTGCGCCGGGTAGCTTAGAATGAAAGTTTTGGTGTCCCATGCAGTATAAGTATATGGTTTCATATACTTTATGAAACCATATACTTATGGTTTCATTTTTTATGACAGGAGTCGGTTAATCAAGTCGTGGGGCTTTAAAACCTCACAAATCGAATTGAATCAACCAGATTGTGCGTTTGGACGAGGCTAAACGCTTCAATCACCGACTCAATCTGGATGATTCAATCAGATTGATTCAATTTATTGAAGCGTACGGACCTGGCTTGAAACACTAGATGCTTTTTGTAAAATACTGCTTGTGAACTGAAAAGTTAAAAAATACTATACATTTACCTTACAAAATACTAATACCAAGATATGCAAACTTTGTCATCGTATTAATACTTATTCACCTACTTTTTAAATAGATGATTAAGTATTATTAGTTTTTAGTGTCTTTATCTCAGTGTTGTATTGTTACAGGCAAATCACAATAAAATGTCCAACTAGACGAACTACACGGGAGTGGATGGCGTACATTAAAGATTCTGCTCAAAAAGCTGGTAAGCTCGTTTCTTTTCACATAGACATAGTACTCCCACAAAGACTCTACTCACACTTGAAACTCAAATCGCGGAAACTGAGCAATATAACAAGCAATATAATTTGATCTTTCTATCATTTTATTATTACTGACTGATGGTAGTTACCCATCTATATAATTATGCACGTTTTGTCTGCTTTTGTCATGCTTTATATATGTACGTTTATTGCTGTTTCCATGCAATGCATTGTCTCTGACACGATTAGTAGTAGTAGCAAGCAGGTATTATGCAACTTTTTAGCAACTATCGTAATCTAGAATCATTGCAGCAATATTCCGTTACCTACACGCCTATCCTTATCTCATATATAATGTTTCCTTGGGTAGGTTTTGGGGGCCAGTGTCGGTACACGTCGTTTGCGCCGGTTCGCAGTGCGCCCTTGGCGTCGAAGGCGGCCTGGCTGGTGGACGGACGCGCGTACATGTCGGCGGTGGCCGATGCCATGGAGGCGGCGCGCGACGAGATATTCATCGCCGACTGGTGGCTCAGTCCCGAGATACACATGAAGCGCCCGGCGCTGCACGGCGACTATTGGCGGCTGGATCACATCATCCGGCGCAAGGCGGTCAGTGAATAGCATAGAATACAGTTGCTACATAGTTGCTACATTTCGATTATTAATGGAAATAAGTGATCAGGTTGCTTATTCTAATGAAAATTCGGGATATTTATTACGGGAAATGGTTGCTTAAGTTGTTCAAAATATCACAGCAAATAATGGTTATGGATAAATATGGTTGTTCATTATGAAAAACAAATGTGGAAGGAATAATTCCTATGTAATGGTTGCTTACATACTTTTCATTATTAAAGGAAATACTGTAAATGGTTATTGAATGGTTTTTCGGAGTGAAAAATTGTGACTTTGAAAGATATGGATCATAACCTAAATTTTGGACTTTTCTAAATTTGAAGAGGGACAGTTTTGGGCTTAAGCCTGTTGAACCTTTCATTTAGTATTATGTGTACATTACTGAATAAATAAATAAATAAATAAATAAATACAGTAGCAGAGAATAGAATGAAAAGATTAGATTAGAATAGAGTAGAATATAATATAATATAATTTAATAGAATTGAATAGAATACTCTTCTAATACTAAAACTTGAGGTAATCTAAAACGAGGTTTAAGAGGGGGCAGTAATAGTCGGCCAAATTAGATTATGTCCCATAATAATAATAATAATTACGTGTAACCTGGCTGGCTCAGGTCTGGTGTCAGAGTTTTCAGGTCACTCCTGATCAGTTCAGGGTCTCTGACGTGACTTAACGACTGTTTTTAGGCAGCCGGGACCGACGGCTTAGCGTGTCCTCCGATGCACGTGGAGTGGCTCGAGCTAAAATCTCACGGTCTGACCTGGGTTTGAACCCGAGACCCGGGACCTCTAGGTTACAAAGCCAGCAGTTAACCCACTCGGCTATGGCCACTCCATAAGAACAATGTTATTTTTTGAAATCTTTTGAAACATATAGCACCGTCATTTTTGTACATAAAATTACGTATGATGTGTCATTTGAAAGAGAATATTATTCTTCAGGGTGTGGTATTTTTTGAATTTTAAATTTTCCTTTTAAAAAAACCCCATAAAATATCAAAATTAGGCAAATTTTGAAATTTTATTGCTTTTTTCAAAAAGGAATATTTAATATTCGAAAAAGACCACCCCCTAAAGAATAAATTATCTTTCAAATGACACATCGATCCAAATTTTATGTAAAAAAATGACGGTGCTATATGTTTAAAAAGATTACAAAAAATAACATTGTTCTTATGGGACATAATCCAATTTGGCTGACTACTACTGCTCCCTCTTAATACTAAAACTTGAAATACATCAGACTAGTTTGTATGAGAGGGGTGTGAAGAGTGCTGGAATTCGCCTGTACAACTCATTGCCATCAAGGTATTCACAGGTGAAAACTTTAGTAATAGAATGAGGGAAGAATATTGTTGAATGTGTCTCCATAATCCAATGATGTATTCTTTCCTCATTGTGAGACACAGAGAAATAAGTTATGTAGAATGTAACAGAGTAGAATATGATGACTTAAATTATTGACAGTTCCATATGCTCCTTTTAAAGGCGGTCAAAGGATGCTACTAAATAAATGAATGAATAAATGAATAGAGTAGAGTGGGAGTAGGAGTGTTGGTGCCATCTTGATCAGGGAGGCCTTGGCTAGAGTAGTAGGCAAGAGTTGAGGAGAGAAGCCATATTGCATTATTGCTTTTGAGATGTGATGTGTTTTATGTGTTATGCGAAAACAGTTGTAAGTGTAATTGAAAGCATGTATAATAAATGAGTGTATCTAAAAAAAAGTGTATTGGTTTATTGAAGGAGCCTACAGGAGAAGGAATAACGAATAAGATTGAGAGTAATAGTGACAGTGAGGGTACGAGTGAGAATAGCATTAGACTTAGTATTAGGATAGAATAGAACAGAACTTTAGAATAGATGATTTTGTATTGAGGAAGGCTGTATAACCTGGATGTTCAAACCTCTAAATTGTTGACTTGTCACTTACTACTAAACAATGCTTAATTATTCTAGTGTTTTCTGATTCAAATTAACATAGAATAGGACGGAATATAATAGAATAGCGAAGAATAGAATTGAATAGAACACAGTAGAATAGAAAATAATAGACTAGAATAGAATATCTTATTTCATTGGATGGAACGTGATCATGTGTAAACGCTTTTGAACAGTTTTATCATGCGGTTCAATAATCGTAGTGAATAATTTTAGGAAGCCGGAGTGAAAATTTTCCTACTGCTGTACAAAGAAGTGGAAATTGCGCTGGGCATCAATAGTTTCTATAGCAAGCAGACAATTGGCAAATGTCATCCAGAAAATGTCAAGGTAAACAACTTTCCGATATTCATTATTGTTTTCAGTAGCAAATAATAGAAATGCAATACATGCTGCTATTGCAAATATTGAGCGGAGCGTTTGTCTGCAGCGATTTATATATGTACCGTCAATTCGACCAGTCTTCTTCTTCTTCTTTTTTTCTCTCCTCCTCTTTATCATCTTCTTCCTTCACTGCTTTCTCGTCCTCCTACCTCCCTTTCATCTTTCTGTATCTCTTAGTTTCATCCTTCCGTATCATACTGTATCTTTCTGTATCATCGTGCGACTCTCAGCACGATCTAGCGTTTAAAGGTGTAACTACTTTGAGCTTTTCCCAACTCGAAAATTCCAGTTGTTCTGATTTGACTCTGCGATTTTATGTTCAGATATTTTTCGGTGATTATTCCTCCATGGTACCCGATGATTCCAGACTGTATTATTTAACAACCTTCCCATCGTTGGTATGCATGTTTCAGCCAAATTTCATGGAAATCGGCCGAGTAGTCTAGGAGGAGTATAGTAAGTCCACAACCGAACTTACAGAAGTGGTCTAAGATTTGAGTTTCGCTCAATTACTGTATTATTCATTCCTATTCAGTGTGTCAGATATCCTTTAAGTGTGTATGCATCAGATATTGTTCCAAACAGAAAGAAATATTTATCAAATGAAATAAAAATATTATTTATTAGGCGGAGTTAGGACTAGAAAGTCCCTACTGCCACTCAACCTTATCTTTCAACCTATTATTATTATTCTTTCCATTTCTATGTGTATAGCAGGATCCTTTTAACTTGTCAGAAATCAGCTGTTTGGGTAATAATTAAACAGTAATTTCGACACAATAATCAAATGGCTTAAAAGTCTTAAAGACCTTTATAGTCTTTTTAAAGAAGACCTTTCAAAGAATAACTTTTTAAAAGACCTTTTCAATAATCTGCGAGATTCAGCATTATTGTAGGTTAAGTATTGTGATATTGCTCGTCGAAACATATGTTTTCTGACAAGTTAAAAGGATCCTGCTATAGTTGTTCTGTCACATATTCCGTTTCGAACTGTAATTATTATTTTTTGATTTGTGTGAATTGGTCAGGTGCTGAGACACCCTGACCACACGAAAGCGGGTGTGTTTCTGTGGGCGCACCATGAGAAGCTGGTCGTGGTGGATCAGAGTGTGGCTTTTGTCGGGGGCATTGACCTCTGCTACGGCCGATGGGACGATCATCACCATAGGTGAGTAGCTATAGTCCGATTCACGTCAAGAAGTCAGCATTGTTTATATGAGGAGCATTGATGCCAAGTTTCATTGAGAGAGAAAGAGAATAATGCACCAAACGTGTTTGTTGGGACTGTGTGCGACAACAATGCACAGTGCGAATAGGATAGAGACATCAGCAACTGCCTTGTGCTGAACAAGGATAGCAAACTCCCATCTAAGCAATGCTGACTTCTTGACGTGAATCGCACTATAGCTGATTGGATTACACTTTTGGCATT
Organism: Laodelphax striatellus; assembly: GCA_017141395.1. NCBI lineage: Eukaryota > Metazoa > Arthropoda > Insecta > Hemiptera > Delphacidae > Laodelphax > Laodelphax striatellus. Next base: position 4,388,237 of record CM029531.1, on the reverse strand, counting down.
TCATTCATTAATATTATGGTTGTACGAGTTTCAAACAATGCTAGTGAAATCTTGTTGAATCGGTATCTTTCTCCTCCTCCCCCCGCTCCTACCCCTCTAACCACGACACAGGCTTGGAGGGGAAGCGAGGAGTCTCGCCCCCCCCCTCCACTTGTCTCGCAACGCTCGTACAGTGACCATGCAGCTCTGCATTCTTGCATATCATTTAAAAATTAAAACAAACAAATAATTAATAAATACAGTGACATTAATTTAATTTGACGCTTGGCATTAGATATTTATTTATTTATTGTCTTTCAAAATATAAGGCGAAGTTAGGACTCGCAGGTCCTCTCTTACACTTAACCTTAATTAGATAGATAGATAGATAACATTAGATAGATAGATAGATAGATAGATAGATAAATAGATAGATGATAGAGAGATATCATTTCTCGACGTTGCTGATGGCCGTAGAGTACGATAGCAAAAAAATAATATCTCTCTATCTATCTATCTATCTAATGCCAAGCATCAATTTAAATGAATATCACAGTACTTTATTCGCTTCATGGCACAATTAAAAGAGTATATTAAAAGACTTTTGCAAAAACTTGAGACAACCACTCTAAACGTTATATTTGGTCAATTTGTATGCGATTTGCTCCAAAAGACAGGTTAAGAGTACTAGATTTGCAAGTTTTATTTAGAAGAAAATTCGTCTAAGGGATTAAAAATGAAAATTAACTCAGCGCAGTCCACACCGCAGTACTGAACTATACGGAGTATATTTGGTTAGTCTAGTATTGAAACGTTAGGCTAGGCGTACACCGGTTAGTCAAGACAAGACAAGACGAGATTAGTCACGTTTAGTCACAGTACTTCACATAGTTACCTATTAAGCAACACACACCGATTAGTCATTGCATCGGTGTGTGCTGCTTCATAAGCAACTATGTGAAGTACTGTGACTAAACGTGACTAATCTCGTCTTGTCTTGTCTTGTCTTGTCTTGTCTTGAGTAACCGGTGTACGCCTAGCCTTATGGAGTAGTAGTTATTGAACTTTACGCCAATTTTTCACCTGTGAATAAAGTTCGAAGATAACAAACAGATGTTCTTTATATCATTATGAAATGGGAAAGGAGTCATATTATATCATTATGATGAAGGTATGATCAAGGATGATAAAAACAAAGAGACACCCCAATCCAAGGTGTGCTGCTCCATAAGCAACTATGTGAATTACTGTGACTGAACGTGACTAATCTCGTCTTCTCTTGTCTTGACTAACCGGTGTACGCCTAGTCTTGAATGAAAGTTATTCGCCATCCGTAAAACTAAAAAATAGTACTATATATCAGATAAATTACATTAACTAGTTATGTTACGCCATCTTTATTTTCTATTCATTTTCGTCTTTTAGTTCAAGTTTTCATTGTTTTCAATTTTATTGTGTGATCTATTTTCTAGACTGACTGACCTGGGCAGCATCAAGCATCGTGACAGCGTGGCAGTGATTGCAGGCGTCGCGACGTCCCCGGCTGAGCAGAGCAGCATCGTGTCACTGGTCAAGATGACCAACTCGCTCAGTGTCGGCGTCGTCAAACTGTCCAATCACACCGATCCAGACAAGTGAGTAGATCGTCAGAAGTAGCTTGAGCTGGGTGGCTAACCGGTGTGCCGAACTGTCATTTGCTCGTATTAGAACATGTTTAGTGCCTGATATACATACTACTGGTGTCTATCACAGTCTGAGGCTAGGCGTACACCGGTTAGTCAAGACGAGATTAGTCGTATTTAGTCACAGTAATTCACATAGTTGCTTATGAAGCAGCACACACCGATGCAATGACTAATCGGTGTGTGTTGCTTCATAAGCAACTATGTAAAGTACTGTGACTAAACGTGGCTAATCTCGTCTTGTCTTGTCTTGACTAACCGGTGTACGCCTAGCCTGAGGTTATGCTAATGAACATTATCATTAGTCAACATCTATTAGTGAGGAATAGATGGGTACACCCGGCTGTTGGGTGGCTACCCGGTTTACCGACCTGTCATTTGGTCGCATTAAACACATTCAGGGCCTGATACACTGCTGCAACTTCAACAACTTTTTCCAATCATAAACAATCAATCATGATCTCAATTAATTGAATTCAATTGAAAATGTCTCATAAATGAAATTACTGTCATGCACTGGGTGATATTGTTTGATCAGCTAATTGAGTAGGTCTCACAAGTGACCAAATACAGGTCTAAAACTTGTTATTCCACCCTATAAAATAGGTCAAGTTTTTCTTAGCAAACTGTAGTACTGACAACACTTGTACATTTAGGCGTGTTGAATTTGTCAAAATGAAGTGAAAAAATAATAGAATACGGGAGTTCATTAAGCTCATAGAATCCAATAGTTCCGGGAGTTGATTGTTACTGAAGTCAGTAACAATAGAGGTAATTGATAAGGTAATGAGGTAATTAATAAGGTAATGAGGTAATTAATAAGGTAATGAGGTAATTAATAAGGTAAAGAAGTAATAGAGGACATTTTTACAGATCTTTCTTCGAATTTACAATTTTAAAATTCAATTTATTTTAGAACCAAGCAGTGCTAATCTGTATTTAAAACAATGGAAGAAACTCTGAGACACTCTTCATGATTAGAGAAATTCCTCTGAGTAAATTTCAAGTTGTTTATTTTTCAAATTAATTGCTAACACTATTAATCATTATCACATTCTTTTCTCTCTTTTTTCAAATTGAATATAACCAACTGTATTATTCTAGCTTCAGAAATTCCATTCATTCATCGTCTTCTAAATATATTTCTGAAAGTCCATTTAGATGATCATAGTTTAAGCTTACCGTCATTTAAATGATTCATATTCTGTTTGAATTCACATTGTAATGTTTAAATGTTACAGGATTGAGAACGATGTGAATAATGCAGCAGATGTAGACATCAATGGTGAAGTGAATGGCAACATTACTAGCGAACCCGGGCCGGAGAATTACAAGGGCAATACTCCTGAAATGCAACGAAAAACAATTCTCTCCAAGGTATATCCACATCCAATATAATTATTTGTCCTCAAAAAATCAAATTATTTGTCCTTTTTCCTCAAAAAATCGCAGTTGATCAGAAATTTCGACAAAAATAACTGACCTAGTTGCATGGTTTTAGTCGTATTTGAAAAATTCAACAAAGAGGAAGTTTTTCACACTATAAAATGGAATCGAACCTTGGAAAAATATTCATGTATATGCAGGGTGGCGCAAAAAGATATTCAATGGAGAAGGCCTCAAAAGTGGTCACCCTTACAACTAGAGTAGTAGGTGTTTGTCTCTTCGATTCTTTCTCAATTCAACCGCCTTTTTTTCTTCATTTCTAGTTGATTCTGTTTGGAAACTGTTGGCTCTTAATATCCTATCAATGACTTTGTGGGAACAGTATGCATTAATTCTAATTTCGTTTTTTGCAGGTTAAGGAGAATGTCCGCAACAGAGGTCGCGAATGGAAAACGTTTCTGTTTACATCGGATGAAGACGATGATGATGATGATGAGGCAGATGATGATAAAGAGAAGACGCTTGATGATAAGAGAAGTGACGTCATCACTGATGATGGAACCGACTGCGGCAGTCGCATTACCCAACAAACGTAAGGAGTTTTTTGTGTTGGAATTCAATTTTGTGTTGGTGACTATATAAGGCTAGGCGTACACCGGTTAGTCAAGACAAGACAAGACGAGATTAGTCACGTTTAGTCACAGTACTTCACATAGTTAGTCATTGCATCGGTGTGTGCTGCTTCATAAGCAGCTATGTGAATTATTGTGACTAAACGTGACTAATCTCGTCTTGTCTTGTCTTGACTAACCGGTGTACGCCCAGCCTTATAGAGTCACTGTAGTTTGTTCTAGTCTACTGATTTTAAATTACCTCACCCCTTTTGCTGGTTTAGAACTAACTTTTGCTCAAACCTGATTTTCGTTAAAAAATCAGCTATCTTAGGGCCGCTTTCCCCAACGCTGCTTAAGTAACTGACTCTTAATTTTTCTCTATACTTTTCCTATTCTCTGAATGAGGCTTAAGTAACTGACTCTCAACTTTTTTCTATACTTTTCCTATTCTCCGAATGAGGCTTAAGCCACATGTATTGCTTAAGCAGCGTTGGGGAAAGCGGCCCTTAGTTGTCTATTCAATTGAAGCTATTTTCAGTTTAGGAATGCTATTTTTCCTTCTAGAACAGACATCGGGGACGGATTAGTCGAAGAGGGCGGGAGGGGAATGGAAGGGACGGACGCCGCTCTGAAGGGCTTGGAGGGACTTAGCGGCTCGGCTAAGCTGTGGTACGGCAAGGACTACACCAACTTCATCGTCAAGGACTTTGACAATCTCGATCTGCCCTTTCAAGGTCAGTTACAATCGAAAAGCACTTTTGTCTTAGAATGAGTCAGGCTGCTAGACAAGTTTATAGAGTATTGTTACAGAGAGGCACCCAATTCCACTTTGATAATTCTAGTATACAGAGTGTTTCAGAACTCCCTACCAATACTCTTGGGCATTGTTCCTGGGTAAAAACCGTATCTAAATATCATAGTTAAATTGTCCAAAAGTCCTTAGTTACTCACACAGCTGCCATTTTGTTTTTTTCACCTACTATTTCTTATCTCAGTAATGGTGAAACATATGGAATTGAAACTCTGCACCAACATTTATGACAACTAGACAAAGCTACAAAATAGTTATGACAATTTTTCAAATCCAAAAAACAAAATGGCGGCCATTTAAACTTTTGTTTCTTGAATAACTCGGAAACCGTTGATATTACGCAAATTTTACATGAATAACTTTTTTTAGTAAATTTAATTCCAAATCGATTGAATAAGTAAATTGATAATGATAAGTAACAGAATAGAATAGTTTTTATTCACTCGAGAGCTTGCTATAACAAACATAGAGCTTTGTAACGTATAACATACTTCAGATTTACCAATGTAATGAGAGTCTTTTGTATTTTCAACGTCTTCACATTCACATGTTTGAAAAAAGTATGTTGAAAAAAGACTGCCTATGTCCGCACTTGGTTGATTTTGTGTGTGACTCAAGCATGCTGCATATGATTAAGCATTGGTCGCATGCTGTGCAGCACAAAAAATCGACCATAGGGAGTGATTTATTTAAGTGTCTTTCAAGTCCTTTAAAAATATACAATGAAAACAGTAGGATACAGTCAAAAAATATCACTGTATTCTTTGACTACATCCTAGTGTTTAAATTATGTATTATAAATATCACAACATCTCACCAGACACTGTGTCAGAAGTTAAACTTTCCTTTCAAAATCAGACGTTTTCGATCGTTGCAAAACTTCACATACTTCCGTGCATTTCAGTCAATTTCTGTGATCGATTGCAGATCTAGTGGATCGTTCGCAAACGCCGCGCATGCCGTGGCACGACGTGGGCGCCATGGTGGTGGGGGCGCCCGCCCGAGATGTGGCCAGACACTTCATCGAACGGTGGAACGCCATCAAGGTACAAACATTTCGATCCAACAATTATTAATGAATATAAAATCCAATATAGTAGTGCTATCGGCTATGTACTTGCAATACCTTTGTATCCGCGAATATTGACAACAGTATAAATGTATATTGATAATATAGTTTATATCGATGCTCAGAATTTCCATTCAATCTTCTCGATTAATGAATTTGATAAAAAAAATTCATTTGGGTAAAAACATCAATTGACTTATTCATATTGTCTAAATGTTTTTTCACTGAATTTCCACACTATCATTTGAAAATTGTTATGAATATTCGGACATTTTTGGGCAGGAATTTGGGAACTCTCCAGATAATATACTTTATTATAATAATTTATTGAACGAAATTCTTAATAAATGTCATATAATATTCTGAAGAATTCCGCTACTGCAAATATTGACAACAGAATAATAGCTAGTAAGGAAATTCGATGAATTCCTTATACTTTATCATTTATATGAATTTCTTATAATACTTTATTATAACTTGTCTTCCTAAAACTTTACGTTTCATCATATTCTTCTCAATATTATTGATTCTCTTCATAACCTTTTTCCAAAACATCTTTATTTCTCTTAGGATGTAAACATATTTTAAAACTGGATTTATTTGAAGGACTTTTAGGCCTGTTTTTTCTGTTCTTGATATCGCATTTTTGATTGAATAAATTGATAAGAGTTCATAAATATTTGCTTCCTTTTTTTTCAAAAAACATGTTCGTTTTCTTAAGATCAAAAATGTATTTCAAGCTAATCGTATTCATTGTGATTTTGTCCACTCTTTTTCTTCTCTTTTATAACACTTGGGCTATTTAAGTCTATTTTTATAACTGCAATTTAATTTAATAATGTAATCACGTGGTTAAGTAACAAACATTCGAGACCGCTCTCGGATGGGTGACCGTCACAAAAAAGTCACAAAAAATTGTGCAATGAGGCGAGGTGGAACCTACCCGTAAGGGTCTCCCCACCAACAAAAGCCATACGATAAAAAAAAATTAATAATTTTCCATTGTACCAATTTTCTTTCTTGTATTTTAATAAAATTGTATGCAGCTCAGGAAACAGTATCCACGAAAAAAATGTTAGTCTTTTGTGACATTTGTATGCGAATTAGTCGACGTTGCGAGCGTTTCAAAGATTTATTACAATTTCAATTTTTCTTTCAGCTGGAAAAGGCAAAAACGAATCCCTGCTATCCATATCTGTTGCCAAAATCCTACCAAAATTTGGTAACCGACTTTGAATTCATCACAACTAGAACTTACCAGGTTTCTTGTCAGGTGAGTACTCTACTTTATTGTATTGCTTCTAATTTCTGTTGTATTCATAAAGATAAAGATTGAAAATTAAACTTCCGGGAATGCTGTTTACGGGATAAAGATAGTGTAAGATTGTAAATTCGTTTGTAGTTATAAATCTTCTTGGTCTCTTTACCCCGTTATGGTCTCCCTTCTCATTCTCCTTACCCTTTGCAACAACCCCTACAATTCCTACACAGGCTTTATCGGTAACAATATTAGTATAGATTTTGTCTTAATTCCAATAAGATAAGAAACAATATTTATTAGAAAATATGGAAAGTGTTAACCTTTTGTACGTATGAAATATGTTATTGAATTTATACATGAATTATTGTCACAAGGATCTTCTCATGCAAATTCACATTTCATCAATTCTTAGGCTAGGCGTACACCGGTTAGTCAAGACGAGACGAGATTAGTCACGTTTAGTCACAGTAATTCACATAGTTGCTTATGAAGCAGCACACATTGATGCAATGACTAATCGGTGTGTATTGCTTCATAAGCAACTATGTTAAGTACTGTGACTAAACGTGACTAATCTGGTCTTGTCTTGTCTTGACTAACCGGTGTACGCCTAGCCTTACATTCATTAATACTTGAGATTATAATATTTAGTTGACCTATATTTAATTCATTAAGTTGAAATTATGTCTTGTGTTCTACGGCTGACAGTGAATCATGGAATGTTGTGGTGAGTGTAATTGTTTATTATAAATTTATTCTACACTTTATTGAATCAGTATTGCAGTGGCATCAGCATTTGCAGTAGCATTTGAATAGATTTGTTCAATTCTCCAATGCTTTATTTTGTACAGGTTATGTTTCAAGTGTATTAACCAGCATTTGCAATGTAATCAGTCGTGATTGATTCTTTACTTTTTCGATGCTGAATACTTTCAACTCTTGCAAGATTCTCAGAACGTTGCATTCAGGAGAATGGAGCTCATCTCAGTGATGTTATTCATAAATAATCAATCACATAATAGTAGTTTATGTAATGGTTGTATTATGAGAGCCTTTAAACGACGAGTGAGATACCGAGGTTAAAATACGAACGGCAACACCGCGAGTTATTTCAAGGTATCTCTAGAGTCGTTTAAAGTCTAAAATACAAACATTGCATACACCATTTTATCTACGACCAACAAAAAACAATAATATCTACATCAATCTAAACTAACCTTGAGTTTAGTTTTCTATTTCGATGTTTACCTTCGAGGTTAGGAAGCTGCTAAAAGCACACACTCATAAGCAACTACAGTGCTTTTATGAGTTGCGATTGTGTTTTGTTACGTTCCAGTGTTTTAAAACTGGAACAGTTTGAACTGGAACCGTTTCATAATATATCAAACGTTTCATAAAGTCGTCATTACGATACAAGTTTCAAATTCCATTATTTGAAAAAGCAACTGTTTCGAGTTCAGTATTATGGAACTGTAATGATCGCGTTATAACACGGTCGTAGATAAAATGCTTTTCAATGGGCTCTCCAGTCATGTACGTATAAGGCTAGGCGTGCACCGGTTAGTCAAGACAAGAAAAGACGAGATTAGTCACGTTTAGTCACAGTACTTCACATAGTTGCTTATGAAGCAACACACACCGATTAGTCATTGCATCGGTGTGTACTGCTTCATAAGCAACTTTGTGAATTACTGTGACTAAAAGTGACTAATCTCGTCTGTCTTGTCTTGACTAACCGATGTACGCCTAGCCTTATTATGTTTAAAAGAAAATTCAATTCTTTTTTGGCAATCTTGGACCCACCAAGTAGCAAAGTTAATGAGATATTTATTGTGTAATGAAACGCAGACCGCGTTGTATGTGAAATTGCCAGGTGGTGCGCAGCATAAGCCAATGGTCGGGTGGCTTCCTGGACGGCGACACGTGGGAGGCCAGCATACACGAGGCCTACGTGGATGTGATAGGGCGCGCCCGCCACTTTGTCTACATCGAGAACCAGTTCTTCATCACAGCTCTGTCGGCCGCTGCCAGCCAGGTGCGCAATCAAGTGGCCGACGCACTCTACAAGCGCATACTGCGCGCGCATCGGTCAGTATACACTATATAATATGTATAGTATTGATATATGAAAAGATCAGCTGTACAGCTGATATGTAAAATATTTACTAATAGAAATAACAAACTGTGTAAATTCATTCACGTAAATAAAGCTTTACATTAGGCAACTAATAATTGGGGTCTTTCATTTCAACACTATAGGGCTTTTAATCATTGAAGACATCTGAGTACAGAAACAGTACCCTACAACTTTCCGAGCTGTTTGTTCTTCGGATTCAACGGCGAGTGCAGAACGCAAACTTTCATCGGCGGGCCTTTAAGAAGTAGAAGAAAAAGCAGGAAGAGGAGGAGGAGAAGAAGAAGAAGAAGAAGAAGAAGAAGAAGAAGAAGAAGAAGAAGAAGAAACGGGAAGAATAAGAAGAAGATTAACAGAAGGAGGAGAAGAAGCAAGGAGGAGGAGGAGGAGGAGAGGAGGAGGAGGAGGAGGAGGAGGAGGAGGAGGAGGAGGAGGAGGAGGAGGAGGAGGAGGAGGAGGAGGAGGAGGAGTAGGAAGAGGAGAAATAGAAGAAGAAGAAGAAGATGAAGAGGAAGAAGGAAAGAAAAAGAAGAATACGCACACTTCTATAATAGTGATGAGCACATAATATTTAATTTCTGATCATCAGCTCTACTTGTAAATCATCCAAGTTAGCACACCGAGTCGTGATAGCAGACTGAAGTTTCGATCATCGTGCACAGATCATTGAACAGCACTCAATATGACAACATTGCCGTGCATTCCAATTTATTGGATTACGCACCAAGCTGGCCAGTTGTCTTCAAAGATGAAAAGCACTATAATTAATAGAAATTATTATTCAATTCTGTCGGTCAGTTGGACGAAATTCTAAAAGTGGACTGTTTACAGTGTATTCATGTATTTATGTATTAAGTGTATTCTGTCTTATGGTAAATAATGCTCTGGGGTTCAAAAGCGTCAAGATCCAGCCAGTCCCTCAATGTATCCTGAAGCAGAATGGAGATACGAAAACGAACATAACCTCATTTTCTAAGGTAGAGGAAGTAAGAGAAATCAGGGGAGTAGGGTGTCGGCCATTATTATTGGACCTAATTTTGGCTTTGTATTTGGAAACATCTACATAACTTCTACCCAAACCAACCTAAAAAACACAAAATCTGACAAAAATGTTGTATTTTGCCATAAATATTAACTATATTCTCTCAACATTTATACCGCAAGAGATACCATAAACTTTGAAAACTCTTCATGAAAATTAAATTTAACATGATGGCTCTGAATTCAAATACAGCGCCAAAATTCGGTCCAGAGTGTATTCGGCCAATGAGAACTCAGCTACAATTCAGTCCAAGTGAATTCGGCCAATGAGATCGAGACACAGGCTTCACCCGCCTTTAACATAGGGAAGATAGGATTGTTCCACTTCATCACGACAGCTCCCTGTGAAGCAGGCTCCACAAGACCGACCAAAGTCCCTCTAATGGCCACAATCAAGTAGCCTCAATAAAAAAAATTGATTTCTGGGGACCTCCGATTGTTGTTCTTTTTTCTCACACGAGCGCTAGTATCTTGAATTCCGGTCCGTGTGCTGAGAAAGTGCATTATTCTGTGTTAATGATTGATGGCAATAGATTTCAGTGTATGCGCCTTGTTTTGTTGACAGTGAGCGGAAAACGTTTCGGGTGTATGTCGTGATTCCTCTGCTGCCCGGGTTTGAAGGCGAAGTTGGCACTCCTACCGGCACAGCTCTGCATGCCATCACTCACTGGAACTACGCGTCCATTTCAAGGTATAGCAGGATTCTTTTAAATTGTAAGAGAACAGCTGATTGATGTACGCTCGTTTACTAACGTTAAATCAGCTGTTTTCTGACAAGTTAAAAGAATCCTGCTATAAACTGTTTTCACAAGAAATGAAATCAAATAACTCTACCAACCCATTTGTAAATGAAGTAACCAAATTCAAATAACTCTACAAACTCATTAGTAAATGCAGTAACTAAATTCTAATAATTCTACTAACCCATTAGGCTAGGCGTACACCGGTTAGTCAAGACAAGACAAGACGACATTAGTCACGTTTAGTCACAGTACTTCACATAGTTGCTTATGAAGCAACACACACCGATTAGTCATTGCATCGGTGTGTGCTGCTTCATAAGCAGCTATGTGAATTACTGTGACTAATGTCGTCTTGTCTTGTCTTGACTAACCGGTGTACGCCTAGCCTTGGTGAATCGTACCAACCCATTCGTAAATGAAGTAACCAAATTCAAATAACTCTACAAACTCATTAGTAGATAAAGTAACTAAATTCTAATAATTCTACAAACCTATTATTGAATCGTTTGTGATGATCGATAATTTCTAGTACTCGATTGATCAAAGTAATCTGTAATCTGTGTTTTCAATTCATTTGAAAAATGATTCACAATTGAATTCATCAGTCAAAAGAATACAAACAAAATCGTTCAACTAGATAAAATCGAATCAAATCATTTATTTATTTCCTCAAAAATACATGTCATACAAAATTGTACAGATCGAATATGCTTGGATTTCACAAAGTGCAGTAAAAAGCTTCCTAAATATCATTATTTGAATGAAAAAACAACAAGATATTGTCAATTATCACGATTTTTAATAATAAGAAACAGACATGTTTCAGCACCTTAGGTGCTATCATCAGTGTTACAATTATAGCAATGAAGCTAGCTCGTGATAATTGACAATATCTTGTTGTTTTTTCATTATGAGTAAGTATCACTACATCTCACCAGACACTGTGTCATCATTATTTGAAATGGATTTGTGAATTCGAGTTGATGAACTTATCAATTGAACTTTTTAATCAATTTATAAAATCAATTACATTTTTAAATAACTAATTTCATAATAAACTAATTATTTTAATGTTCATCGCATATTCTTCAATGTATATTGTGTTAATCTGCGGTATCTTGTTACTATGAATTTCTCAATGCAAAATTCACTCTAATTAAAAAAATAAATGATTACGAATAGGATAATTGAGTTTAATTGTTCTCAGGGGCAAAGATTCGTTGATATCTCGCCTGAAGGCAGCCGGGGTGGCACAGCCCGATGATTATATATCGTTTCATGGTCTTCGAACGCATTCGGTGCTAAATGGAAAATTGGTAAACATTCCTCTTTATCACAGTTTATCGGCTGTCGCTTTCCTTCTCTTCAATTTCTTTCTTTGATCTGCTGAATTGTGGGCTAGTAGAGAAAGCTTGTTGGGGAATTTATTGTATGTCATCTTGAAAATTTCCTCTAATTTTTACTTTAAGATGGTTCTCGAAAATCCCTCCAATGCTTGAGAAGGTACTTCTTCAATCATATTGAAAATTATAAATGGAACTTCATACCTGATTGAATCCACAGTATTGAATTGAATTGAAAAAATCTTTATTCATTACAAAACGTACAAGAAAATAGGAATAGTGTCAAGAATTTTATACAAAGCTGGATTTAGCCTATATAATCAAAAGACTAAAAAAAGAGATTGTTCATTTAATTGTAAATTAACATCAAACTCTTGTAAAGAGTACGGCGATAAGTTTACCAGATATTCCTTTAAATTTTTTATAAATATATGAGGATCTTCTAATTCTTGTAAACTGGTTGGAGTATCTAGAAGAAGATATATCTTCTTCGAAACGGTACATCGTTCTTGAAGGAACATATTTCTCTTTGGTGATTTGGAGAACAAATAGAAATTACATTGCAATATTGCAATGAACATTGAATTGAAATTACATGGCATGGCTTTCATGGCGAGGTGGGATTTGGCTTATACTGCAATTTCTTTATTCCTTATTTATTTATTTCCTTTTTCCTTTATTTCTTTATTTATTCTGCTTTCTTCCTTCAAGCTTCTGTATAATTTGTTAATAAGATTTAATCGATTTGATAAGATTTGTAATCAAGGCTTCTATCTTTATCTCTCTCTGTTATAGGGGAGAGATAGCAGAGATTTTTATCTCTCTGTTAAGGGGCTTGCATTCTTGTTTAATCTGCAATTAAGACTTCTATATTATTGTCTGTTACTGGAATAGAGACTTGAGTGGTTTGATAATAAATGAATTTGTATTTTTGTTGCATAGGTCACAATAATTAAGACTTCTATATTATTGACAGTTACTGTAATAGGGACTGCAATTTGTATGTTTGTCGCATAGGTCACCGAACTGATCTACGTGCACTCTAAACTGCTGATTGCCGATGATAGAGTGGCGATCATTGGCTCGGCCAACATCAATGATCGCAGTCTGCTGGGCAAGCGAGATTCCGAGATTGCCGTTGTCATACAGGTGAGTGCTGTGCGCAAAGTGCCGTCACTATACTATACAAGTAATATAGTATTAGTACAGTATAGTATAGTATAGCATAGTATAGTATAGCATAGTATAGTATAGTATATAGTATAGTATAGTATATAGTATAGCATAGTATAGTATAGTATATAGCATAGTATAGTATAGTATAGTATAGTATAGTATAGTATAGTATAGTATAGCATAGTATAGTATAGTATAGTATAGCATAGCATAGCATAGTATAGTATAGTATAGTATAGCTATAGTATAGTATAGTATAGTATAGTATAGTATAGCATAGTATAGTATAGCATAGTATAGTATATAGTATAGTATAGTATAGTATAGTATAGTATAGTATAGTATAGTATAGTATAGTATAGTATGAGTATATAGTATAGTATAGTATAGTATATAGTATAGTATAGTATAGTATGGTATTACTATACAAGTAATATCTATTCAAGTCTTTCATACTAGTGTCTATTCAAGTAATACTATACTTGAATAGACATAACTTCCGACACGGCGTAGCACGTATAAGATAGGGAATACAATGCATTCCGATACGGAAGTTACATCAATTCAAATACAGAATGTTTCAGAACTCCCTATCAATATTCTAGGGCCTTGTTCCTGGGTAAAAACCATATCTAAATATCATATTTAAATTGTCCGGAAGTCCTTAGTTACCGTACTCATACAGCTGCCATTTTGTTATTTTCACTTATTATATTTTTTCCTGATAATGGTTAAACATATTAGATAAAAACTTTGCACCAACATTTATGACAACTAGACAAAGCTGCAAAAAATTTTTTTGACAATTTTTCAAATTCATAAAACAAAATGGCGGCCATATAAAATTTGGTTTCTTAAATAACTAGAAACCCGTTTATATTACAAAGATTGATTCACAAGAATAACGTCTTGCAGTAAATTTAATTACAAATCGATCAACACTTTATTTTGTTAAGATTGGACCAATATTGACTGGCAGCTTTATTCATAGGTGACCGCTGGAGTTTAGTTGTAGTGCATCTTGAGCTTGCGGCTGAAGTCTGCCACAACAATGCAACAGTCTCCGTATGCTTTGTATGTTATTTGTAAGCGATTTTAAATTAATTTGTGAGAATTTTAAAGACAGTTGAAAGGAGTGCAACCTCATTGGACTTGACGAAAATTTCTATCTATCGAATAGGCCTAATCATGTACATTTTTTCGGGTTCTATCATAGAACTTCTATGTCAAAGTATTATGCAAATTTAATATAGTGGGTATTTAGGTTTTTATTTCTTTAAAATTCCCTCTAAGGCTAGGCGTACACCGGTTAGTCAAGACAAGACAAGACAAGACGAGATTAGTCACGTTTAGTTACAGTACCTCTCATAGTTGCTTATGAAGCAACACACATTGATTAGTCATTGCATCAGTGTGTGCTGATTCATAAGCAACTATGTGAATTACTGTGACTAAACGTGACGAATCTCGTCTTGTCTTGTCTTGAATAACCGGTGTACGCCTAGCCTCACAACGTACACGCAGTGATTAGATATTTCACACTAATATCCTTAATCTTAACGGTATTTCTGAAACCCTGTACAGCTGTTAAATTCAAATTTATTATATTTTATGTAACATTTTATTGTAAACTGCATTCTGTATACAAACTCCTTTATGTGATTTCTGATGGAATTCTATGTTGTAAAAAGTATTAATACACCCCCACTCATACCATATAATAGCAGGGTGTATTCATTAATGATTTGTATTTCTGTTTCTATTTTTGACTATTGCTTCTAATTTTTGACTGGCCCATGTATTAATGTGTAATATCTTTTTGGCTTAATAAAGTATTCTATTCTATTCTATTCTATTCTATTCTATTCTATTCTATTCTATTCTATTCTATTCTATTCTATTCTATTCTATTCTATTCTATTCTATTCTATTCTATTCTATTCTATTCTATTCTATTCTATTCTATTCTATTCTATTCTATTCTATTCTATTCTATTCTATTCTATTCTATTCTATTTTGAAATGATAATAAAAGCATGAAATTCCTCATGTTATAGATTCTCACTTTGTATTGTAAATGATTTTTGATGAATAAACGTTGATTTGAAGGACGAGAAGTTTCAAAAAGTGTCGTGGGGAGGCGTGGAGACGGAAGCGGGTCTCTACTGCGGTTCGCTGCGACGGCGGCTGTTCGGCGAGCATCTGGGTGTGTTGGGCTCACAGCAGCCGCGTCTCGTGGACCCGGTCGGCACCGATTTCTACGAGCACGTCTGGCGAGCCACCGCCAAATCTAACACTGATATCTACGAACAGGTGCGTCCTAGTGATAAGTGTAATCGGATTCATTTAATTTGACGCTTGGCATCAGCATCAGATAGGTAGATAGATAGAGAGATTATTTTTTCTTGGCGTTGCTAATGACAGTAGAGTACGATGGCAAAGAAATAATATCTATGGAAGGTAATGAGACATTGCAACCATACAGTTGCTGTTAAATCATAATAATCATAATAATAATTATGAATTTCGTTCACTTGATTATTATGAAATAATATCTCTCTCTCTATCTATCGATGCCAATCTATCTATGATAAATCTATCTAATGCCAAGCATCAAATTAAATGAATCTGATTATACATTGCAGTAGCAGCTTATTTACCCTACCTATTCTGTATTCAATTGTATTGTTTATATTTCTAATATACATTTAATATATTTAATACATATATATACATATTATGTAGATTGCCCCTAATAATTGGAACATGTTTCATTCTATATTGGGTTGTTGTCTGGTTCAGCATATTATGTATAGATTTGTTGAAATGTGTCTCATGAGAACAATGTGTTTGACCTAATAAATGATCTATATTCCTAAAAATGGCTTACTCGAAATTTATTCTAGCCTAATTGAAGCAGGATCCTTTCAACTTGTCAGAAAACATATGTTTCGACGAGCAATATCACAATACTTAACCTACAAATGCTGAATCTCGCAGATTATTGAAAAGGTGTTTTAAAAAGTTATTCTTTGAAAGATCTTCTTTAAAAGGTATTTTAAAGAATTTGAAGGTCTTTAAGACTTAAGCCTTTTGATAATTGTGTCAAAATCACTGTTTACTTTTTACCGAAACAGCTGTTTTCTGAAAAGTTAAAAGGATCCGGCTATATTTATTTATTTATCTGACTGTTTTGGTAATCTGACTATTCTCTCATCCCGTACTTAACACGTCATCAAGGTGTTTCTGTATTGTTTGTTTGGAATATTGTCTGTTGAATGCAATAAAATATTCTGTAAATATGATTGATTGAAGGTATTCCAATGCATTCCGAGTGACAAGGTGACGTGCTTTGCGGCACTGCAGCATCTGCAATACGAAACGCCACTCGCTCAAGCTGACCCTGACACCGCTGTACAACTGTTGCAAAACGTCAAGGTAAAGTTATGAGATTTTCTCAACAATTTTACTTCGGATGCATATTTCAGTACACTTAGAAGTCTGTAAAACACGAAGAAGGCCACCGCACACTAGACGTACTAGTTTATTGCATAGAACACCTTACAGAGACTGTTTAATTGCAGTGCGGCTATTGGAGGTCTCGCTTTCTTTTTGTTAGCTGGGTTAAATCCACCATACGGTACTTTTGATAAATCTCTTAAGATTTGTAATCAGATTCATATAATTTGACGCTTGGCATTAGAGAGATAGATAGTACTAGCGGTTCGTGAGGTGAAGTGCCCGTATCTTATACTGTACAACACTTCACCTATTTCGTCGGCACGAGCCGCCAGAGATAGATAGATAGATATTATTTCTCTGCCATCGTACTGTTCGGTCATCAGCAACGTCAAGAAATAATATCTCTCTGTCTATCTAATGCCAAGCGTCAAATTAAATAAATCTTAATATACTCGTACATTGAGAAGATAGTGATCATACATGTTTCATTGAGTGATAGACTTCTAACCCTCAATTTGCTTCTGCCAGTGTTAGTTTTCGTCATTTTAAGCTTTCAAATTTCCAAATGAAGGTGTGGAAACTGGTTTTAATGTAGGAATGGTAGTCTATGCAATGGTTTTATTTTGAAAGCCTTCAAACGACGAGTGAGATACCGAGGTTAAATTACGAGCGGCAATGCCGCGAGTTATTTTTTAGGTATCTCAAGAGTCGTTTAAAGGCTAAAATACAACCATTGCATCATCTACAACCAACAAAAAACAATACTATATACATTATCAACCTATACTTCTTAATTGAACAATCTATACTCCTATACTTTAAATTGAACTGAAATTGAAAATACTATCCTTGATTCAAACGACCATGTTTTATTTCAATGTTTACCGTATAGGTTAGGAACTGTTCCGTTCCAGTGTTTCAAAACTGGAACAGATAGAAACGTTTCATAATGTTCAATCCGTTTTATAAAATCGTCAATTTGATATAAGTTTCAAATTCCATTTCGAAAAAGCTACTGTTTCGATTTCAATTATGAAACTGTAATGATTGCGTTAGCCTATAACACGGTCATAGACAAAAGTTATTTTGAAAATGCATTTTCATTGACAATCTAATTTTAAATAGTAGAATAATAGAATAATACATTTTTCAATAACTGAAAAATCAATATCGATCTAATTAGATTGAAATTGTTCACAGGGCCACCTTGTGATGCTGCCACTAGAGTTTCTCAGCAACGAAGTTCTCACGCCAAATCCGAACACTGTAACTGGTATGATGCCAACATCGCTATGGACCTAGATAGACTCCATTATGCAAAATTGTAAGAAATCGAAAATCCGAAAAAAATTTACCCCCGTAAAATGACGTAATATAATGTAGCAAATGCAAATATTTTTGCTATTAAGTTTTGTTGGGCCATTTTACGACGCTTAAATACAGTATTAGCCAAAATAAACAGTAGTGAAACCTAGCACCAGTACTGAAAATATTACCATTTCAGTCAGGGGAGGCTGGTGGGTGATACAAAGAGAGAAAAATAAATTGTCTTTATATTTATTTAAAAAGATACCTGAGAAGATTGGATTTCAGTGCTGCAGTTCAAAAAACAAATTCCCATGCGCTTTGAAACAGGCGCGCCCTGTCCTCAGCTCACAGTACAGTGTGGGCTAGTGGTAGCGTTGCAGGTAGCAGCTCTTTGTTGCCGTTTCCTGCAATGTTATTTGCCGTAGGAGCCTCCTTTGCGTAGGAGATGGTTTCCCGAATTTGATGGAAATTTCGAATCCTGTTCGAATGTATTTAGCGCTTCTAATTATGTACCTTCTATACTGGAAATGATTAATCCATTTTCAACTATTTAGTAGTATAGGTTTTGTTTTAGTATAGTATAGGTAGACGTTATTAAAACGCTATTATCATTTATTTTTCGGGCATTTTTGCGTGCTTTTTTTGAATATAATGTTTATTCTATTTTTGGTTGATGTATTTTTTTAGTTTTGTTTCAAATATTTATATTGTTTGTTATTTTTATTAGTATATAATTGTCCGGCATTTTTATGCATTTATGATTATTTGTTAGTCGACATTCCTTGCTAGCAGTAGAATAGTCACAACAGGTGAAAATGAAAAAAAGACATTATTTTTCGACACCAAATTATCAACAATTCGAATTTGAATCAATTTAATCAGTTCTCATTGAATTCAGAGCTGGCCAATTGTGCTAAGAAAACTGGATCTATAGAAATTACCTTATTACACCTTTTTGTAATGTTCCAAGCGTATGAGAACTCATTCACTATGAGGCTAGGCGTACACCGGTTAGTCAAGACAAGACGACATTAGTCACGTTTAGTCACAGTAATTCACATAGCTGCTTATGAAGCAGAACACACCGATGCAATGACTAATCGGTGTGTGTTGCTTCATAAGCAACTATGTGAAGTACTGTGACTAAACGTGACTAATCTCGTCTTGTCTTGACTAACCGGTGTACGCCTAGCCTAATGCAGCTATGTTTAAAATAGTGAAATAATTTTCAAACGGTTTAAAATTTTAAAATAATGACAATAATTCATTTTTAATTTTTTTGCCTTAGCAAAATGAACCGACTACACAATAAAATTATTTCTAAACGATGAATTGAAAATCCAGCATTAAATTACCAGTACATCATAGGTTTTGTACATCAAAACCAAGGTTACTATAGACTATAGAACCTTGCATCACATCCATTTCTCCACTTTGAAACGACATTCAATTTCAATTTATTGGAAGAAAATTTATTGAATTCACTGATGAAATAGATAAGTCTAGTACCAAGAAATATCAGTATTAGAAAGCTCAGTCTCATTTAAGTTTCCTCAATATTTGTGTAATGTTATTTTCAGTATTTTGGCATTTCAGTGAAAGTTAGATTATTGTAAACTTGTTATAGAATCATTATTGCTCTATCTCCATAGTTACCAATAGTGCCAATTACTTGTTTATAATTTGTTGAGGTTGGCAATTTTTTAAACTTGCCATTCTGCTGTAATTAGTGTTAGTCTTGATTGTTGAATTTTCTTTTTAAAAAGTTAAGTTTGGCCTTAATGCCTAAACTTGTTAGCCTAGCTTAATTGTTACAGAATTTTATATTCCTTTATTTTATTTTATAAATGACGTGGTGAGATTATATTGTATCAACTATCATTAATCCTTCGAAAACTTACCTGTTAAAGAAAAGAATTACATGATTACAGCTTTCGATTTGTAAGTTATTGTAGTGCCAAGTTCAGTATACAATCATAATTCAGTATACAACAATTAATATAATTATTTATATTGTGTATTTATATAATAATATAATTCAGTATACAATCATATTATTAATTTATTCCAATAGATTTTATTTTTTGTCAAAACTTGAATCGATTTACAGATTTATTGGTTATTTATCAACAGATGCATTCTAAAAACTGCCAAACATTGTAAAATTGTCCAAAACTGCTTTTATCCCAAATTTTGGTAATAGTCCTGAGTTTATGTTGATGATTTTACTTCTTACTGCATAAATTTATGCAGAGCTCTCACCCTTTATGACTCCAGATTCTTCCAAGAAAAAATTTGTCATAAAGCTTCTATTGTTAATTCCTTTTCAATCTCTCCCCACCACTTTGTCGATGTAATGTTTGTTTTACTGACTATATAAGGGCCGGGTCACTTACGATTGTGGTTTGCTTTACTTCACTTCACTAACAGAGCTAACTGGTTTACTCCACTTCACTTCACTTACTCGCATAGTAAATCTATACAAATCGTATGGTATGTAGTAAGTGAAGTGAAGTAAAGCAAACCACAATCAAAGTAGCTCTTCTAGTGAAGTGAAGTAAAGTAAAGCGAACCACAATCGTATGTGACCAGGCCCTAAAAGTGTACTCTCTATTTTTTATGATCCTCATTCCTGAATTAGTTCCTTTTTCTTCTACAATGCATTATTTTTAAGTGTAGATTATTAATAGTTGGTATACATTCGATGGCATTTGAAATCAAAATCCTATTAGGAATAATTTCCAAATATTTTATTATGTTATGAAATACTATTGTTTGTAGCAATAAAGACGGCTTTTTAATTTATATCATTCAACATATTCATACTCTGTTGAATATTTCCTTGATACATAATTATATATATTTTTATATTTTCCATGTTCTGTTTGGGACTTTCAAATAATTGTTTATTTTTCGAATAATAATTTTACTTCTGTTACCTTCCCAACTTTTACTCATGCATTTTGATTATGATTATGTTCTATTATACTTATAATTATTATTGTGTTTTTATGTTTTGATAATGTTTTTCAAAATACTGTTGCCATTTCAAATGTATTCTATTTGAAAATGCTGTATCACTGTTTGATTTTTGTTTGAAAATAAATATTTTATTAGTTTGTTGTGAAATGACCTTGATTTAAATAAATTGCTGAAATACTTGCTTCTTGTGTTATTGGAATAATCCCAGAATTTCCTCCATTCAATATCTTGGGCCTGTTTCATAAAGATTTAGAAATTCTGTAATACTGGGAAAAGGCAGACTATAATATACTTCTGAATCTCTTGAATAGTACGCCATTCTATTATATTTTTGTCCGCATTTTTCCTGTTTTATAACACTTATGATTCGTAATGAAACAGGCCTACTAGTTAATGCCCTCTCCGTAGTACCAGATTATTCCACTCTTCAATCGGTTATTGCAAGGTATGAATTTCATCATTTAACTGGTTACCATTCATTGTTGAGCATTTATGTGTTCTCTGCCGTGGCGAAGCGTGGTATACGTATTTGGTCATCGCCGGGTATATTTCCTATAGGAATATACCCGGCGATGACCAAATAAGTATACCACGCTTCGCCACTAGTTCCCTGCAAGTATTTTTCACGCAATCACGGCTCACAGGAGATGACATGACTTAAATTTGTCACTATTACATTATTATTGTATTATGAGCAAGCATATACGAAGAAATATTTCTGCTATTTCAGCAACATTGCTTCAATTGTTTTCCCATCATGACTGGTGAATATTGTTAGATTTAGTTAGTTTATTGTTAGTTTGTCTGACAGGGCCCTATTATTATGTTATCTGATAATATAATTGGGAAAGACAATACATGTAACTAAAAACTAAGTTTGATAAATTAAAAATTGAAATTGATTACATCATGGAAACACAATCAGAATCTACAACAAAATTCAGAAAGCTTTGACAAAGTCGTTATCGCAATCAAAACGGTTTGAGAATCATAATGGTGGAACAATCAAAATTGATTACTGTATAATGGCCTGTAAAGTATTGTTAACTTTTTCAGTATCATCGTTCATGTTATCTGAAATACAATTAACTATATGATTGATATATCATATTAAAATGGTGAAAACTTGAGTAATATCAAGTCATATAATGTCCCTTTCGTTCGTGTTATCTGGAAGAAGATTAGTGGCGAAGCGTGGTATGCTTACTTGGTCATCGCCGGGTATATTTCCTATAGGTATACCACGCTTCGCCACGGAAGAAGATAGACCAGCATTTTACTCAAGTATTTTTATTTCAACCATATACCTATACATTTTGAAAATCAACAACTACCTTAGGCTCAACCCTCCAATTGCTTTCAGTAGGAATAAGCCAACAAGCTAAAAACTAGTTACAATATTTATTATCTGTTTGGTAGTAATTATTTCTCCTGTAATAACCACAAAAATCTGGTGCCATTTATATGGTCCCTTTCAACATCTCAATAATCATCATTTTCTTATAAAAAATAAATAAACTTCAGGCATTCATTTCTTCTCTGAACACGTATATAAAATTTATTATACTTACATAAATTATAAACCATAGGTACACGATTCGTATATATATTTGATTTTCATCAACACTTTTTGTTTCAATTGTATTATCTTCTCTCAGCTTATACAAAGTGTTTCGCACAAATACTTATGATATTCGGGGATTACTCATCAAAATGATGAAATATTTTTCTACAAACTTAATTCATTTTATAATGATCTATACAATAACAATTCTAGATACGGTATCTAATAATTATATATTTATCGCATGTACAATTTTCCGCTTGCGGGAGTCAACAAGACCATTATGAGTTTAACAAATGAGAGTCATATACGATGAGTTTAGCAAAATTACGGAGTTTTGAGACTCCATTCTTGATCTTGAAGTGAAAATGGTCTGAAAATATCCCAGATTTATGGCACGGCGGTAGATATAATGTATTCGTACACCGTCAAAGCATTTCAATCTATGCGTTATTATTGACTTTGTTTAAATAAACGAATCAACTTATATAATATTGCTTCATTCGGTATCCCATAAGATGATCATGACTTTCGTTTGATTCATTTAATTTGACGCTTGGCTTTAGATAGATAAATAGAGAGATATTATTTCTTGACGTTGCTGATGACCGTAGAGTTCGATGGCATAGAAATAATACCTCTCTATTTATCTATCTAATGCCAAGCGTCAAATTAAATGAATCTGATTATACATGGATATAGTGAGAAGAATACTAGTTACCCTATTCTTCCCTAAAAATTCCAATAAATTTTTCTATGAACTGTGTATATGGGGCAGTTTTCATATAGGACGTTCTTCACTCTTTTCATCTTTTCTGGAAAATTATTGAGATCCTTAGAAATTGGGGAATCTATTAATTTCATAATAATACAGCCGCTACTCCAAGTTGCCAGTTGCCGATCGACTACTATCACATTATTCTCAAAAAGTAAATATTTTGAGGGTTTTATAACTTATCTTCGATATTTTATAATTTGAAGTAACCAAAAAATGATGAAATACTACTTTTTAAAGCAAATAATCCTACTTTTCCAGTTTGTTTTGGTTAGAATATCAAAATAACCTGCGATTGCTTGGCAATCACGCAAATCGATCACTCGACAACCAGCATGTCAGATCGCAGAGCAGCTCGCAGTTGCTCTGCGATCGAGTTTCCGATTCTAGAATCGCCTAGTCTGAGCTTCATCATTTGAAAACACATGCTGCGTCGCATAGTTGCCGAGCGATGAGTTGCTTTGCGATTTGAAGTTTCCAGGTCCTCAATGTTAGCATTTCGTATGATCGGTCACTTTTTGACAAAAACGGTTCCAGTGCAGGCTCAATCAGATTGATATAGCAGGATTCTTTTAACTTGTCAGAAAACAGCTGATTTAACGTTAGTAAACGAGCGTACACCAATCAGCTGCTTTCTGACAATTTAAAAAGATCGCAGCGTTTGGACCGGAGCGTGTAACTTGGAACTTGAAACGGTGCAACTCCTAACGGTGGAGCTCGTAACGGTGGAACTTGGAACTAACGATCGGTTAAAAGCAGTACAGTATTTCTTGTTACAAAACAGGTCAGTTTTAAATGTTCTGCGCCTTCCAATGCGCCTTGATGCGTTCGCTACGCTGCAGGTAGGCGTACCAATAGAACACGTTGATCACAAAAAAGCAGACGGGAAAGAATAGACGCGACACGCGATCTATTTTCGAAACGGAATTGAAACGCGGTGTGCGTTTTTTACGCGCGCGTCTCTGACAGTCGCCGCGCTGCGACTGCTGCTGCAGCTGAAACGAGCCGCGGTGTGCGGCTGCCGCCGACGGCTGCTGGTGCGATTGGCTACTGCAGCTGGCCGGTATCGTGTAGACCGGTTCGCCGCTGCGGGAGCCGCTTGCCGCCGTGTCGGAGCCCGGACAGCCTACGAAAAAAACATGAAAAGTTTGACATGAATATTGTTCCATGAATTCTTTAACAAAGTTAGGTAAAGAGAACTTATACTTAGTTGGATAATAAAATGATATTTTATTGATAAAATGATAATTTTAATTATACAGAGACTGCTGTATAATTACAATTCAATTCAATCCAATTTAATTATTGATTTAATCTTTTTTCAATATGAAAAATTTTTGTTTTCTACGTTATATGAAATCATATTCAGAAGACTTATTAGGCTATAGAGTTATTAGAAGAGTTACTATAATTATTAGAAGAGTTACTATAGGCATAATAATAGCAATATTACATAAAAATTACCCAATGAAAGATTATACTAATAAACAAAATTGACAAATAATATACAAATCAAATTCATTAAAATTCGAACCATCTATTTATCCTCAATACAAAGGTAGGAAACTTACAAATAAAAGTATATCAAAATAATAGTCTAGTTTGAAATTAAACAGCACTAAGTCACAGTGTGGCCATAGATATGAAAGCAAAAAGGGTCCATAAAGGGCCTCTTTTATTGCTTTGAAAGCTTAAATGATGAAACATACTACTGAAAAGGGCAAATTTCAGTTTAGAAGTGAATCACTGAACCTAACGTAGTGTATCAATGAAATTGAATCAATGTAAACAGGTTCCCATAGATAGCGATTCCAATGATTCAATAATGAACATAACATCTTGTCAATGTAAATCTTATAGGAGTATAGGCAAAAATAAGGAGGAATTGATAGAGCTATATAACTAATCAAATGTGTGACATCCAATGGCCACACTGTGATTCTACAGTCTCTGTAGTCAAAATCATACAGCATTCTTACCAAGGCAAGACGGTAGGCCACTGGACCATGTGTCTCTACTATTCCTAGATTCCAAGGCTGTAATTGAACACGCTGAGAGTGGAATCACCTGCAACAAGGAATAATTATATTGTTTTAAAATTAAAATAAATGTATTGTAATTACGTTGGTTTTCACTATAAACACAATTGCTTGAAGAGATCTGGGTCCTGTTGTATAGAATTCTAGAAGTAATAGTTATTCCTAAACGAGTTTTGGTTGTAAATAACAATGATAATGGGAATCTTTAGCCAGGAAAATATTTGTGGGGGGGAGGAAGTGTTAAGGACCGGGAGGTCTGGGTGGTATGGAATACCCCCAGTAAGGTGGAGGATCCGGGGGCGCTCCCCTGGAAAATTTAAAAATTCAAGTGCAAAATATTACCAAGTACAGCGTACTAAAAAACTAGTTTCATAATAATTATAGTACACTGAAGATGCTGAAGATGGCACAATGATGCTGAAACATGTTTGTGGATTTCTCATCTAAGTACAGTTATATTTTTGACAACATCCAAGTGTTTTCATTAGGTATTATAAATATCACAACATCTCACCAGACACTGTGTCAGAAGAAATAGAGTTGCCTTGGCTCAACTAACTTTCACTTCCACCCAAGATTATGTAAAAGTAAGTTTTGTAAAAATATAACTTTTTATAAGAGATAGACACTGTATTGTGTTGCATCACAATTACTTGTGTTATTCTGAAACATTATTAAGAACAATAGTATGAATCTATCAAATAAACATCATTACAACAACTGTATTGTGTTTCATTACTTGTGTTATTCAGAAACATTACTGAAAACAATAGTATTGAATTTATCAAATAAGCATCGTTGTATGTAAGACGATTCGAAATCTTGAACTTGTAGACTCAAATTTCCTGTTCAGCCCACATACTGTACCTATAATGTACTTTACATATCCCAAAGGAGACTCTCGCCTTCTATTCTCCGACAAGTGAATAAATTTATGACTATGAGTGCATCTCTTCTGGAAGAGAATAGAGGTACTGGCAACATATAGAAAGGAGAGACTAGAAGCATATAGACCGTACATCACTCTCCATTTTTTTTCGAATGCGTGTGAATAAGCTGGAGTGTATATTGGGGACAGTATTTGAATCAATAGTGAGAAGATGAGTAGACCTAGGAGGAAAAGAAGAAGGTGATGGAGGGGGGAGTCGGGGAGAAGAAGAAGAGGAAGGGAGAAAAGATGAAGAAGAACGAATATAGGTAGAATCCACTCTTTCAATTCGATTCCTCTGGGAGAACAACAATCAGATCGTCGTGAAAATCCCGTACTTCCAGTTGTCTTCAAGAGTTTGCGGGAAAACTACTGAATATTTTGTAGTTTCCGTGAATAATCGCTGTTGAACCGTGAAGAAGCTTTGTTCATCGAATCAAAGACAATTCCATCCCAATAACTTAGCATTGTCTTGGAAAATATCTATCATAAGACAACAGAATAATAGCTAGTAAGGAAATTCGATGAATGGTGCTGCACAAAAACGTTTTGCCCGGGCGGGAATCGAACCCAGCACCTCTGGTTTGCCGCACCAGTGCCCTATCTATCATAAGAAATAGAAGTGTCTTTGATTGAACCAACTAAAACCCTTGAAAATAATAATTTACGATGATAAATTCATTGAAGAATAATACATTTCTCTATTGAAGCAGATATTGTGATTTTGAACTGTTTATAAAATAGTAGATTTCATGATATATAAGTGAATTTGATCATATGAGCTAAAAACGTTTCAGAAATTTGACTACCAATCTTGAACAAAATCTAATTTATAAACTCACTTGCAAACAATGAATGTTGCAGAATGATTTTTTGGCTTCTCTGATGGGTCCATTTATAATTTCTAAGGGCAACGAGTTTTCGGAGTGTGGAAAGGTACTGCTATGAATGCCCATTGTTAATCCTTGAAATTCTCCATGTATATTAATTAATATTTATACTTGAAATATGATACTATAAATATATTTGTACTAGGAAATACTTTAATATTTAATACTAGAGACGGCTGTACTGATATGTACATCAGTTGTTGTCGGCCAAAGTTCAAGGATAGGTCAATAAATACTCAATGTCTAATCCCCTTGGCCTTCTATAATTGGAAATACAAAATCTGAATTGTCCATTAATTACATTCAATTTATCATGATTTCATTGAAATAGGTCTGGTTGAAGATATTATTATTTACCCGTTATCTCTATTGATAAATGAATAAATTATAGCCTACATGAATTGCCATGATTATCATGCACATTACAATGCTCTGTGTTATCACACAGCAAATTTTGAATCACACACCAAAAATTTCGAATCATCAGATCAAAATTTTCTTTCAAATGAACAAGAATACAAGTTTACAAAAATGTCTTTATTTACCCCCCCCCAGCCCCCCCCCCCGCCAACGCACGCTCAAGGTATATACCTCACGCGAACTAGAACTTTTCATAGAATTACTATCGAGTTAGTAGGCTAGTAACGCACCTCTAAAAGTCTTGAATCTCCATTGAGTGAGTAATTGCCTCTTCGTGCCGAGCCGGAGCTCTCTTTTCTTCTTGCGCTTCGTTCCGACTCCTGGAAAAAGTTACACAGAAAAGATTAAAGGTTCAACACATTTACCGACAACAAAAATTCGACAAAAGTCGGAGCAGAGCTTTTAACAACATGATCCAGCCTCCAAGGAAAGAGTAGTTAGCCTTTTACGAGAGAAACAAACAATATTGGGAAGGTTTTTCAAATAGCGTAATGTAGCGTAATATTGCCTGGAGTGTATTCTAGACGACTGAACTTGATGATCTGACCCAGACTACAATACGAGATACAGTGACTCGATCCTCGGTTACCCGATACATAGACTATTCATTCTGGAAAATGGTCCAGAATGAAATTAGTCTTCCCACAAAATTAAAAAATCTTACCATCTTCCCAGAAATGGTTAGAAAAATATAAGAAGTGTTTAATGGAAAACTACGAATGAAGAGCTCCATACTAAGTTGACGAATGTATTCGATTTTTGTGGGAAGAGAACAGCTAGTTTATTGCTTTCTCATTTTCTTCATTTGTAATGCTAGCTGCCTTGAATTAAGCATTTTCCTTCCAATTTTTACCTCAATTCAATTCGTATTTCAGTAATATCCAATTCCATTTCATAGAATTCCATTCTGTAGTATTTATTCTACCTTGTATTATTGTGACACTTTCAATGCTGCTGAGCGATGACTTGTAAATGCAAATTATTGAATAAAGATTATTTGATTTGATACAGTATACGATGGAAACCTTCAAAAAATTTACGAAAAAGTTACAGAGAAAAATTCAAGAAGAATCGTAGAGACTCCATTGAGTTGGTTAACGTCATTTCATGTATGTTGAATTCAATTGGTGTTTCGTGCAACTGGCATGAATTAATTGTGATAAAAATAAATTTTACTTAGTGTTAGAAATACAGTAGTATATAATCAATAATCAGCTTACCACTGTTTCAACAGGTCGGTGAGAATTCCAGTCATCGTCGTCGGAGCTTGATTCTGAATTGAAATCGCTGCTGAAGTAGCATTCACCCGACCCGTACTTTGTGAAATAATGTACAACTGCGAACTGAAAATGAACAGGAATACATATAATCACATATATAAATCAAGACATAATATATAAATATTGAATATATAATCAAATTTTAACGACAATATAACAATAACAATACAACAATACAACAATAAACTATTAGGCTACCAAGAAACAAGTTCGGTAAAATTGTTTCTCTAACACGTAGATAAATAAAGTTCAAGAGATAATCAGGTTTTGTGGTAAGTTGCATTGAAACTTGTTTATTCCTAAACTCAGTTCACGAATGCATTGCATTTTTTAAGGAAGAGAACTAATTTTTATTGTTTAAAGTTTCACTTTCTTTATGGGTATCGAAAATGCTTTATTCCTATAAAACAGTGTCTCCCAAACTCAAGGACCTCCCGCAGAGGTGCATCTGCTTTGCGGACCCCCATTCATCTCAGAATAAAATATTTATTATGCATTAATAGTTCAATGTTTTCAGCATCAGAGTAATATTAAGACAACCTTTTAAATAGACTTATGTCCAATTGACAGCTATTATCCTATGATAATTGATGAAACATGGCTGAAACAAAATATTATCCCTATAGGACTTGTGAAATAATAAAACAAAGAATAGCTGTAACAAAGAAATTATCCTTACACAGGACTTGTAAACCATTACAGCATAAGCCCAATGTATTTTGTGCGATATAATAAATTTGGACCTAGCCTAATCTATGAAATATCAGAATTAATCATTGCTATTAGTTTGAACAGTTTCAACGTCAGCTGGCAGATCAACACGTCACACAACGTCGACCAATCCCGTGCGAGTACACAACAGGGGCTTCTAGTCCACGCCCACAACGCGCTCTCATTGGCTGATGCCTTTACGTCATCAAATAGACTCCATTTTGATGAACGTTACCATTTCAACCTATGGGATGAAATTTTGAGAATCTCAATTTGTAAAGACGTGATTAGCAGACTTGAATTATTGTATCAAAGACGATTCAATAATGTATAATAATGAATTAAATTTTCTTGTTATTGTTATTTGCATCAGAAATCAGGCAGGACCGCTTTCTTAATTATGTGAACTAGATGATTGAATAACACTATTTCATTCATACTTTATGTGGAAATACTGTATATTATGTAATTAGGCCTACTAACCTGTATAATTGTGGCGAATATGAATCCGAACGAAAGAAATACAAAAAAGTCGAGAGCTGTTGGATAGGGAACTTTGGGAAGATCGGTTCTGGCTTCCAGGCCCAGAAATGTCATAGTCAGCACTGTCGTTATGCCTAAAAAAATTGAAAATATCACAAATACTGAATAAAAAACAGATTTCTGTTTATCACAAAGATATTACCTCTTAAGAAAATCAGTGTTTAACGCTGATCTCAGAGTTTGGGTGAATTTTAGACTCTAAAATCTAAATAAATCGAATCTATGTTTTGTGACTGATGCCTGAATATTCTATTTCCAAAATTGTTTTTTCTCCAAGTTCTATCTTAAAATAGACTTTACATTTATTTTTCAAATAGGTAATCACGTTCTCATCATACAGTAAGTTCAAGGAATGTTAATGACATGATCTTTTCATTCCGTCTACTCGAATGGACTCTCTTTAATAAAAATATAATACTCACGTACAAAGAAACTATTCAAGTTCTCACTGTACAGAATCAAATAAAGCTTGATGGAAATCTTTTCATTTTGCAATCCTCATAATATTCATCTTGTAAATCTTATTAGAAAAATTTACCATGGTACTTTATCTTCATCACTCCTCTATCTCATCAATATCATTACTTCATACACAACTGGCAGAATTTCATAAAAAATCATTTCTGTTTCTCATTTTTGAGCTAATAATTTTCACAAATCCAGACGTGTAAATTTATTACACTCCAATCTTACACGAATCACTATGTCAACCTCCATCTTATACCAGTATTAAAGACCTTATTGTGGATAATAATTTAGACGTGGTGTTATAGTTCGAGCGTAATAAAATCATGCTTTTTATTGTCGCCGAAAGAGCAGAAAAGCGTCTGAGGCGAAGCTCTCCAATTCCTGTGTAAACATTGAATAACCTTTTTAATAAAATTGTACTCGTTTATTATTTCATTGTCGAAAAAATAGTATACCATGCTTGGTGTTTGGTAGATTATATCAAGCTCGTACTAAAAAAAGCTCGTATTTTATTCAGTAACCATGTACTGCCCGAGTCCAAGCTCCATGTCCCTGACGGCTGAAGAGGAGAGATGAAGAGTGTTATAAAATACACTACAAAAACCGGTTTTCGATGACGTTCATTCCTTCCAGGGACATGGAGCTAAGACTCGGGCCATGGTACATGGTTACTGAATAAAATTTGATTCAATTATTGTGGTTTCGAACAACACAATTCATGGTTTCGTTCTAATCATACACAGAGTGTCTAGCGTCTTGTTATTGATACTTCTAAGGCTAGGCGTACACCGGTTAGTCAAGACAAGACAAGACAAGATTAGTCACGTTAAGTCACAGTAATTCACATAGTTGATTATGAAGCATGACTAATGCAATGACTAGTAGGTGTGTGTTGCTTCATAAGCAACTATGTGAAGTACTGTGACTAAATGTGACTAATCTCGTCTTGACGAACTGGTGTACGCCTAGCCTTAAACTTAATAATAAACTATTGTTAGAGTTTTTGTTTGATTGCAATTCGTTTCTTGTCATGCTCAACTTTTGAGGCTCCTCAAACTTAATAATAAACTATTGTTAAATAGATAGAGTTTTTGTTTCATGGAAAAATTCGTTCTATAGTCCGAAGTCAAGAAGTCAGCATTGTTTATATGAGGAGCATTGATGCCAAGCTTCATTTTAAGATTAGATTAGATTAGATTAGATTACTTTATTCTTGTAGATAAAAATAATATTATAACTGCTTAGATTCTAGATTACAGAAGTTGTAAGTAAAAGTAATATAAATTTTAATTCTATGAATATGTCTAATAATTTTTAACAATATATAAGTACTATATGCAATATGTAAAAATGTTAATATAAGTGAGATTTATCTACATGAAACGGCAAA
Source organism: Laodelphax striatellus (assembly GCA_017141395.1). Lineage (NCBI taxonomy): Eukaryota > Metazoa > Arthropoda > Insecta > Hemiptera > Delphacidae > Laodelphax > Laodelphax striatellus. Next base: position 4,356,238 of record CM029531.1, on the reverse strand, counting down.
ATTTGGACATGTAAATGTCCATTCTTGGAAAAGGATGTCCTAGGACATCCTTTTCATTACACTTGGCCGTGACATTTATCAATACCTGATAAAAAACCTAAAGGAATAAACAATTGAATTTAAATAGATCATTGAGAGAGAAAGAGAAAACTGCACCAAACGTGTTTTGTTGGGACTGTGTGCGACAACAATGCACAGTGCGGCAACTATGCACAGTAGAAACATCAGCAACTGCCTTGTGCTGAACAAGGATAGCAAACTCCCTAATCTAAGCAATGCTGACTTCTTGACGTGAATCGCACTATAGGCAACTTATTCTGATAGACATTAATAATGAATTGTATTGTTGAATGGAGTTCTTGTTCCATGGCAATTTGTTCCTTATCATTTTGAGGTTGTTCTAGGCAATGGGCACTGACCGAGCGAGACACGATCGGCGGTGGCCTCGCGGTTCAGCCAGAACGACACCCAGCTGAGGACGACGAGCAGCACGCACGGCCCGTACACCTGGATCATGAAGTTGCCCATGTGACGCTGCAGGTGGAAACTCACCACTAGCATCGAGTACTCGCCTGCAATACACAGCAACAATTCATTCATTTGGAAAGTTCCAATACAGTGCAATAATGTGTTAAATCATTATTATTATTGTAATAAACGGAAGAAGAAGAAGAAGAAAGCGAAGAAGAAGAAGAAGAAGAAAAGAAGAAGAAAATGGTGATGATAATGATGATGATGATGATGATGATGAAGAAGAAGAAGAAGGAGAGAAAGGAGGAGGAGAAGACGAAGAAGAAGAAGAAGAAGAAGAGTAAGGAGAAGTAGAAGACGAAGGAGAAGAAGAAGAAGCAGAAGAAGAAGAAGAAGAAGAAGAAGAAGAAGAAGAAGAAGAAGAAGAAGAGAAGAAGAAGAAGAAGAAGAAGAAGAAGAAGAAGAAGAAGAAGAAGAAGAAGAAGGAAGAAGAAGAAGAAGAAGAAGAAGAAGAAGAAGAAGAAGAAGAAGAAGAAGAAGGAGAAGAAGAAGAAGGAAGAAGAAGAAGAAGAAGAAGAAGAAGAAGAAGAAGAAGAAGAAGAAGAAGAAGGAAGAAGAAGAAGAAGAAGAAGAAGAGGAAGAAGAAGAAGAGGAAGAAGAAGAAGAAGAAGAAGAATAAGTAGAAGAGGGGAAGAAGAAGAAGAAGAGGGGAAGAAGAAGAAGAAGAGGGGAAGAAGAAGAAGAAGAAATACAAGATAATAAATGAATATACAGAGTGTTTCAGAACTCACTACCAATATTCTAGGGCATTGTTCCTGGGTAAAAACCAAATCAAAATATCATATTTAAATTGTCCAGAAGTCCTTAGTTACTCACACAGCTGCCATTTTGTTTTTTTTCACTCACTATTTTTTATCTCAATAATGGTGGAACATATGGAATTGAAACTTTGCATCAAATTTTATGACAACTAGACAAAGCTGCAAAAAATTATGACAATTTTTCAAATCCAAAAAACAAAATGGCGACCATTTAAAATTTTGTTTCTCAAATAACTCGGAAACCGTTGATATAACAAAAATTTCACAAGAATAGCTTTGTTTAGTAAATTTAATTACAAATCGATTGGAACCTTATTTGTTAAGATTGGATCAATATTGACTGAGATATGGCAGCTTGAGTGAACTAAGAGTTGCATGTTTTAAGCTTTCAGGACTCTATTGGAAATATGATGGAAATATTGATGAAAGATCACCGACCTAACAGAAAGGCGTTCAATACAAACACAGTTGTCAAATAGCCTTATTATTATCAATATAATATTTGTATAAATGCAATGTACAGTAGAAAGGTCATCCATTGCTGCGAGTCACATCTATTTGAAACGGAAAAGTGATATTTGAAGGAACTGCAAACAGTAATATTCTTGGCTGAAAATGGCGTCGTCTTCTTTCAAATCTTTTTTGTTTGTTCTCTCATCCATCGTTCTCTCTTCATTCGCCATCTCTTCTCCTACTTCTTTTTCTACTTCTTCTTCTTCTTCTTCTTCTTCTTCTTCTTCTTCTTCTTCTTCTTCTTCTTCTTCTTCTTCTTCTTCTTCTCCTCCTCCTCCTCCTTTTTCTTATTCTTCTCCTCCTCCTCCTCCTTCTTCTTCTTCTTCTTCTCCTCCTCCTCCTCCTTCTTCTTCTCCTCCTCTTCCTCCTCCTCCTCCTTCTTTTCTTGTTCTTGTTCTTCTTATTCTTATTTCTCTACTTCTCCTTTTTCTCCTCATTTCTCTTCTTCTTCTTCCTCCTCTTCTTCTTCTTCTTCTTTCTCTTCTTCTTTCTCTTCTTCTTCTTCCTCTTCATCTCCTTCTTCTTCTCCTTCTCCTTCCTCTCCTCATCTTCTTTTTCTGCTTTCTTCTCCTCCTCCTTCTCCTCTTCTTCGTCTGCTTCCTTGTTCTTGGTCATATTTGAAGAGGCTATTACGACTTCCGTTTGCTCTCGCAATCACATGCGTACGCGCGCACGCGCACACACAGCTTCCTTCTTCTCTATTGCTGCCTGCTTCTCTTTTCATTCGTTCTATTCTTCTTCTTCTTTTCGTGACTCGCCGCCATTGTTGGTCTACTGCTGTCTTTGTCCCGTTCCTTCAATAATAATTGCAGTGCAGTTCAATAGTTAATGGCGCCGGTGGTGGTGGTTGTAAGTAGAGAAGTGGTGAGGGAAAAGATGGAGAAGTAGGAGAAGAATGGAGGAGTGAACAGAAAAGGCAAGAGGAGTAGAGAGATGAAAAAGAAAATGGAAAGGGAAAGAGGCAATGTTTAGGAGAAGAATGATAAGTGAAGAGAAAATGCAAGTGGAGATGCAATTATGATGATGAGGAAAATGATGATAAGCCTCCTTCACGCCTTCCTCTTCTCTTCTGATGCGGAGAAATACTATGAGAAAGATGGGAAGAAGAAGGAGAAAGGGAGGTAGGGAAGAGGAGAAAGAGGAAAGAAAGGAGAGAGAGGAGAGGGAGGAAAGAGAGGAGATGATGGAGGAGTATGCAAGAGAAGAATGCGCGGCTGGAGCAGATTAAGCAGAAGATAATAGCTTAGAAAAAGGAGAAGATGGAAAACGAGATGAATAAAAAAGAAGGGCTTGGAAATAAAAGTAAGGAGAGGGGTGAAGAGGGAATGGTTTGAAGGGAAGTGATTGTAGGAAAAGAAGGAGAAAAAGAAAATAAGAAGAAGAAAAAGAAGAAGAAGAAGAAGAAGAAGAAGAAGAAGAAGAAGAAGAAGAAGAAGAAGAAGAAGAAGAAGAAGAAGAAGAAGAAGAAGAAGAAGAAGAAGAAGAAGAAGAAGAAGAAGAAGAAGGAAATGAAGCAAAGGACAATCCCCTGTTGCCGACAATCGCGTCTATTTGATCCTCGAATCAAAGAAGACATTGTAAAGAGGGTATCCATAAATTTAGCCGTGTGGAGTATTGTGTTGGCCGGCCAATCTTTGCTGGTATTCGCTGCAATCTTACCTGAGATGAAATTAGTCAAATGAGATGCAACTATCCTTTGGAAGAGTACAATAACGTACGGCTTGCAGTCTTGGTGGCTATTTTTTCAATATCAATTTGAAATGCGTGGATATTTTACAATCGAAGATGCATTGCCAGAATACGTACACCATGAATTTGTACATCACTTATTGAATTATTATTCTTTATACAATGATTGTCTGAATAAATTATCTTCATCTTTACCAACAAAATATTTGAAGGTACCGTATTGTAACTATTTCAGTACTCCAATTTCAGTAATTTCAATAATTTTAATTCCAATTTCCTACTATTTCAGTAACAAACATTGAAGACCGGTCTCGGATGGGTGACCGACACAAAAAAGACACAAAACATTGTGTAATGAGGTGAGGTGGAACCTACCCGTAAGGGTCTGCCCACCAATAAAAGCCATAAGAGAAAAAAAGTACTCCAATATTCATCCATGCAGAGAAATAATTTTTTCATGTATTGTTATTTTATGTGGGATAAAAACATTGAATTGAACTCTCTGAACAATTCAGTATCATAATGAAAAGAACCATGATTATCATAGTGAATAATAAATAATAGAAGGGTTTTTTATTATGTCAGAAATTCAGAATCATTTTTATGTAGTATTAGGCTAGGCGTACACCGGTTAGTCGAGACAAGACAAGACGAGATTCGTCACGTTTAGTCACAGTACTTCACATAGTTACTTATGAAGCAACACACACTGATTAGTCATTGCATCGGTGTGTGCTGCTTCATAAGCAGCTATGTAAATTACTGTGACTAAACGTGACTAATCTCGTCTTATCTTGTCTTGACTAACCGGTGTACGCCTAGCCTGATTCTACTACATATATTGTAATACGTAATGTAATAATATTACATTGGAAATGTTCTTCAAACAGAAAAATACGGCAGTTTGAATTTGACTTCACTTCGTCTCTCCGACTTCGTCTTAGCAATTCAATAAAAAGGGTCAATACTTGAAGCACGGAAAATGCTATCTTAATTATAGAATGGCCTCTGCTTGAAACTATTATCAGAAATTATCATTCTACTAGCTTCTATTAGATATTATTATTATTGAAGCTTATATTCTTCTGGAAATATCAATTCTCATAACGATTTCCGTGAATTATTTACTTTTCTAGGGTATACTTTAATTCCTCTCTTCAGAAGACTGTTTGCTTCATATCAGTCGTGAGACGGAATAGAATAGAAAGAAATATTGCTTTTCTTGAATGCCAATGTACTTGAGAATTTCAATCAGTATGCAAATGAAGTGTGCAAGAGAAATGGAAAAGAAGAAGAATGAATTAGGCTATCTGAACTGTTTGGAAATAGGAGAACATCCTCATTTATTTTGTATCTTGATGGCTTTATTTTATTCGTAAATTTTCTACTTCCTATATGAAATTTACGCCTAGTAGAATAAATTCTACATTAACAATACATTAATATATTGTTGTACATTACAATAATAGTCCTAAATTTAGGTCTGATCAAAATCACAATATCACACTGTGAAACTGTAATTATGTGATGAATATAATATACTATATAAAACAAATATTAATCGATCCATCTATTAATATTCCATTAATTCATTCTTGTATTGTATTCACTAAGAAATAAAAATTAATTTTTCTATTTATTTCTTTTAATTGATCTATAATTATTTTATCCTTCATAATACTAAATTTAATCTGACATGACAGTCTTAATTACATCAGTCTTATGATTCTGAAGTGATTTGAAGAATCAATAGCTACAGTAATAATTTGTAAATTAACAACAATTTTCACCACCAGTTGGTATATTATTGTTTCTTTGTATGGATAACTGACTTTTTAAAATCCATTAATTACTAAAGTTATTAGTGGGGTAAGGCTAATTGAAATATCATTTAAACTCCCTTTTCAACTACTTGAAACAAAATTTCAATAAACAGATAAACACCAATCAGAAAACAGATCGAAATTCGAATTCTAATCAGTCGACTGCGATCTACCGGTGAAATTTGGTACTACGTGCACTTCAACTGCTGTTCAACCAATCAGAAGCGACTAGCTCAGTGTTGTGGTACACGCCTCTTTGATCTCATTGGTCGATGACGAGCGCTGAGACGCCATTCTGTGTGACGTAACAATATCTTCCACCAATGGAGGCTAAATTGTTTTCCCCAGGAAATTGCAGTGTATTAGAATGAAGTTTGTCAGAGTTTTTAGGAGACAAGTAGTGTATTGTTTGAGCTCTTGTTCAGTTATTCAATTTACAGTAATTTATAACTGAAGATTGACAGTTTAGATAGATTTTTAAGACTATGTATATGCCTAGTTGCTGATTGAAGGGGCGGAATTATACGTTTTAATTATTCATGTTCGCCCAGGGATGATGGTAATAAGACAGGATTTCAATGCAGAACTCAAATAGATCCTACAATATTATCATCTGTATAATGTTGATATCCTTCATACATATTTGTTCCATGGCGTTTGCCGCGTTTCCTTGATCAGTATTGAATTGAAAGCATTTGTTAGCAAATTGATCATCATTTCACTATGTTTTGGGTTATAGCTTAAACTAGATAGTATAGTTTCTTCCCCTCATCAGTTCTGTATCTCCATATCCTCTCGCTCTCCCTGTTCTTACGTAGTCTAACTTAATAATAAAAGAATAAAATTGAAAAAAAAACATTTTTCTTTTCTCTGATGGAGAATAATTTACTGTATAGTGAAGAATACTGAAAGCTTAGCATTTAAGACTTGTTTCTCATAATGTGCAGGTGTGCACTAGTATAGACCTATATGATGTCTCGATCCAAATGGCAAATACTAGGTAGGAATACCTACTTCAAATTTAAATAAAGTGAACATTTCAACAATTTCATTAAAAACCCCCAATTAACAAGAGCTTGTGACAAGGCCTTAGTGAGAACCGGGATTTATGGTCCACTGTAACAATCCAATATTTCACATCATTTATTGTTTGTAGCCTAGCTGCTCTGCAGGTGTTCACTAAGCCTCCGAAACTCGATGGAAGCCACTTTGACGGGATTATTATTATTATTTTCGAAATGAGAAGACGAAGATAATATTCTGTCTGACGAAGCAACGAGAAGCGAGATAGATAGACTAGCCGAGATGAGATTAAACGACGAAGTTTTGCCAACTCGCTGTGAAATATACGCTCGTGTCGCACCGTCAAAGTAGACGGTTGTTCAGGTTAGGTTAGTTTCAGATGAGGGTCGTCGGTATCTCGTTTAATTGGCTGCAGTTGCTGGCGGCAGGCGCAAGAGAGCGCCAGCGCCGCTAAATCCGTTTCTAATAACTACTGGACTAATATTAATCCTGCAGCTTGCCTCCTCACTCTTGCAGCAGGCGTCAGCATCACGTGATTGAAAGCAGCCACTCATGTGTACATCCTAATCGGCAATTGTTTCGTATTATGATGTTGCTGGGATTATGCGATGTTCTGTGCACAACTCAAAACTGAAGTTGCCAACTTGTTTTGTACCGTACTGCTTGAATTTGTCAAGTTGTAAATGGATTTCAACAGTTCGGATACGAACTGTTACAAACAACTTTCATAGTATCAAAATTGATTCAATCTTTAGGATCTACAACACTTTTCGTTACTTTATTATAGGCCTACATCTGTTTTTTTTTCAATAAACGATATACAATTTTTTTTCAATTTTACATTAAGATCCTTATCAATCCGCCATCCCATCGACCAAAATAAAAATTGAGATGGAATTAAGTAAAATCGTCATTAGGATATAACTAATCAAATAAAACTTGGATTGCAATCAATTAATTAATCAATGTCATCAAGGGCGTAGCCAGGGATAGGGTTTGGGGGGGGGGGGCTTGAAGAACTAGATTACAGAAGGTAGCCGGTTAGGTCAACGCAACCCCCCCCCCCCACCATACATATAATGGAAGGACCGGTGGGATTTTTGGAAAATTAATGCCTGAAAATGTGTATTAAAATCTACCTGACTACATAAAACTATGAGAAATTATCTTATTATCACAAGATAAATAACAAAGCTACCTCGTATTCATCTGAGCTACAAGCTGATATATTTTCATGTATATTAAAAATAATTTATTTGAACAGCAATATCAATGAAATCATTCTATATTAACAATTGCTCTCATTAATAGTTCAGCTGTTAAGCTGTCGTAGTTTAGTAGAGTCGTAGAGTAGTAGTTCAGCTGTCGTAGAGTGAACATCGTTTCAATTGTTCGTCGTAGTTTAGTGTAGTCAGCAAATTTTTGTGTGAGCGTACAGAAATTTGTTAGTTAGTGATAATTAGGTCAACGCTTTTAACTGTGAATATCGTTGAACTGTGATGTAATGAAATGGGATCGCCAGAAAAACTATCTTCATTTCTAGCATCAGAATTTGAAGAAAGTGAAAAAAACGAAAGTGATGATAATAATTTAGGGGAAAATATGGAGTCAAATGAAGACTTTAATCAATTCAATGAACTTAGGAACTTGAAAGTGTCTTTGAAAGAGTGGGGCTCAAAATTAGTCGACAAGAAAAAATAGCAAAAGCGGACTATGAAGATTTTCTTAAACTTTGTGATAAGTTAGAGTCATCATACGGAAAACCGAAGTGAGCAGTGAAGTAGCAGCCGAAAACACAAAAATAGATGAGAGACTTAACAAGATCGAGGAAAAAATTGAGAAACTAACATTGAGTTTTTCCGTTCCACCTTCAATCCAGAAGCCAACTTACGCCGAGACGGTCCAATTGCCTAAGAAGAAAGAAGATAGGAAACCAGGAGAATCAAAGGAGAAAGTCATCGAACAGAGAAGCAGGCCAGTCCCGAAGGAGAAGGTAGTGTTGATAAAACCGAAGGAAATCCACGGCACAGAGACCCAAACCAGTGAGAATCTCAAAAAAATTGTTAAAAAGACTATTTCTAATGAGAACTCTTTGAAAATAAAAAAAGCAATCAATGTGCGGGGTGGGGGAGTGCTTCTAGTAATGGACTCTAGTGTGGACAAAAATAAAATTTTCAGTGATACTACGCTTCAAAATGCTAAATTTGAGGTAAGTGAGCCACATAAGATTAAGCCTAAATTAGTAATTTATAATGTTCCCGTAGAGCTGAGCCCAGAAAACGTAGTTAACGAAGTTTATAATAGAAATTTTCAAGATTCAACTACAATCGAGCAATTCAAAATTCGTTTAAACCAATTTTCAAGATAGGACCAAAAGAAAAAAGCAGGTTAATTGGGTTGTGGAATGCGGAGCTGATATAAGAAACAAGCTTAAAAATATGAGGAGAGTATTCATAGATTGGTCGGCGTGTGGTGTCAAGGACTACGTGTCGGTAAGTCGATGCTTCAAGTGCCAAGCATTGGGGCATATTGGACGTCACTGTACTCAGCAGCAAAATACCTGCGGCCACTGTGCAGAGACCGGCCATGATGTCAAGTCGTGTCCGAATCGAAACAAAAAGAAGTTTGTGTAAATTGTAAAAACTAAGGAACCCATCAAATCACAAAGTCAGTGATAAAAGCTGTCCAGAGTACGAGAAGGCTTTGAGGAAAGTAGTTGAAAAGACAGACTATGGGTATTAAAAATATTTTCGTAACACCCTGCAACATTTCAGTAGACAGAAAGTTTCTGTAGTAGCAGAAAAAATAATAATGCAGATAATGTAAATATATGTGAAATGCTTAACAAATTAAAAATTTTAACATGACTGTAAAACGCCAAAAGTAGAATTAATTTTGCATATAATTATGGAGAATATGTTGATTCAGCCCTTTCTTTCCCATGCAAAGAAGGACATCACGTGATATTATCTAAGGGCTCTCAAAATTATTACGATGCTCCAAAATTGATTTAAAGGAATGGGAACAGCTCACTAATACTGAAATAGAAAATATAAAAGCTTTCACTGGAAAATCTGATCGTTTAGTCTTCATTATAGAAACAAGTAAACAAGCTCATCAAAGATTCAATGATATGCTTGCTATTCTAAACAAGTGGAGTAAAAGTAATTACCCTTTAGTACTAGGAATTGATATCTTCAACCATCCAATTCAAGATATACCGGCGATAAGCATGTTAAGTTCTGTCTTGGAGAAAGAAGCTCTACGATTTGTATTCTACAATCAAGGAATTAGAAATATCGATTACTTAGAAATAGCCAGCCAATACAACAACAGCGCTACAGAGTATCCTGCAGGATTTTTCGAGGGTGTGTCAAACTATGAAAGATATCTCAATTCAATGATAGACCTTCGTAATCTTCTAGAAAAGGCTGATGCTGAAAATTCTAAAATTTACAAGGAAATTTTAAAAAGTGTATGCATGGATGTCTCAGGCAAATCAATTGATGAAGTGAAAAGGAGAAATATGAACATATTTGATAATGAGATGAAAAAATTCCTCTTTAGAACAAATACGCTTTACAGAATGGGTTACAGTCTTGAAGAGGGAGGCAAATACGTTGAATTCATAGAAGGAGAAAACACGTTCAAAACTACTGAAAAATACATTCTAGTCACTAGAGATACAGAGCTTATGCTGGATGGTGAATTGATAAATAGGATAAACAAAATTCACATAAATAGGCCTAGATTCCCAAAAGTCAGTTGGATAGAAGGAGTGCCTGGTTGTGGAAAATCAACGTATATAATAAGAAAACATAAACCAGGAAAAGATTTAGTACTAAGTCAAACAAGAGCAAGCATAAAAGATATTAGAAATTCAGTTGCAACACAATACACCAGTTGTAACACTCCCATTCAACAATGTAGACTATAGGACTGTAGCATCATATATTATCAATAATTCAGGCAAGAAATATGAAAAAGTATACATAGATGAGGGGTTAATGATGCATGCGGGCTACATTGGCTTTATTGCAGAACTGAGTGGAGCGGCTGAAATCATAGTAGTTGGCGACTCCAACCAAATACCATACATAGAAAGATCGCCTGTAGTTACAAAATGGAATAAAATTTCGGATTTCTGTGAGCCGGATGGATACATAAATATAACTAAGCGGTGTCCGGTAGATGTCTGTTTTGCACTTGAACCATTCTATCAAGGAATCAGCACAAGGAACGTCCAAGTAAGATCAATACTCCCGACTTTCAAAAATGGCGAAATTCATCAGCTTAAGGAAGATACTTTGATCCTCACATTTACACAGAGAGAAAAGAAAATTCTTACTGATTCTATGAAGAAATATAAGTCACAAAGAATTAACACAATTCATGAAGCGCAAGGGCTCACATCAAAGGACGTAGTGCTAGTAAGGATTGACGCAAGAGACAATAAAATTTATAACAGTGTGCCACATGCTATTGTCGCAATATCCAGGCATACAGAGAGCTTCAGATATCTAACAACAGGCTACAATGATGCAGTACAGGATATTATTGATAGGGTGAAGAGCAGGACGGAAGACGAGCTTTTATTATGGAACAGGAATAACTTAGAAGGAGAAGCAAGTACTAAACACTGTAAACTTGATGAATAGTCTGATAGAAGAGCTTGACTTAGTAGACATCAATGATTTTGCAACTCTGGACTCAAAATATATCAGTGATAGCTTGAAACCGTTCAACTTGAAAATTATCAGTTTTAATATCAGAAGCTACAACAAGAACATTGACGAATTCCTGATCCAATTAGAAGACTTACAATGTGATTTTGATGTAATTGTTTTAACGGAATGCTGGATTTCATGTGGTACAACGCCACGTATAATGAGTAACTACAGCCTGTATGCGACAGAGAAGAACCGGCTGCAGAATGATGGAGTGATTGTGTACGTCAAGTCCGGCATTAGCGTCGAAGTTGAGGAGCCAGAAATTCAACACGCTAACTGTTTAAATCTCCGCTTTGAAACAGAAGGAAGCGTATTTGTTGTTACTGCAATATATAGGTCACCTTCAATCCAGATTTGACGGAATTCATTGATAGTTTGAGACAACTATTTGAGGAAACAAGTGGACATTTTCATGTAGTTGCTGGAGATTTCAATATAAACACCATAGAACCAAACAAGCATCGACAACTGGATGAGTATGAGAACTTGCTCAGTGAATATGGATTTGCTCACTGCATCAAACTGCCTACTCGCGTCAACAACAACAATGCTTGATGTCTGGATCACATATTGGTGAATTTCAAAAAAGATCTTATGCCAATAGTATTTCAAAATTCAATAACAGATCACTACATTACTATTCTGGGAATAAAAAGCATTGAAGTTTTGAATAATGAAATGAAGAATCAGCACAAAGACATTTTTGATAAAGATAAGTTTTCGTCATTGCTTATGGAGGAAACATGGTGCTCTGTCTACACGCAGAATAGTACTGAAGGTGCATTGAAGGAGTTAGTGACAATAACTGAAAAACACATGGTAGAGTGTAAAAAAGCATACAGAATTCCACATAGGAAGAAGAAAATTAAGCCGTGGATCACATTGGGATTAATAACATCTATAAGGAAGCGAGACAAACTGCACAGACAATGTAAAAATAATGTGGCAAATGTACAACTGTGTGAATATTATAGGCGATTCAGAAACCTATTAACTAAAGTTATAGAAGAAGCAAAAAAACAATATTTTTCACACATGCTTGGAGATTCAAAAGACTCAAAACAAACATGGAGGGTGATACGAGAAATAACTGAAGCCCAGCAACCAAAAACACAAATAAAACAACTGAATGTACAAGGAGAGCATTGAAATCAGGAGAGAATGATGAAGAAATTGCTACATCTTTCAACAAATTCTTCAAAACATTGGATCTGAGCTAGCACAAAATATATTAAATAGTCAACAGCATGCAAATGAACCTATAATCACCAATAATAGAGTATGCCAATCAATATTTCTCACACCAGTGGATGAAGAAGAAATAATAAAAATAATCAATAGCCTTAAATCAGATAGTGCGCCAGGCCCTGATAACTTCAGACCAGAGCTCTTCAAACGAAACAGCACAGCTCTTGCTAGACCACTGACACTGATTGCTAACAAAATTCTCGGTGAAGGTGTTTTCCCTCAGTGTTTGAAGGAAGCAGTTATCTGTCCAATCTTTAAAACAGGAGATAAGAAAGACTTGAACTGTTATAGGCCAATATCATTATTAAACATTCTAACTAAAATATTTGAAAAATGTGTAAAAACAAGACTTATTAGCTTCCTTGAAAAGAATAACATTCTGTCACCAAATCAATATGGCTTTAGATCGAACTGTAGTACGAATGATGCAATCCACAATGTTATATCACAAATTTCAGAGAAAATCAACAGTGAGGAGAAACCTTTGGCAATATTCCTGGACCTGAAAAAGCATTTGATACAGTGTCACATGATATTCTGTTAGGAAGACTCTATAACTACGGAATCAGAGGAGTAGCATGGGACTTATTCAAAAGCTATTTATCAAACCGAACACAGTGTGTCAGAGTTAATGGGCATACAAGCAACAAGCTCAAAGTTGAATATGGAGTACCCCAGGAACCGTTCTTGGTCCAATACTTTTCCTTATCTACATAAACCCTCTTTGCAGTATGGAAATTGAAGGAAATATCACCACTTTTGCTGATGATACTGCACTTTTGTTTTCGGGACCAACATGGTCAATAACATGGAAAAGGGCTGAAATAGGATTGCAGAAAATTTCACATTGGCTAAACCAGAATTTGTTAACCCTCAATTATGAGAAGACACATTTTTTAACTTTCTCGGCTACACAGCATGGACAACCCACAGAAAACCTTTTGTCAGTCAACCTTACCAACTGCACATCATACACCATACACAAAAAAACAACAATCAAATATCTTGGAGTTACACTGGACTGTTTTCTGCGATGGGATCACCACATAAATGATCTTTGCAAGAAACTGAGGAAAACCATCTACAAGTTTAAGATGTTGAGGCCGTTGATAGATGAGAAGTGCTTGAAGATGGTGTACTATTCCGTGGTACAGTCACTACTAACCTACGGGATTGTAGTATGGGGTGGATGTAGCTACTGCACTTTGACCCACTTCTAAAAGTTCAAAATTAATAATGAAAATCATCAACAAGAAGCCACCTCGCTACCCATCAGACCAGCTCTACAATGAATTTGGTGTACTGGATGCAAGACAGCTCTACTCCCAGGAAATTATCTGCAGACTACACAAAAACACAGGAAACTTCCAAAATAGGAACCACCATCACAACACTAGAAATAGGAACCTTCTCATCACAAACGTTGCCAGGAAGGCACTGTATCACAGACAGTTCAACCACTTAGCACCAAAACTCTACAATCTGCTTCCCGTAAATATTAAGGAAATACCTCACCAAAGAAAATTCAAAAATGCTGTTCAAAAATGGATAATACATACAGGAAGACGACGTATAGAACAAATCATTTCAAATAATAGTATGTGAGCTCACTTACCAAGTATATTTGCACCCCCCACCCAAATACTACTCACACCCACTCTAGTACATGGAATTATTCCACAGTTGAGTGGGTTAATTTCCATGAAGTTTTTTCTTGATAAAAATTATATGTTTCTTTTTATAATTTTGTAGTCAATTTTATTAATGTATTCTTAGGTTTTTAGTTTTGAAAAGGAAATAAAATTATTATTATTTATTTATTCATTTATAATAGGAAGTAGCCATTCACCTTGTCTTTATTTGGATTTATTGCATATAAAATTATTTAAACATTAAATTTCAATCCTCTTTTTATCTATATAAAAGAAAAATGGCACTTATTCATTCATTCATTCTTTAATCTATCAGAAATGAGAATCTACTGAACCAGATGCATTAAAATTTGGCATGCATGTTCAGTTGGACCTTTAGACGTGTACTAAGAACGGATCTTGATAACATCCCAGAGATACGCTCAATATTCGCGTTTTTCTAGCGATTTTGTACGTTTTCTCAGCGTACTATCTCGTGATAGGCCAGCAACGAATGACTCAGCTAGTTATGAATTCGACCGGTAGATGGCTGCAGTTACTGGGCAAGATTACTAGACAAAGACTTTGTCTAGTAATCTTGGTTACTGGGTACTTTACAGCTTCAATCTTTACAGACACGCCTCCAAGCTCCGCCTCTCTCCCCTGATTGGTTGGCAATGCACAACGCAGCTAGTTCTGAATTCTGTCGTAATATGGCAGCAGTTACTGGGTCATTCAAGTTACAACTCCATTATAAAAATACTGAGATCTGCTAAATTAAAAAAAAATCTGGCGTTACTTAATTGTTTCTCCTTGAGAATGCACAAAATTATTTCAAAGCATGTTATTGTATTTTATTTTAGTGTATTATATTGTGAAATATTTATTTCAATAGTAGACTCAAATTTCCAATTCAATTTTTATAGAAGCGATTAGTTTGACAACCATCCATATTTATAACACACGTAGATTATTCATTTAATCATGAGAAATTCTACTACAGATTTTTCGAGAACGACTGGTCCAAAAAGACTGAAATTGGTATACAAATATATTTGAGGACTTTAAAGTACGTGATTATGGGGTTTAAGATTTCCCCACAAAATTATAAACAATAACAAGGAACGCATTATCAGCAGTTTTGAGTCGAAGGGAAGATAAAGGGAACAGGAAGCCTATTTTTGCATCACTATATTATGAACTAGCTAAGTGATTGTGAATTGGATTCGTGTATGTGAAGAAACTTTGAGGTGAGTCAAAAAATACTTTTATGGAAAATGTCAATTTTTTTTTATAGGCCCATTCTGTTTTTGAATCACATGAATCGTTGGAAAGGAAGTGGAGGAGTTTGGAGTTATGATCAGAGAATTGGAAATTGGGAACTCTTTTGAGTTATTCTTTTCTACAAAAAAGTCCATGATTGAGTTTTATTCAGTTCCCATTCTCTGAAAATATTTTATTAAATGTTTGGGGGGGGGGGGGCTCGACACAACCTTCGACCATGTATAGAATAGGCACAGTCTTTCCTATTATATCTTTACGCCAGAAGTCTCGGAAGCAAACATCTTTACTGCTCCTCCTTCCTCTCTTTTTCTTCTTCTCTTTTCTCTCTACCTTTCTCTTTTCTTTACTTTCTTCTTCTAATCCATTTCTCCTTCATTGCATTTCCATCCTATCCCTCATCATGCTCTTACTTCGTCCTGTTTCCATCGTTCAATGTCTATCCTCCTCCTCCTCCTCCTCCTCCTCCTCCTCCTCCTCCTCCTCCTCCTCCTCCTCCAATCCCCAATAAATCTCTTTTCGGACAATTCTTTCTACAACAATCGTTTCAAGGCCGTTCCCCCCTCCACCACCAATATCTTCACAAAAGCTGCCATTTCTTATTACCACTGCATGATCCTTACTGACTTGTGTTGGTGTGTGTGTGTGTGCGTGTACATGTCGTCAAGTGAGTTCGTGTGTGAATGCTCAGCTGCCGAGATCGAGTTGAGTGAACCTCAAAAGTAGCTTTCACTCAGTCTACTCTCACCTCACACAATCATTCACTCACTCTATCTCCTCACCTCAAAACTCTCATATACTTTCTCTTTCGATTACTCACCACACATTAACTCACTTACTCAACGAATCACTCATCCAGCATTCACTTGCTCAATCACACACTTTTTGAAACCAGTAAGGTAACTTTCTCTTTCTCCTCCTCCTCCTCATTCTCTTTCATTATTTTTCTTGCTTCTTCCCTTTCTCCTCTCTCTCCCCCCTCATCTTTGTTCTCCTTCTTCCTCTCTTTTTTCAGAACTCATCCACTCGGCCTGTTATGGAAAAGTCAATAAAATATTTCCGTCAATCATATAAGAGCCGTCTTAACCATTTATATTATTTTTAACAAGGATACTTTCAATTATTATAAACGTCATTTAGCTTATAACTCTATTCAATATTATTAATATTCCTTGAATGTCAAGTTATAGGCTGCCTTACATTTATTCACAAAGTTCAATCGGATAATAATTATTATAGTAGCAAACATCAACAACAACAATCATGTTATAAAATGATTATCAAAACTTGTTACTTGGGAATTGAAATAGAATAAAAATCCAGTATGGCTGTCTTATTTTTATAGTGATAGATGGGACTGCCGTGGCTCATCTTCTTTAGCTCGTATCTTCATCTCCATCTTCTCCTTCTTCTTCTTTTCTTCTTCTTCTTCTTCTTCTTCTTCTTCTTCTTCTTCTTCTTCTTCTCCTCCCTTCTTCTTCTTCTTCTTCTTCTTCTTCTTCTCCTCCTCCTCCTCCTCCTTCTTCCTCCTCCTTCTTCTTCTTCTCGTTCTTTTCCTTTTCTCCTTCTTCTTCTCCTCTTCTTTTCTCCTTCTTCTCCACCACCTTTCCTTCTCCTTCTTCTTCTTATAATTCTCACAATCCTATTGGCCAACGATATAAGTGTTACTTTTGAAACGTTCATAAAGAAGCTTACCCCACCCCAACTCATAGACGCCGGGAAACAAACTCTTATAATTGTCCTTTGTGCAACTATACATTTTCTGTTAAACTTAATCTCTGTAGAATGACGTCATTTTACAGAGATTAAATACCGTATTGTATTACGTGCAACCCCAACTCAATCTTCCCTGTCTTTTTCGATCGAGAACACGTCATCAACTCACTGACAAATTTGCACAATGACTCATACACTCACTCACTCACTCCTCAAACTATTCCACTCTCTCGCTCACACTATCTCTCTCTCAATCACTCACTGGCTGCGATTTGTGATTAATGGTGTTGATGTTGAGGCGAACGATCTCTATCCACATCTCGTAGACAGTCATTGGCCAAGCCTACTCCTCCTCATCCTCCTCCGCCTCCTCCTCGTCCGGCACCAACAACGATCCTCCCAATCCTCTCCTCCTCCTAATCCATCACCACCACCCCTCCCAATCCTCCTCATCCTCTTTCTTCTCATTGACCAGCTCTCCCCCTTCCATCACCATAACAATATTTCAATTATTCATTCTCATCTATCATTGAATTGCTTAGTCAGCAATACTCTTCAAGAAAAGATGTTTGCTAGTGGCGATGTTTTGACGAAATATTATTAGGGGAACACGGGGCAGAACAGAATACTTATTGTTTACATAAGCATACACAGTAAATACGATACAATGATGGAAAACGATACTTTATTTCATTACGAACAAAATGGTATCATTATTGTTGGTTTTTAAAACCCCATTTCCCTTGATTTTTTCATTTTAAATAATGTCTACATAAATCCCTGTCATTATTACCTGATTACCTGAAGGGGAATGTTTGTTAATAGAATAATCGCAAAATAATGGGAAAATCACATTTAAATACCCTATTGTAAGTGATACGGGCAGAATAGCGGTTGTGAAAAGGTAAATGTAGGTAATGTAGCCTTTGAACGCTAGATAGCGTTATGTGACAGTCTAGTATACAGAGTCGAGTTTAGTATTATACAGTCTTTGTAGTTGACCTACTTTCCTTATCCAGTAATTTAGGTCAGAGAGACAGACTCTTCAAATTTTATGAAAAATTTTTAATACAAAACTCAAAGGGTTACACTGGAGTTTTATTGATTACTTTGTTTAGAATGGTACAGCATTGAATGAATTATTCCTATGTACGGTATCGATTTATTGAAAAAAGCAATTGGTTTGTCAATAATTATTGATCAATTGAATGAATATTGTTTTGATTCACCATCTAGTAGTCTTTAATACAATCATACAAAAATCAAATATTCATTCGTATCAATTCAATGATAAGTCTGGTTTTCATGGCACTTTTTAACCCCAATTAATTCATCTGAGGGGTAGAACCGACCACATTATATAAACTAATTGATTCTCGGTTCAAAGTTCCAACTATAAATTAAGAGTGTTGTTGTCTTTTCGAAGTTTGTTGTTTATTCTCCTCTTGGACATTAGCGAAAGGCCATCACTCTTACCGCTCCATTTTATTCGACTTCTCCTTTCTCTTCTTCTACTTCTCCTCTTTCTGCTTCTTCTTCTTCTTCTTCTTTTCCCTTCTCCTCCTTCTCCTTCCTTCTTCTTCTTCTTCCTTTCCTTCTTCTTCACCTCCTTTCTCTCCTTCTTTCTTCTTCTTCTTCTTCTTCTTCTCCTTTTCTTCTTCTTCTTCTTCTTCTTCTTCTTCTTCTTCTTCTTCTTCTTCTTCTTCCTCTTCCTCTCCTTCTTCTTCTCCTTCTTCTTTTTCTCCTTCACTTCTTCTTCTTCTTCTCTTCTTCTTCTTCTTCTTCTTCTTCTTCTTCTTCTTCTTATTCTCCTTCTTCTTCTTCTTCTTCTTCTTCTTCTTCTTCTTCTTCTTCTTCTTCTTCTTCTTCTCCTCCTTCTTCTTCTTCTTCTTCTTCTTCTTCTTCTTCTTCCCCTTCTTCTCCTCCTTCTTCTTCTTCTTCTTCTTTCCCTCTTCTTCTTCTTCTTCTACTTCTTCTTCTTCTCCTCCTTCATCATCTTCTTCTTCATCTTCTTCTTATCCTGCTGATCGTGATTCGCAACATGCTTTGAAAACAAACAAGCAGCACTCTATAATGACTTGCGGCCCGAATCAATCAGCGTCACACAACCATAAAATAATTAATTGACCCCTGTCAAGCAGATCCCCTACCACATATTATTTCGGAAAAATAAATCTTTCTCAACATTTCCGTGATCGGTCCAGCTAGCTGTCCATTTCAAGTACTGGAGTAGTGGTCTGAATAGGGTCCAAGCAGTAATGATCGAACAAAATGTCAAGTACTTTGGAAAAAGAATCAAAGACAATTTTTATAGATTATTGCAAAAAAGTTGGCCAAATTGATCAGTACTGGTTTACATGTTTTTCATTGTACTGCCAGCTCAATTAATATAATTGATGAAATCATGTAAATTTCTATTAAGATAGAATTTTTGTCTTTGATGAAACAATTTACAGTCATCAAAATGTTGTCAAGCATGAACCACATTAGCTTCATAGTTTTATTTTTTATGATAAGTATCCATGTTACAAAACTACGAAAATAATAGAAAAGCCACAGCCTGAATTTGCACTGAAAGGATATACAGACAACTGAATAGCGAAGTCCGGAAAAATTTGAATTGGAATCCACCTCAAGAATAAATACTTGTGAATGAATTATTCTTCTTTACTAGGTCGAGTTAGGCAACAGATATGTTGATGCTTGATGTCTAAACTGCGCATGTTTAGCTTCAATTTTAGGCTAGGCGTACACCGGTTAGTCAAGTACTTCACATAGTTGCTTATGAAGGAACACACACCGATTAGTCATTGCATCGGTGTGTGCTGCTTCATAAGCAGTTATGTGAATAACTGTGACTAAACGTGACTAATGTCGTCTTGTCTTGTCTTGACTAACCGGTGTACGCCTAGCCTAAGACTTCAAATATGAAAATTGATTCAGTGCACATCCAATATAATATATATTTTAATATAAATAAATAAACATATAAATTTAGTAACCATATACAGAGCGTGCCATCCAAATTGGCGTCTAGGGGAGGGTGTGCGAGAGAGGTGGATAATCTCTCAGTGAAGCAAATAACATCATAGTACTGCTAGGTAACCCGAATATGAATTTTTATAAAGCTGAGTTTGCCAGCTGAATGAACTTTTGAAATTTACTGTACCGCGAGTCAGCAGGCACTGTAGTGGGAGAAAGCGATCAACGCGCATGCTCCAGTGAGAAGCCAATTTGGATGGCACGCTCTGTACCCCAAACAGGCTTGAAAAAGGAAACGATATGTTGCATTAGGATAATTGAAGACTTTTGATGAGTTCAAATAAAAACGCCTTCGAAGAATTGTGAATCAAAACTTCCAATGTACAAGAAGAGAAAGGAATGCATTCTAAAAAAAAGGTTTCCTATTTGCTAGCAGATTTCATTTTTTGTGAAATCAAAACCATGTATAAATGTTAGTGGTACAGTCTGTTTCTTCTATACTCAATTCTTCCAGTTTCCTATTTTCATCCTTCTTCGTTCTATTATTTTTCTCTCTTCTACCTTCTTTGAGTCAAAGACAAGGGTAATAGAGTTTCGTGCAACACTTGTAGGCTAGAATAGTTCACCCCAATTCATGCAGCAAGATGTGATGTTGCCACACCTGGGAATCGGAAAAAGCATATTCCACTATCGGAGTCAAATAGAAATCTATAATAGCATCAAGCTGTGCTTGTTCTATTTCCCAATGGAGCTTTACTCGAGATTTTGCTTCTATTTTGTTAATACACGATGTAGAATATTGTATTCTATTGAAATAACATCATAAATAAGATTATTTCCAACTTGAGAAGAAAATGACCTTGTAATACAAAAACACAAAAGTGGTTACAGTGGAAACCCCATATAATACACGATGTAGAATATTGTATTCTATTGAAATAACATCATAAATAAGATTATTTCCAACTTGAGAAGAAACTGACCTTGAAATACAAAAACACAAAAGTGGTTACAGTGGAAACCCCATATATTGAGTTTTTTTTTTGCTAGGAATGATACCCACATAAGCTCTAAGCTTGTGCGTGGGTGATGGGAAGGATGATGATGAGAGATGAATGGACCTACAGCTTTGAGTGGGTTCCGAACCACCGGGAAGCGATTCTGAAGCTCATAAATTAGCTAGGCGTACACCGGTTAGTCAAGACAAGACAAGACGAGATTAGTCACGTTATTCACAGTAATTCACATAGTTGCTTATGAAGCAGCACACACTGATGCAATGACTAATCGGTGTGTGTTGCTTCATAAGCAACTATGTGAAGTACTGTGACTAATCTTGTCTTGTCTTGACTAACCGGTGTACGCCTAGCCTTAGGAGAAACTCTTCACAAAGAAAATAACATCATGTTTGTAATCCCTCAATAGTATAATATTGATATGGATACTATTTTTGTACAAAATATAATAGATTCTACAGAATAATTCTGATGACGTGGGATGACGACCCAAGAATGAGGTTATTGTAGCCCTGAATACTCGTCCTAATTCACGTCTCGTCATGTCTCACATAACTGAACATCGCCACCGTCTTGAAGCGTTCCTAAACGTTCGTTCCCACATTGAACGTTTCCAGTTATATTCCACATCGTGTGACATTCGTGTGGGTTTGTGTAATCATATATTCTCGCTGGCTGACAATATTGTGCTTTCATATTTAGATTCCTTAACAACTGAAATTGTGCAGACGCTGCATTTCTATGCCTTTCCCTGTCCCTGTCATAGCAATGTGCAAGTTCACTCGTATTATATGCTTACTGATAGGTTCTAATGAATAGGGAGAAAGAGAAGTGGCGAGAGAGAGAGGGAGAGTGAGCGATGAAAAGTTAAAGAAAGAGATAGTGTGAGTGTGTGTGAGTGAAGGAGTAGAATAGACAATGTATAGTTTTCCATTTTTCACATTTTCTCATGTATTGTAATAATTGCAAATCTTATCTTCCGAAACCACTAAAAACTAATAGACACCTACAGAATAGGCATAACAATAATCGACAGTTATGCTTACAAACTATTATTTTATACTAAAACGAGATAATTTATTCAATTGGTTAGTCTATGTTTTGAGCTTTGAATTTTTATTTTTATTAATTAATTATTGACAATACACAAACAACAGGCATTTGCCCAAAACTGTTTCAATCCCTGATTTCAACTAAATTGTCCAGTGGTTATGTCCATGTACTTTTTCATTATTGACTCTAGAAAAACTATTAACTAGATATTAAACACAAATTCAAGGGATTGATTGTAAGATTATTAAAACTGTATAATTATGGCGTGACCATTGGAAGTAACACAATAATCTTTTGATTGGTTAGCTCGGTCAAATCTGTCATATTTCTAACAATTCCTATAAGATTTTCATTGGAAAGACACGTGGATCATAATGTTATGTTAAATAATACACTTCCAACCAACAATTCACCTATGTCAGGGTTAGCTATGATAATTTTTCAACTTCAAAATTAATACCGCAAGTAAAGAGGCCAGTTTTAATGCTAGAAAAGTGGTTTGTGATGTCATTCTTCAGAAAGTTTTAAAAATGAGTGAAGTCATTGCATCGGTGTGAGCTGCTTCAAAAGCAACTATGTGAATTACTGTGACTAAACGTGACTAACCTTGTCTTGTCTAGTCTTGACTAACCGGTGTACGCCTAGTCTAAGCGGCGCTTCGCGCTGTGGGCTTGGGTTAGATTAGATTAGACTCTAGTAAGTTGTAAATTGAGGAAAGTTGAAGATTGTGACTGACCAGACTTGAGTAGATCGGTTTGATTGGCAGCCGGCGTGCCAATGAGATCGAACTGCGACAGCTTCATGTCTGTCGACGTGACCACTTGCCGGCGCCACACGTACGTCACGTCCTTTATCGTGTAGCCAACTGAAACATATATGAATAGATAAATAACAATCGGATTATAAGATACAGTACGTACATGCTAAGCGTCAGAGCTCTTGCAGCATGCAACACATGAACTTCAAGTCCAATATGTTATGGAGTTACTTCTATCCCTCAACAGCATTCACCTAGTGCATAGAATCCTTTGTTATCAGCCTTTTAGTAAAAGTTCTCGATTTATATTATAAATTTTTCAATGATTGAAGAATAATACGGTCCTATCTGATACAAAGTTGGCCTGTGAATTGGACAATTGAGAAGGAAGGTTTTATTGAAAAGAATGAGAATCGGAAGAAAAAGGAAAAGGATTAAGAGAAGGAGAAGGAGTGGTAGTAGGAGGAGGAGGAGGAGGAGGAGGAGGAGGAGGAGGAGGAGGGAGGAGGAGGAGGAGGAGGAGGAGGAGGAGGAGGAGGAGGAGGAGGAGGAGGAGGAGGAGGAGGAGGAGAAGGAGGAGGAGGAGGAGGAGGAGGAGGAGGAGGAGGAGGAGGAGGAGGAGGAGGAGGGAGGAGAAGGAGGAGGAGAAGAAGGAGGAGGGATAAGGAGGAGGAGCAATGAGGAGGAGCAATGAGGAGGAGGAGGAGGAGGGAGGAGTAGGAGGAGGAGGAGGAGGAGGAGGAGGAGAAGGAGGAGGAAAGGTAGGAGGGGAGGAGGAGGAGAATGAGAAGGAGGTGAAGAAGGGAAAGAAGCACGGAGAACACAAGAAAAATTGGAGGAAAGAAAGAGACGGTGTAGGAGAAGGAGGTTTGAGTAAATTAGATAGCCTACAAGATGGATTCTTAGAATAATATTAATAATAATTTGTAGTCATTTAATATCAATAATGTTTCGCGAAGAGATAAAAATACAAACTTTTACAAGAGCTATTAAATTTTGATACCTGAATCAAGCCCTCACTTAACTACAGAGAAACTGGCAATTTTAGGCTACTATAATCTTGGCAATAAAGTAAGACAATAATATCTGAACCTATGATGTTCATTAGAATATTTTTCTCAATTTTCTGTACAAGCACTAGAATAGTTTGCTTTACCGTGATTCTGTACAACACAAGTACACAAACACAATAAACAAACAAACTGTGATGAACGAAATGTAAAAACACAACACTAAAAACTTGAAAAATGCTACCACGAATAAAGTTGCAGCGACAAGAATACATTGCTTCCATCCGGAAAAACGTGGTGTATTGAATTTCCTGAATGAAATTGAACAGTACTATTTTTGCTTCGAGTTTTAATTTTTCCAATTCTCATTCAACAGGATTTGCTAAGCTTGGAGCAGAAAATATTGTTTTGCAAACATCAAATGCATTGTTTGGATAATGATTATCATGATTAGCGTCATGTCTGATTGTTTCGATATCATAAAAACGCACGAATGTTTCCATAGATAATCATGATCATACGATAAGCTTGAAGATTATTTTTATAATCATAAATGAACAACAAGAATATATTTCTTGTAATCAGCTAATAACTTCCTTCCTGAATGTGAGCTCTTAACCATAGGAAGGCATGTGACAAAATTAACAAGTCCATTGTTAGTCGAGGCTCCAGGCTTCAAGCTCCAGATAACACTGGAGCCGCGCTGGACACCTGCTGGAGAAGTAACAATGCGTGTAATTAGAATTGCCAGTTTGCAAATCCAAAATGGCGGACATTTTATTGCAAAGCAACGCAGCGTTCAGCTGTGATCGCGGCGTAAATACGTTAGCTGAGTTGGCACTCAGCTTACAAAGGTTGTGGTAATTGGCGGGCTACAATTATTTGGCATCCAATGAACGTTTCTTGTCGCTAATTATTGGTGGAATTTGATTGGACTAGTGTGAATGGTTGGGTAGTATAGGCTATTATGAATAACAAACACAGGCTATAATTGATAGGCCTAACAATGCTCATATTCATATATTCATTTATTCGATCAAAAATACATTATTTATTTATTTTTCTGTGTAGTAGTGGAGGTGATGTTGTAGTAGTTATCCATACCATAGATAACAGATTAGAAATAAAGAGTATCACTTCTCTATGACCATACTGAATAAGGAGAACTTCAAGAACTTCAACAACTTCAACAACTTAAACTTCAATAACATCTAATAGAAGATAGGTTAATGGGGTGTAACTATTTCATTATGAGAACAATTCAATTCATTATGAAACGGTGATTCAATCATTTATTGTGTTTTCCAAGACAAATATTTTTTTATTTATTTACTCAGCTATGAAAATACTTGTACAATTTATTCATTTAGCGTATGGCTTTTCATAGTGGGGAGACCCGAGTAGGGTTGTTCCACTTCACCAACATGACCAATTATCCCTTGATAGGGAACATGGTGAAAGTTTGTTTTCACTTAGAAAACAGACATCAGCATTTAAAAAAAGTATTTTTTCATTTTTATAAAGTCCGAAAAATATACAACACTAGAATACAGCACAGAACACTTATTAATGATCGAAAAATATTGAATTTCAATAGAAATTTAGAGCACGAAACTTTCAACACATCACAGTTTTGTCATGGCAACCAAACTCTCAAACTTCTACAAAGCTTGACTGTGTCTGAAATTCTTCCATGAATCGTAGCCTAATTTGTAAATCATGTAGCCTTCAAACCCCGCCTACTATCTCTTGATAAGCCAGAAGTGAATGACTCAGCTAGTTTTGAATTCGACCGGTAGATGGCTGCAGTTACTGGGTGATTTACAGCTTCAATTTTTACAGACACGCCTCCAAGCTCCGCCTCTCTCCCCTGATTGGTCGGCAATGCACAACGCAGCTAGTTCTCAATTCTGTCGTAAGATGGCAGCAGTTACTGGGTCATTCAAGTTACAACTTCATCATTCAGCCGTCTAGATGTCAGAGGTGTTCTACACTCATTCTTATCCAATGGGAAAGAACAGATTCTTTCTATTGAACATGGAAATTCGATATTCATAATAAATAAAATAGTGTATTTGTATTATATTGTGAAATATTTATTACAATAGTAGACTCAAATCTTCAATTTAATTTTGATAAAAGCGATTAGTTTGACAACTATCAATATTTATGGCACACGTAGATTTTATTCATTCAATCATGGGAAATTCTACTACAGATTTTTCAAGAACGACTGGTCCAAAAAGACTGAATTTGGTATACAAAAATAGTTGAGGACTTTTTAAAGGATAGGCCCTTTAAAAAGTATCATTATCAAAGGATAGGCCCAACTATAAATATCATTGTGATTATGGGGTTTAAGATTTCCCCACAAAATTATATACAACTACAAGAAACTTCAATTTACAGCTTCAATTTTTATAGACAAGCCTCCAACCTCCGCCTCTCTCCCCTGATTGGTCGGCAATGCTCATCTCAGCTAGTTCTGAATTCTGTCGTAAGATGGCAGCAGTTACTGGGTTATTCAAGTTACAACTCCATTATTAAAATACTGAGATCTGCTAAATTAAAAAAATATATATCTGCGTTACTTAATTGTTTCTCCTTGGGAATCCACAAAATTATTTCAAATCATTCTATTTAGTAGACTTACATGATAAAAGTACCTTTTTCTAGTATGCTTCTCTGCTTACATTACCCTGATTTCCCCCCCCCCAAACTTCATGGCCCAGGCTACGCCTATGCAAACAACTAACATAGCAAAGAGAGGTAATTGATATTCACAAAAACAAATGGAATAAATAGGAATGCTTGAAGAGAACAATGTGGAATAAAAATAGCTGTTAATTTTCTTTATGCTCTTCTTATTTCTTCTTCTTCATCATTTTGATTTATGTTCAGTCTCTTCTATTCCACGTTGTTCTCTTCAATCATTCCAAATTATTTTATTTGTTTCTGTAAATATCAATATTACCTTTCTTTGTTATGTTACGCGTAGTTGTTTGAACCGCCATTGCTGTGAAAAAAAATCAGCCTCTCGCCCAAAACTTGCTCTGTTTCAAAAATATATTCGGAAATTCAGTCTGAAACTAAAAGTTTGAACTAAAAAAGGGAGAATAGTAACCGTGAAATATAATAATGGCGGAATAAATGTATAATAAGGAGAATAGTGCTTGCAAAATCCAAGTTTGACTTGTTTCAAGCATGAAATGTGTAATGATAACTTTTGAAACTTAACTAAAATATCATGAAGTGATTGGAGAAGGGGTTGTTCTACTATTCTTCACCGTGTTTGTTTGATAAACAAATACTGTTGGTTATTTGTTTGATCAACAGTCATAATATTACTTTGTTTGATTTGTCAACAATCGGAACTGGCCAAATATACTTTGCTATTTGATCACTTCTCACAAAGGGCCACTCTTTCACCTCTTCAACTCATTGTTATAACATTGGAATGAGAATATCCTGTATTAGGCAATGTACTTGAGTTTTTTAGTAGAGTTGGAACCAGAGAGTATTCTCTACCACTCAACCTTGTGTTATCAAACTCAATGCACAGGCTACAGTATATTGCATAATCACATGTATAGCAGAATTATTTTAATTTGTCAGAAAACAGCTGATTTAACGTCAGTAAACGAGCGTACATCAATCAGCTGTTTTCTGACAATTTTAAATAATCCTGCTATATAGGCATAACGCTTTTGTGTTTATTTAGGCTTAAAATCCTAAAGGTACAATCCTATAAGGGTACACTTAGGCATAGGGTAACATAGGCATGGGCAGTTCATGAGGGCGAAAAACATTATTTTAATTTCTGAAAAAATCGCTTTGAGAAGCACTGAAACGAAATAATGACTGAACTTTGATAAGAACACGTGAGGCTTTTTCACACTTTACTAAATCACCTCAACGCCGTTGCGTGAGGGTTTTTTTTATGAAAATTCCAATGTTCAAAGTTCGCTTGTAAACTGTAAGGCTAGGCGTACACCGGTTAGTCAAGACAAGACAAGATTAGTCACGTTTAGTCACAGTACTTCACATAGTTGCTTATGAAGCAACACACACCTATTAGTCATTGCATCAGTGATTCAGTGTGTGCTGCTTCATAAGCAACTATGTGAATTACTGTGACTGAACGTGACTAATCTCGTCTTGTCTTGTCTTGACTAACCGGTGTACGCCTAGCCTAATGCTAGAAAGTTTAAGAATAGCTTACGAAATGGGCGTTTGATATGAGAGGATGTTTCCTCATATTCCAATAATTGTAGACACATATTTGATGTATGAATGAATATTGGAGAGATTTAATGAATTCTCACAATTATCAAAATTCAGATTCCTATGAATTATTATCAAATGAAGAATTTTATATTTTTGTTGTCCAATTATTATTCCTCATAGATTTTCACATTATTGTTTTTTATTTCATACTAGTGTTAACCCATGAAAATTACAATGCTTAATAATAATGATGAATAAATTTTGATAATTTTGTGAATACATTGATGTTTTTGAATTTACATATTCATAAATGTTATTGATAGCAATGGAAATCTTCAATAAACCCGTTTGATGTAAGAATTTTTATGATTATGAGTGAATATTGAAGATATTTAATGAATTCTCACAATCATTAGAATTCAGATATTTATGAATTTATTACTATTGAATGGAGAATTTTATATTTTTGTTGTTGATTAATCCAGTGATAAAATTGTTTCAAAGCCTACAAAAAAAAAGGAGAAAACAAACAGTTCCATAAGAATGATTGTACGATACACCTAGAAGAGGAATATTTTACATAGATTGATCCATTCATTTTTCTGGAAAATGTTCAATAGCAACTTGAATTGTGATGAAGATTCAAACTTACAGCTTCCAAATTTTAGCGGACATCTTTGTGTGTCCATTGGAAAGTTTTCTAAGTTCATCGGACATCCAGCTTTTATCGTCAATCTGAAAATTCAGAAAATAAACGTTCTATTATTTATCATACAATTTCTGTAGTGCATTATCAAAAGAAAAAGAAGCCCATGCAAGAAAGTGCATCATCTCGGAGGAAGCTCAACAATAATATTCAAGTGAAAAACATATTAATTTGTTAGATTATGTTCAAAATTTCTAAAACATCATGGTACTCCAATCCGAACTCATATACATTATGACAATTAATGGCACACAATACGCAGTTTAAGCATTGTAAATCGAAGAACCATCTTTGAATCATTGTCCTTTCTAATTATTTTCTTATTTTTAACAATTTTTGTACATAATAAATAAGTCTATGTAAAATATCGTCAATATAATGAAATCCCTCAGCATATATTTATTCAGTACTTTCTGTGTAGTAGTGAAGGTGACATTAATCCATACTGAATGACGTTTGTAGAAACCGCCCATTGTGGGAGGAGCTTATATCTAGGCCAATGGCGGGCGTTCACCTTGATAGGCCGTTCAACTCCCAATCACAGCGCTCGCTCACGAGTATAAGTTCTGCTGCTGTGTATTTTAGTTTTAGTTCACCAGAGATTGAAATATGGTGTAACAACCAAAACAGGTATCTAGTTATTTTATTAAATATGTGGTTATGACAACTTCAAGTCTTTTTATTCAGTATTTATTCAGTATACTAAATTTCTACTGCTAAAAATCTCAATAACAAGCTTCATGATGATGATTTATTCAGTATTATTTTGCATGTTTGTAAATTAGGAAGGTGTATCACCACACTGCCAAATGAAAGTGAAACAGACTCCTTCCATCTTCGCGAGCCACCCTTAAATAAATTCTTTTTCCCATCATAAGTTGCGCTGCAACATTATAATTTTCGGGGAAACTTATATTATCCCCGTAATATACCCTTTTCTGTCGGCATAGTTAAAAACTGTTGCACAATTCTTCTTTCTCTCATCTTTGTCTCCTCACTGCCACTCATTCTCTCCCTCCTTGACTCACTCTCTCTCTCACACTCTCTCTCTCTCTACTTGTCTTGAGCGCCCCAGAGCCAGAAAAGGCCCTTTTGAACGATGTGCCGAGAGACCTGTACTGAATCGATTTGCATATTATAATAATGCGGGCTCGATAGAGAGAAAGATGTATGTGTGTGAGAGAGAGAGAATAGAGAGGAAAAGAGAGAGTGAAGAGAATAAGATAGCTGCCGGCCATATTGATAATAGAACAGTCTGTGACGATGATGATGATGATGAAAGGAGAAAGGATATCAGCTATCCATCAGAGTAGTGACGGATAGTTGACGTTTAAAGTATCAACGAAACTGTTTTATGAAGAACTAGTTAACTAGTCGATGAACCAGTTGAGATAATAACCAGTTGATAAAATAGTTGAGTCAACGTGTTGATAATAATCCTAACGAGTGCTGAATAACCCATAAGTTAAATACTCAAGAAGTTTGAAGTTTTGGAAATTTTCACAGAAAATTGTGCTGAGTTGTTGAATGGTTAAATTGATTTGTTCTTTGGAATTGAATTATTCCTCTCCAGGAAGTTTACTGAAGTGTGGGAGAATTTTCTTCAGTCAAGCTCACTTTCAGTTGAAAGTGAGGTAGATTTAGAGCTGAAAAGTGAAATTCAAAGTTCCGGGGCTTTTGCACAAAAGATAATTATTAAATTCAATGTTCGATTGCTTATTAGAATTGGCATTGTTATTTGAAGAATAAGCTTGAAATATTATTGTACAACCAAGAATTGAAGTTTTTTTGCTGAGGTAATGCCCACATAAGCTTTCAGCGTGTGCGTGGGTAATGGGGAGGATGATGATGAGAGATGAGTAGATCTACAGCTTTAGATGGGTTCCGAACCACCGAGTTATGAAGAATGTTCATAGGTTTGACGTGGTTAAGTGGTAGAGTGGACATTATTGTCCAAACTTCGTGACGTTAGAAAATAAAGAAGTCATCATTTTATCCTATTCTATACATTGTAAATAATTAAACCATCCCCAACATTCATTAGCTCCTGAATCAGTTAATAATGACGCTCATAGTTTCGTGATTTCTTGAAAAGTTTTAGAAAAAATATTTCCTCCTTGAAATTATTAGACTGCTATAAAAATTTAATAGTGGTCGTAATATCGTATTATGGTTATGATTCATAACAACCCAGTTGAAACTTTGATAACCGTTAATACTACTAGTTAGTTGAATCAAGTTGAATCAACTGCTTTTCAAACTAGTTGATTGAATCAACGTATTGTTGAACTGGGTCATTAGGTCTAGGAGCGAGTCGAGCCGAGTCACAAGCACTCCGACGCCGCAGCTAGAAACGCCGACTCAGCAAATCTGAATTGATGCACATATCCTTGATGCACAGATCTCCTGTCGAATCTTCTTTCTTTTTCATCGCGGAATTTTTTCGACAGTGTGATGAGGCAAGTGGAAGGGGGAAATTTGAGGGTGCGAGGGGGTTGGCAAGGGAGGAAATTTGAGGGTGTGAGGAGGGGAACAAGGGGGGAAATTTGAGAGTGCAAGTCAGGAAAAGTGAGTAGTTCGATTAGGAAAATAAATTGGATGTTTTGTGTGAATCGGCCGTGAGAAAAATCCGCTCACTCGATCTGATCTTATTGTTGATGATGATTACTTTTTCACGCATGTTTATCCAGTCCTATACCCTTCACATATTATTATAAACGCTGACGCCGTGAAAGCTGGTGGAAAAGTTCGATGTTATTCGAGGATTCGATATTCGATTTCTATTACTCGAAAAAAGGGTAGTCTACATTCTTATGAGTTCTCGCGCAAGGAATCGATATTTATTATATCGAAAAAGGCGATATTCTTATGAGTTCCCGCGCTCGAAGAATAGGAAGACTAGAAAGACGAGTGAGGACTGATTGCACAAAAGCCAATCAAATACGCTTTGAGATGACGTCATTTTACGGAGGTAATGTGGATTCAGTTGTATTGGTTTCTTTCGATGGCGTCATTTCACGACAGTTGAATATTAAAATGTCTTCTATGCAATATTGGTTGCTATCCTTAACAATAATTATTGAATGACCAGAAAACAATTCAACGAAATCGCAACTATTGAGCTTCGTTACACCGCATTATTTCACGGAAGTTGAATACCATTATCTTTTGAATTTTTTTCTGAGGGTGATGCACACAAGAGCTCTAGGCTTGTGCGGAGGTAATGAGAGGGGTGATGATGAAAGAAGACAACTATATTTAGGCAGTCGGGACCGACGGCTTTTCGTCTCCTCCGAAAGAAGGGAAAGTTTTTATTTCTACATTCAAGCATACGGCCATCAGTCTAATTCTAGATAGATGCATTTTTGATGTAGGCTACTGCTTATTAGAAAAGATGAGAAAGCCATTATTATTTTTCAAATTGCTTACCCGACATCACCATTAGACGATGGTTGAGGCACACTTCCTGTCCATTTTCTAGCATTTTTGGTTAAGCGCTCTGTTCTTTCACACTTTCATAATAATAATTCGTTAATAAATCAAATTAACCTTCCATATTATACAGTCTTTTGTCTCACCAAATTACCGCAAACCGACAATTACAGCAGTAATCGCTTGAGATGATTCTCTTGTTTGTAATATTGGATAAATATAAAAACAACTGCTGGAAAAGGGTTCAAAGCAATTCGAAAGCGGTCCAGTCCAGTGAGTAGTAATTAAGTATTTCACAGTAAAATATTGACTGCATGTCGTAAATTCTAATGTTGAATCAATAGTGTTAACTTCGCAGTTCAATATGGATCCCAAAATTCAGAACTTCAATAGAAATCCACTAGTCATATGAGATAGGCATGATATGACATCCACACCACAGCCTTCTTTAGATACCGTAGGCTTGCACAAAGTATTATCTAAACTAACCATCAAGATTCATAATGAAGATTCCATACTTGACAGAAAGCAATTAAAATAAAACTCTTAATAAAGAGTTCTCATTTAATTAATCCAATATTCAGTGTGTTATGACTATTATTCAAACTATAAATATTTTTATAACTCCTACCAATATAAATTTTTTTCCCAAAATTGTATTTAAAAGGCACTCAGCCAGAGAGTTTACAAACTCACCCAGTCCTCCTCAAAAGCTTTCAACTTCACCATAAGGCAAGACTTACACCGGTTAGTCAAGACAAGACAAGACGACATGAGTAAGGTTTAGTCACAGTAATTCACATAGCTGCTTATGAAGCAGCACACACCGATGCAATGACTAATCGGTGTGTGTTGCTTCATAAGCAACTATGTGAAGTATTGTGACTAAACGTGACTAATTTCGACTTGTCTTGTCTTGACTAACCGGTGTACGCCTAGCCTAAGACAACTAGCCCCAGATAATGTACAAGCTTACTGGGCAAGACAAAATTGTCTCCCAAAATTTGTTTCAACAGAAATGGAATAGTTGTAAGAAGCATTGTTCATTTGAAACGTTAATGACACACTTCCAAACAATTCCTAATCGATCACATTTCCCAACAAGTTCTTTACAGTTGTAGGGGAAGAGGGGTAGGAGGGGAAGGATTGTCCAATTTTGAACTTTTCACTACGCAAGTTGCTGTGGAAGGGAGAGGGAGGCTTCTAGAATCGACAGAGGGGTGACATTATTTCCTCAAGTAGAGGAGAAAAGTGAGCAAAGAGAGATGAATATAAGCAAATATGAGCTATAGAGAGAGAAGGAGATAGAGAGTGAGAGAGAGAGAGAGTGAGAGAGAAAGGTGGTCCTTGAGCTCTTCGAAAGATTCATAAGCACGTAGCTAATTGCCAGTGCTTTTATATGGTAGTGAATCGTTCTCTTGGTGGGAGCCAGCAGAAGGGTAGTTATGGCATAATAATAGGCGCTGAAAGTGGAGAAACAGTGTCAAGTTGTACGATTATCAAGCAATGCGTAGTTGCTTTACATTAGTTTAGAGTTAGTTAATCAATGTGGAGTAGCTGAGCCTCAATGTGAGCTGTGCTAGCCTCGAAACTAGAGCTACTGTGTTGTAGATTGAATCACATTGATTAAATGTGATTGATATGAATAGGATTAGTGGCGAAGCGTGGTATACTTATTTGGTCATCGCCGGGTATATTTCCTAAATAAGTATACCACGCTTCGCCACGGAATGGGATTGATACATCAATGTACGTTCAGCAGCAATAGAGAGATAACTACAAGCATGTTTCTATTGACCTCGAAGCAGTGTAGTGTTACTGTAGGGCTTAAACTGTAATCACTCCAATAATACTATTGTCAGACTGCTTTGATTGAACTGGCTCAATCAAATATTCTTAATGCTATTCTATTTAAATTTCCATCAGGAACTGCTATTTGATAATTTACTTAATTATACAATTTTAAACAACATAGCAGTCAATAAATTTGTGAATTTTAATTGAAAATTACTACTCATGTGGTGGAGGGCTTTCGGACTTTAAAAATGTTCCTTGAAGCAGTATAGTGTTACAGTATGGCTTAAACTAGAATCACAGCTATAAGTTTTGATGGCTCAATGCAAAAAACATGGAAATAATATCGAGTATGAAAGATCTAGGCATTATCTGAGTAATATTTCCAAACTATGAACTGACTCAATTTATAGCTATAGAAAAATTCATAGGTTAACCTATATTTTGACATATAGCGATGAGAAATAAATAGATAGCTTTTCCAAGGTGAATACGTATTCTATCTCTTTCTTTCTACAACTAAAAATATTCATGTCTATTCAACTTTTCTTTTCCCATATAAAATAAATTCCAACGTCAAAGGATTTCCTATCCCGATACATAGCGAAAGGAATAGGAGAAACGCCATCACAAATTCAGATGGATTGATACCATTGGCCAGCAAAATCGAGACCTGTGATTGGCCGAGCTGAATATTGCAAATGGCGTTCTATCGTTTCGATTGGCTGTCAGCTGACTGGTACAGAACAAGCACATTCATTGTGGAAACAAAGAAGTAACAAGAATGATTTTCTTATTGAAAATGAATATGATGAATTCAAATTTATGTAATTCACAACAATAATTTCAGTGATGGTAAATAATAATTTTATCATGTAAAAAATAATAATTAATACTGAAATATGTTCATTCACAAGACTTATATCATTGGAAAAGTCAATAATGAACGATTAATACTAAAATCTCTCGATAACATATATCAATCCAACCACTTGCAATGCGGCTTACAGCTCAATAAGGCTAGGCGTACACCGGTTGGTCAAGACAAGTCAAGACGACATTAGTCACATTTAGTCACAGTCATACACATAGCTGCTTATGAAGGAGCACACACCGATGCAATGACTAATCAGTGTGTCTTGCTTCCTAAGCAACTATGTGAAGTACTGTGACTAAACGTCTTGTCTTGACTAACCGGTGTACGCCTAGCCTAACAGACTTGTTACATCAAAATTCTTCTCCTGTCCTGCTTCTCAATAAATAAGAGGCACAAGACATCACCGGCCTAAAAACAGAGCTCTACAAAGATCAACTGCAATTTGGACCAACCTCAATCAAGGTTACCTCAACCCAACAAACAGAACGAACAAATGAAGCCTCAGCCCGGCTGACACTGATATTGGCTAGGTCAGTTACATTGACAGATGCCACTTTGCCCGCTATTAACTGGCTGCGTTAGTGGTAGAGCATTTAAGAAAAAAGAATGCGCGAGGTTGTGGTGGTGGAACATCCAAGAGAAAGAGAAGAGAAAGAATGAGGAAGAGAAAGAGAAAAAAGAAAGGGAATGAGGAAGACAGAGAGAAAGAGCAAGAGAAGGGAAAGGGTGAGAGAAAAAGAGAAAGAGAAAGCGAAAGTAGAAGAGAAAGGGAAAACGAAAGAGAAGGTGAAGGAGAGAGAGAAATAGAAAGAGAAAGAGGAAACAAAAGATAGAGAGAAGGAGAAGGAGAAGGAGGTGGAGAAGGAGAAGAAGAAGGAGAAGGAGAAGGAGAAGGAGAAGGAGAAAGAGAAAGAGAAAAATAAATAGAGAAAGAGAAAGAGAAGAAGAAAGAGGAAGAGAAAGAGAAAGAGAAAGAGAAAGAGAGAGAAGAAAGAGAAAGAGAAAGAGAAAGAGAAAAGAGAAGAGAGAAAGAGAAAGAGAAGAGAGAAAGAGAATAGAGAATAGAGAAAGAGAAGAGAAAGAGAAAGAGAAAGAGAAAGAGAAAGAGAAAGAGAAAGAGAAAGAGAAAGAGAAAGAGAAAGAGAAATCTTAAAGAGAAAGAGAAAGAAGAACAAAAGGAAAAGAAAAAATTATAATGAAAAGAAAGTGATAAGAGAGGAGAAGTAGAAGAAGAATAAGAAAAAGAGAGAAAATTGAGTATGAGAAGAAAGCAGTAAGGAAGGAGAAGAATAAGAAGAAAAGGAAGAAGAATAAGAGAGTAAAACTGCATATGAAGAGAAAGCAATAAAAGAGGAGAAGTAGAAGAAGATAAAAAGGAATAAGAAGAAGAGGAAGGAGTACAAAAGAGACTACTTAGTATGAGGAAAAGCAGTAGGAATGGAGAAGAATATGAAGAGGAAGAAGAAAACGAGAGAAAAACTGAGTATGGAAAGAAAGCAATAAGAGAGGAGAAGTAGAAGAAGAATAAGAAGAACAGGAAAGAAAAATCAGTATGATAAGAAAGCAGTAGGAAAGGAGAAGAATAAGAAGAAGAGGAAGAAGAAACCGAGAGAAAACTGAGTATGGAAAGAAAACAATAAGAAATGAGAACTAGAAGAAGAATAAGAAGAAGAGGAAGAAGAACAAGAGAGATAACTGAGTATGAGAAGAAAGCAGTAAAAAAGGAGAAGAATAAGAAGAAGCAGGGTAAGCGAGGTTTGGCGAGCTGCTGCTATGTAGTAAGTTGTATAGTACTACTACTATAGTAGTAAGTCAGCAGTTTGCCTTTCTAGCCTCATTTATTGTTCTTTGCTTTTCTCTGTGTTGCCTTCCTTATATTTTATTGGTCTTTAGGTCGATTTATTGCTGTTTCCAGCTCTAATTTCGGCTGGCCCGGACGGTCACTGCCACTCACATTAAATGTCCGTTTGTTACACCCCCACCCTTACTCATCATCATCATCATCATCATCATCATCATCATCATCATCATCATCATCATCATCATCATCATCATCATCATCATCATCATCATCATCATCATCATCATCATCATCATCATCATCATCATCATCATCATCATCATCATCATCATCATCATCATCATCATCATCATCATCATCATCATCATCATCATCATCATCATCATCATCATCATCATCATCATCATCATCATCATCATCATCATCATCATCATCATCATCATCATCATCATCATCATCATCATCATCATCATCATCATCATCATCATCATCATCATCATCATCATCATCATCATCATCATCATCATCATCATCATCATCATCATCATATCATCATCATCATCATCATCATCATCATCATCATCATCATCATCATCATCATCATCATCATCATCATCATCATCATCATCATCATCATCCTCCTCCTCCTCTTCCTCCTCCTCCTCCTCCTCCTCCTCCCAGGGCGTATTTTCGGGGTTATCATTAAAAACGGGGAGGGAATTATGGGAAAAACAGTGATAAATGGTAAGCCTAATAATTATAATCCTTTAGCCTTGACTTAGGTCTATTGCCTATTAAGCTATATAATGTAATTATGTATTTTTAAGTTGACAAAATTTCGGGGGGGGGGATTTATCCCCCAAATCTCCCCCCCTGAGTACGCGCCTGCCTCCTCCTCCTCCTCCGCCTCCTCCTTATTCCCCTTCTCCTTCTGCTCTTCTTAATTTTCTTCTTCATCTTTTTCTACTCAAACGTTTCTTCCTTCTTTTCTCTCCTTTCTTTTTCTCTTCTCCTTCTCCATCATCTCAATAGCATTGTATTTTTTCGCTTTTCCCCGCTTCTATTCTACGTCTACTTCTTCATCCCTTCCTTCTCTCTTATC
Organism: Laodelphax striatellus; assembly: GCA_017141395.1. Taxonomy (NCBI): domain Eukaryota; kingdom Metazoa; phylum Arthropoda; class Insecta; order Hemiptera; family Delphacidae; genus Laodelphax; species Laodelphax striatellus. The sequence goes on along the minus strand of CM029531.1, from coordinate 4,318,535 downwards.
GATTCTCCTTCTTATTTTCCCATCTCTTACTTTCTTGTCTGTCTCTTCTTCTTTTTCTTCGTCTGTATCGTTATCACATCACTCTATAAAAATAGTTGATCACAATATACAAGAAAGTTAATCATGCAGTAAGTTCTGTAGTCGTCGTTTTCAATGCACTAAGTAGCCTACTAGAGGATAATCGAAGACCAGTTGTAGAGAGTTTTAGTTGCCTAGTGTATAGTATAGCACAGTGGACGACCGCCGCCATTTCCTCACAAAGGGCCAATAACAAACTTCAACAAACAACTAAGTCAGTCAGCAGTCTATTCTTCAATTGGATATTGAATTTCCTCCCTCTCGGAATGACAATGGACAGATAAAGTTCAACATTTCTAGTCAATTAAATTGTTGTTGTTCGATTGCTTTCGACTATCTTCTGTATTCCGAGTCTTTTTTCTAGAATCAAACCCCAGCTGGTTTGTAAGGTACCAAATGCATTATTATCAGGATTTGCTAAGTTATATTATGGCTGTGCATGTCTATTGTCTAGTGTAGTACCGTTCTGATTCAATAAGGTCATTATTTTCTTCTTCTTCTTGTTCTTCTTCTTCTTCTTCTTCTTCTTCTTCTTCTTCTTCTTCTTAATGGAACTCAATGTAGCCTAAGCTTGTGTGAGATACTTGTTTAATTATAATTAACAAATCCAGAGACAGATTAATGTTAAACACAATCTGTGTAAGCTTCAAACATTTCTCCTGCAATTTGACTAAATTTTGCTCAACCATTTGACTTTCATAATAAGGTGTTTGTTTCTTAAACAAGTATATCTCATACATTAGTTCGAATGTGAACAAATCCCCAGATTATAAATATTCCGCAATATCCTGGAACTCTCGACACCAAACCAATTGATTAAACACAGATTCGCTAGCTTCAATTGAATATACAGTAGCTTAGATAATAACATGGAATCAGGGGTTGACATCAATGCATCGATAAGAGTGTTGAACGGTTATACAGAGTGTTTCAGAAGGAATCTGCCAAACTTCTCAAACAGATTCCTGACCCCAAAATAATGGAAAAGTACCAGTAAACATGGATCCTAAACTGCTACGCCGTTTCCCCTCTAGACACCATTTTGTTTTTTTCACTTATTATTTTTTTTCTAAATAATGGTTAAACATATGACATTGAAACTTCGCACCAACTTTTATGACAACTAGACAACGCTACTAGTAAATTATGACAATTTTTCAAATTCATAAAACAAAATGGCAGCCATTTAAAATTTCTGTAATATCAACGGTTCTCAAGTTATATGAGAAACAAAATTTCAATTGGCTGCCATTTTGTTTCATGAATTCAAGACATTGTCATAATTTTTTGTAGCTTTGTCTAGTAGTTGTCATAAAAGTTGGTGCAAAGTTTTAATGTAATATGTTTAACCATTATTTAGAAAAAAAATAATAAGTGAAAAAAGCAAAATGGCGTCTAGACGGGAAACGAAGCATTTTAGTACCCATGTTTACTGGAGCTTTTTCATTATTTTGGTGTCAGGAATCAGTATGAGACGTTTGGCAGATTCCTCCTGAAACAACCTAAATAAATAAGTATTTTTTATTGCCACAAAATAGGCTATATTATAGACAACGTCAGATATCAAACCATTGCAATATTGGGACCGAGGCTTCAGATACAGTTTTGCGCAGCAGGTAAAAATAGAAGAAAACCATATTTCTATAACTATATTTGCCTCTATCTATAGCTTTCTATTTTCGCCACCAAGGTTGCCTGAATAGCCAACTCAATTCAAATATTGGTTCTTATACTACGTGATAGCTCAGCCATCTCTATCTCTATTACTAGAGAAGGCTGTGGTGATAGAAGTTGCCTCTGACACGGATCAACCTATTTGAAATTCATTTCACAATTCCAATCGAAAGGCAGGAGTGAAAACAAATCAAAGAGACTGACTATAGATCGACTAGCAAGTCAGATTATACTGCATCACTCCATTAGATTATACTGTATAACTCCATACTCCACTACATATAGGAAGGATCAAGCTCAACATTGATTGTTTAAAAGATGTGGTAGATGGATTTATCCATTACCGTTATTAAAAGGACCCGATAGGGTTCTTAATGCAATCTTACTGGTGTCCGTCTGTCCGCACGATAACTAAGGAACAGAAGATCTTACACTTTTGAGATTTGTAATATAATATCTTCATAGATGAAGTAAGAAGCCTATTGATTTTGAATATTGAGGGTTGAATTTAAAAAACGTTACAAGCAAAAATGACACCGTTCCAGTGTCTAACAACTGGATCAGATTGAACAAGGAACGTTTTTTAATGTACAATCCGTTTCATAATATCGTCATTACAATACAAGTTTCAAATTTCATTTCGATTTCAATTATGAAACTGTAATGATTGCGTTGTAACACGGTCGTAGATAGAAACTTTTTAAATGCGAGTGAATTTGGTCAATATGACAGAATGAAAGGTCGGATTGTCGGGTAGCCACCCAACGTCCATTGTTTAAGGTATTCGTCACAATTTATAAACACTCTTCCAATATTCGCCACCAATGAAACCACCAATCACAAATCGAGCCTGAAGCAAATCGGTTGTCCCCTTAGTTAGCGGTCAGCTCTGGAGCCATTGTTATGCAATTTTTGCAATTTACACTCAACTGTCCTGGCCTAATAAATATGAATGAAACCGCTCTCTTCATAAACTGAATAGTAATCCGACTGCAAGCAATCTGAATGGTAGTCGATATAAATTCCGATTTGCATGCAAATCAATATGGCGGCGGTGGTGTGATGAGTGTGGTGTGTATTGGTAGGTGGGGGGGGGGGTTGGTTAGAGGGGGGTTGTGGAGAAGGAGCTAATTCTATTAGCCTATCAATTTATGAAGTCTATTTGCAATCAATTGTTGAAATAAATGGCATGGCCATTATATTTAATGCAGCACTTGACAAATGATAGGTGGCTTCACAATGGAGCTACGAAAACGAACAAAACCTTATCTTCTAAGGGAGAGGAGGTAAGAGAAATCAGGGGAGTAGCTAGGATGTCGACAATTACTATTGGATCTAATTTTGGCGCTGTATTTGAAAACATCTACATAACCTCTACCCAAACCAACCTAAAAAACACAAAATCCGACAAAAATGTTGTATTTCACCGTAAATATTAACTATATTCTATCAACAGTTTTGATTTATACCGCAAAAGATACCATAAACTTTCAAAACTCTTCATGAAAATTAAATTTAACATGATGGCTCTGAATTCAAATACAGCGCCAAAATTCGGTCCAGAGTGTATTCGGCCAATGAGAACTCAGCTACAATTCAGTCCAAGTGAATTCGGCCAATGAGATCGAGACACAGTCTTCACCCGTCTTTAACATAGGGAAGATAGGATTGTTCCACTCCATCAATGACAGCCCCCTGGGCTTCACCAAGTGACAGAGAATTGAACAGAGTTGGCGATTGAGCTGCTCTGGGCGGCGGAATAACGAAGTATTGGTGGTCTCTGTCGGCATAATACCACAGAGAACAGATTAGAGCAGAGTATCGCTTCTCTATGATAGTACTGAATGTTTGCAACCAAACAAAATATAACTATTAAGCAATTCAATAAGATTCATAAAAATCATAGATATATTTTGTTTATGTTAATTACAAAATAATTATGTTTTATGATAATTATGAATATTAATATTTATATTCATATTAATGTTTATGTCTGAACAAACTTGTACCATGTTCCCTATCAAGGGATAATATTGGTTATGTTGGTGAAGTGGAACAACCCTACTCGGGTCTCCCCACTATTAAAAGCCATACGCTAAATAATGAATAATAATTGATATATTGTTTCTATCCATTATTTACGTGTTCTAAAATGTATTTATGATTGGATTAATCCTACTGGATCGTCTATATCTATATGCATATCATCAATAATCTTCATACTAGTTTTTCGCCAAGACTAATTTTTTTTTACTTCAATTCAAAAATTCTTCATCATTCTTCATCTCTTATGGCTGATTTTTACGATTCTAGTAGACGTTCTGGTTACTGGAGGCAGGTTACTGATTTCTAGGTAAGTAGATAGGCTTCTGGTAACCTGCCCTCAGTAAGTAGAACGTCTACTAGAATCGTGAAACCTAGCCATTACTCTTGAAAATGTACTTTGTCAAAGAATTGAATGAAACAGAACATTCCTGATAAAGACTACTAAAGTTACCCAAGAGTTCCAGGATACTTTAGAAGTAAACATTTTAAAAATTAATGTTTTTTTTTTCTAATACAGACCTTTCTGAATTTGAATAGGTGATACAAAAATCAGAAGAGTATTCTAGTATAGCAGGATTCTTTTAACTTGTCAGGAAACAGCTGATTTAACGAGAGTACATCAATCAGGTGTTTTCTGACAATTCAAAAGGATCCTGCTATACCATTTATCTCTTAACAGCATTCAGTAGAGCATCAAAAATCCAAAACTATTGAGACCGTAGGTGGTTTAGATTTGTTGGGATTCTCAAACTTAACCTAGAAATGCCTGGGATACAGTAAATGAAATGGAAACAATGGTTTTTGTACTTATGTATATTTTTGGTACATTACTGTAGTTCTTTTCTTGGAAAACAATAATATACGTAGAGTTTGTATTAGTTTGACCCATGAAACTGTAAAACATCTGTTGTCTCCAAGCTAAATCAAGACACATTTTATGCTAGGCGTACACCGGTTAGTCAAGTCAAGACAGGACGAGATTAGTCACGTTTAGTCACAATAATTCACATAGTTGCTCATGAAGCAACACACACTGATTAGTCATTGCATCGGTGTGTGCTGCTTCATAAGCAACACTATGTGAATTATTGTGACTGAACGTGACTAATCTCATCTTGTCTTGTCTTGACTAACCGGTGTACGCCTAGCCTAGGATTGTGCTTCACTAAAATTGAAGAAAACTCAAAGAAAGAGTCAATTCATCAACAGGATTTATTCTAAGATGTTCTATACATGCATTTGAAGCAAAAGACGGCTCTAAAATACTCTTATGTTGGGTTGCACCAAGCAAGATCAATTCTGATCCAGGATCAGTAAAATGCTACTCAAATGTGATTAAAAATAGTTGATTCCGGTTGGCGCAACCCAACATTAGGTAAATTGTATATAATATTATATAATAGAACCCTTGAATACTGGTGAACATGTAGAATCTCTTCTTTTATACAAAGTATAAAGAAAGTACTAAGTATGCTATATTGCATGTTGACAGTTTGAAACTCCTCATGTATATAGCACGATCCTTTTAACTTGTTAGAAATCAGCTGTTTCGGTAATAATTAAACAGTGATTTTGACACAATAATCAAAAGGATAAAAAGTCTTAAAGACCTTTAAAGTCTTTAAAAGACCTTTTTAAAGAAGACCTTCCAAAGAATAAATTTTTAAAAGAGCTTTTCAATAATCTGCGACATTCAGCATTTGTAGCTTAAGTATTGTACTGGCGGCCGAGTAAACATTATGTCTTCTGACAAGTTGAAAGGATCCTGCTATACAAGGTTGAGATTAGTTAAACGGTTAAATTACTAGAAATATGGTTAATATTCAATATCATTGAAGGTACACGTGTACAAAAGGTGGATGGTCAGAAAGAAATAAAAAAGCTCATCAAACTTGAAAACCTACACTTTATTGAACTATTTAGTATTGATGATAAGTTTTCAACTTATCAACAGAACTCGATAATTGAATGACAAAATTTGAGTAGACAAAATTTCCTCTGTTAAGCACATTTTGAATAATACAGGTTGATAGTTCACATAAATGATTTATCAAAGAAAACAATATTCTTAGCATTGAAAACTGTCTATTCAGGCTTGATGTCAAATATTGTTTAAACTGGAGTAGGTGCACTTTGCGTAGGTGCACTTGTTTGCGTCACTAGCCTAGCTCCCGGAGTAGCTGCTCCAGTTCCCGGAGTAGCTGCTCCAGTTCCCGGAGTAGCTGCTCCAGTTCCCGGAGTAGCTGCTCCAGTTCCTGGTGTTGCAGTTCCTGGTGTAGCAGTTCCTGGTGTAGCAGTTCCTGGTGTAGCAGTTCCTGGCGTTGCAGCACCAGGCATAGACTGCAAGACTGCATTTAGAGCCGTTCTGAATCCAGATGAGATTTTCGTGACTAAGGCCTGCAGTAGCCTTGCCTTGGCATTGGCAATTTCCTGAGCATCAACGTTGGCTGATATCGTTCCAGTGGCTGATCCCGTGGCTCCAGCCACAGCAGGAGGTCCGGTTGGAGTGGTTATAGGTTGGGCCAGGGCATACTGCAACAGTATACCTTCTTCATTATAAACAACGTACATATTGTACCTAGTGTACATATTGTAATACATAATGTACCCTGTACGTATTGTACCTATGCAAAATACCAGGAGACAATACTTAATGCCATCCATCCTCATCAGATAGCATTCTCAAGGTATTTTGCAAAGCCTTCTATTCTCCAATATGAGGCAGAATACAAATTAGCTCCACAACAAAATGTTACAAAAATTACTTCTTCTCAAACATGAAGTGTTTTTCAAAACTGATTTCCATTACAGGAAGTCTAACTTATGTCCAGAAAATTATTCGTGTGTCATGTTGCATCAATGTCTCAGTGAAATGTAATAGCAATTAACTAGCAACCTATTTCTAAGATACAGTATGTTACAACCTTTTGTTTTTCAATAAACAGTCACCAAAAACAGTTTGTTTAATCATGTCATGAGAATAATCTGTTGCAAGTTGCAATGTATTACAAGAAACGAATTCTGAAACATGTAACAGAGACATGGCAACCAGCTGGTAGGCCTAAGCCTACAAAGGGCTGTTGAGCCAATGACAAACGAACAGATACATGGATGCAATGTGTCTTTAGAATAATTTGCTGCAAATTGTTGCAAGAAGAGTTTTTTTTTGTAAAGGACACAATTTTAAAAACACCATGTCAATTCTCAAATAGAATAGATTCGAATAGACATCTGAATAGGCTCGAATAAACATCAAGTCTCATCTTATTATACACATATTTATCACATGACTTCAAAATTTATATTCGGCTTGACAGAGGTACCTGGGAATCAAATGTCTCACTTGAAATTTGAAAGATATTTGATCGGTTGGCAATGATGTGCAGGTGTGAATGACAATTAAAATTTCCAAATCAATGGAGTTTGGATTTTGTTTCTGGACCCTTAAACTCCTATGCGTAAAATCTATCCTGAATTAGTCCTCTTACCTCTTTTAAACCTTCAAAATCAGCATCATCCTGATATAGCGGTACCCCATCATCATCAGCCTCATATCCTCCACAAGGCCCGAGCTTTAACATTGAAATTCTCCAATCAACTCTATGTAATTGGAGTAATTTTCCAATGATGGGTTGCACAAAGCAAGATCAATTTCAATCCATCATGAGAACAACGATAAGTAGTGTAGGTATAATCAGCTCATTCAAAATTAAAATCTTAAACGTGTCAGAACGTATCATCAACTGTTTCACAATTCAACATCCCGTTTGGTGCAACCCATATAGTTCCTTCCATTGTCTTTTGTAAAGCTCTCAAAATACTATTAATTTGATCGGAAAGTGAAAGTTTGTAGTAATGTTTCACTGAGTTATTCATTAGTAACAAAAGCTTGAAGTCAAATACAGATATAGTCAAATCAAAAACCCCATTCCCTAATTATTTTCTAATTCCACTTTCACACAGTGTTACTATAATATCTCATCCTGATGATTTTCATGACATAGGCTATATGTTACGATAATACTTACAGAGTTTGAAAATTCTGAGACATTCTTCTCCAATGTTATTCTTTTCAAAATTCTGAGGTCACCACTAATTTGATCAAATGAACAACTATCAATCAAAATTTAATAATATTATTTTCCATATCAATAGAACAAAACATTGCCTATGATACAGGAGAGAATTCGGTAAGCCTCAAATCATTCCCTAGGCTCAAATACACGGCCTTGTTAAGTTTATAGATTTGGAGAATTCCACTGGACTCTACAGATTTATCCAATTCTTACTACAACTTTGAAGACAAAGGTACCGCTCATTTCCCAAGAATTATCAGCATTCATCACTTGAAATCAGTACAATAAACTATCAAGTAAAATTTTAACTCAAAATACACGTACTACAGATTTACACTTCCCAATTACTACTTTACATACAGATCTCAACAGATTATTACCTATCTACTTTAATCCCATCTATTTATCCTATTATTCTATCTACTTATCCTATCTTTTTTATGTATATTTATTTTGCTTATTACATCCCCTTCAATTTTTTCCAATTTGAAAAATCTTTGGGGATTTTTAAAAACCATTGATAAAAGAAAAAACTTACTGCCCCACTTCTTCAATTTCAGTCTTTTCAATACCCAAAATGGTAATCTTTTTACATAAGACTGATTGAAAATAAACGGAAAGTGTTCGCACCACTTTTCAATGCCAGTCTTTTTCAATATTCACAATCGACCCTTAACAAATGGTTATCCTATCACTTTTCGCATTGGCGGTGTCGCTCGAGTAATAGTGGCCCCACCTTCCATCAAATTCCAGCCCATGAGCTGACACTTTTTTGAACCAATGGTCCAGTAAATCGACGTCATCACTGGTGAAATATGATGAAGAATGACCGAATACTTGATCCAAATATGGTCACCCATACGCATGTGAGTGATGAGGCATATACATCAATAGCTTACCTGTCGGGTAGCAATTTTTCAGCAACAGGAACTTTCAATATTCAAGAGAAAACTTTTACGTGGCTTTACAAAATTATAACTATTCGCCAACAGTATTATAACTACTACAGTGACATTCATTTAATTTGACGCTTGGCATTAGATAGATAGAGAGGCATCAATTCTTAACGTTGCTGATGACCGTAGAGTAGGCTACGATGGCAAAGAAATAATATCTCTCTATCTATCTATCTATCCATCTAATGCCAAGCGTCAAAGTGAATGAATATCACTGTACTCAATCAATTTTCGACAGGCAATCATTATCGACATACATTACTTGAAATAAGAACAGAAACACTATTTTATAGTTGGGATTTTCCATTAATTGCATCTGGCAACGATGGGTCGGGCTCCGCTGCGGCACTCGGTCGCAGTAACGAGAACCCACCTTAGGTAAGGTAAGGTGAGGTAGGGTAAGGTAAGAAGTATTACTATTCACTAGTTGTTAGTGGAACATTAGAGCAAATAGGCCATCTTTGAAACCCATTATAATACATAGATATACAGTACTAGATTACTATAATTCATATAGATTACATAGTTATAATATATAGATTTATGCCACACAATCACGTGTTTCTTAAGTCGACTGGCACCAACTTCATTAGTTGCAGGGTTATTTTTAGAATTTCAGGAACAGATACACTAATTTTTCTTTCAAAATGGTATTGAAGGAATAATCTCGTATATCCGGCACGAAAACGCTCATTTTCACTTAAAATTAGTGATATGAGTAACATCAGATTATTATGGTTTTATAAATGACATTCATTCTAATAAATTATCGACATAATTCTTAAAAGTCTGCTAGAATTCGAAAAGTTGTCAGTCAAGTTAAAACCAAATAGTACCTAGTTTTATTTATGAGAATAAGTGGATAATTTCTAAGAAAATAAAGAACGAGAAGAAGAAGGAGAAGAAGAAAAGGGGAGGAAGAAGGAGAAGAAGAAGAAGAAGAAGATGGAAAAGAGAAGGAGGAGAAGAAGGAGAAAAAGATGGAAAAGGAGAAGAAGAAGAAGAAGAGGAGAAGTAGGAGAAGGAGAATAAAAAGAAGGAGGAGAAGAAGGACAAGAAGAAAAGGAGGAAGAGATAAAGAAGAAAAGGAGGAGAAGAAGAAGAAGAAGAAGATGAAGAAGAAGAAAAATGAGAAGAAGAAAAGAAGAACGAGAAGAAGAAAAGAAGAACGAGAAGAAGGAAAAGTAGAAGAATGAGAAAAGGATTGAAAGGAAGAAGGAGGAGGAGAAGAAGAAGAAGGAAGAGAAGAAGAACAAGAAGATTGAAAAGAAGAGATAAAAGAGGAGAAGGAGAAGCCTATTCCATTTAGTTCAATAGTCGCAGTTTTATGCGACCTCGGATGTCCTAGTTTCTTTATACTGTACTGTATTAGCTGAAGATACTTATTCTTCGTAACTTCATTATGTAGAGTATCTTGTTATTTCTAGCCATTGTAATTAGAATACATACATGTATTCTATTGTATTCTATGTACTCCATTTACCTTGGTATCAGCCAATCTACATCCAGCACATGAGAACCAAAGCCTAAATTCAGCCTAGATTATATGGTTACATACTCTTTCATTTAGTCATTTCCCCAAAATGTATGTGCATAGTAATATTATGGTTGTGGGAGGGAAGTCCTGATAGCAATTATTCGAAATAGACCGGCTCCGATTGCAATATTCATAAATTCGAATTTGAATTGGAATGAAGGTGTACGTTTTGAATATTGTTCAGCTGAGTCCTATTCCTGATTAGGCTGTCGTATGGGTGTTTGACAACAGAATAATAACTAGTAAGGAAATTCAAAGCAACTGAATAGTAATTGCAATATCTCATTTCCTTCCATCTTTATATCTGGCTGATTAGCCTATAATTTCGGCGTAAAATTCTCTAGGATGAATTGATTAGCCTGTACTTTCTGCATCATAAATACAATCACTATGATACCATCTGCACGAACTAACGAACTTCAAACTCCCCAACAACATCTGCAATTAACTCGCTCCAATTTCAAATCCATTTGTCGCCCAAAAGAAACAAATGTCGGCCTGATTAAAGAGCGAGGAGTCAGTGCATTGATTGTCAGACAGTATATTTTTTTCAATGTGAAAGAAAACTCCATTAGATCGGCTGCAGCAGTTCGAATGATGTTGGCGACTAATTCGCGCGCGCAATTTTCACTTTTGAAAAACGCCGATAGAGCGCGCGCAATATTGGCGCGCTTTTTGCTGTCAGCAGCAGTGCTGCCAACCTTGAATGACAAACTGTGTTAACGAACCGTGAATTGAGTGGGTGGGTTGGTAGGGGAGGGGTGGGGGGCGTTTGTCACACTGGATTGAGTGCAGTTATGAAGATTCGCGATTTTTGAAGAGCTGCTGGATGGATGTAGCGTTGGGGGGAGGGGGTAAATCTTGTAAAAGGGAACGCGTGTGATGAGTGGAAGAGGGCGGGAGGGGTGGTAGGGGAGGGGGTTAAAGAGGAGTGCTGTTGAGTTGACATTCTGATGTACTTTAAACGGCTTGAAGATTGTACTCTGTATTGGATGATGCAGATTCGATGTAGACTTTATGTCTTACAGCAGTGTCTCCTATAACCTTTGGAAATCTTTTTGTGGTTCTCGTCAAATTGATGAGAAAAACTTCTATAAAAAGTTTAGAAAACATAGAATAGAATGACTGCCTTAATAAGGCCTATTCCTAGGAGGGCGAAACATTGTGGATGTAATCGATTGGAAATGTTAAATGTATGATGCCCGGTAAAATATTCCTGGAGATTACATTTTTCTGCTTGTTCAAGTATTCAGTTATACTCTATTATCATAGGAAAAGCATTACGCAAGTTGTGTGTAAACTGCGTTATTTTATTGTGTAAAATATTTTGTAATGTAAAATGTAAAATTATATTATATTATTGTGTATAATGCTTTCTCTATTGTCTCATGATCCTAATCTTGCTGAAGCTTGAAACACATTCAAAAATTAGTTTCCAGCATATTATTGTTTTAAGCTTCAATAGCTCATGAACGTATAATATCTCATGCTATTGAAGAATTAAAAAAAGATGGCTGACAACCTGAACTGATGCCTCCGATTGGTGGAGCCATGTGATGGCGTAGTGTGCTGTGATTGGCTCAGTACATGAATCTGTCACTCCCACTTTTCACTCTGAGTGGAGCTAGGACTATGTAAAGGCTCAATTTATAGTTTAGTTACACTATATACTAACCAAATAGATTCGGATTATTTCTAGTTAAAATAATAATTGTAACCTATAGACGACTAGGCTTCATTTCCTTTAAGAAATATACCCGGCGATGACCAAATAAGTATACCACGCTTCGCCACTAAGTAAAAGTATTATCGAATTTTTGGGGACTTGGCTCAACCCAACTATACTTCTGTTTTTAAAGGTTTTATATTCGTGTTTTTAAGGACTTGTCAAAACTTAAGTTATTTCTCGTAGATAACGTATCTGTACAGCTCCCGGTTGGTGCTATAAAAAACGATTGTTATGTTTCAGGAATATCTACAGTATGAGTATTACCGTATTTTTAGGGACTTGATACAATCCAACTATACTTCTGTTTTAAAAGATTTCATAACTGAATCTTTTGAGACTTGATGAGGAAAATTTCCGTTTTTTTCTCTAGAGAACGCACCTGTGTAGTTAGATAGAAGACAATGGCCGCAAAGCAGGGAAGAACTGCAGCAGTAGTAGTCGATGGTGCGAAGAATCTCATGATGGCAGAGAAACAAACAGCAGCTGGGAGGTGAGATGCTGGGAGTTGAGCTGAGATACTGTGGATGTCTGTGATCCACCACCGACATCATATAGGCCTGACTGAGCCGGCCGATCGGTATGCTAAGACACGCACTAATTTGCATACTATCACTCTCTCTCCCTCACTCACACATATCTTGCCAGATAGCGCTCTCTTTTTTGCGCCCTCGAAATTTTCGGGTTTGATTTTCAATCAGCTTCAATTAGTAGGTAGCAGAAAACGGTTCCTGGTTGTTTGAAATGATTGCCATCATCATGCTTCTTCTTCTTCTTCTTCTTGCTTCTTCTTCTTCTTCTTCTTCTTCTTCTTCTTCTTCTTCTCTTCTTCTTCTTTCCTCTCTTTTTCTTCTTCTTCTTCTTCTTCTTCTTCCTTCTTCTTCTTCTTCTTCTTCTTCTTCTTCTTCTTCTTCTTCTTCTTCTTCTTCTTCTTCTTCTTCTAGTTGTAGGTTTTCCATTCAAAGAAGTGTTTTTCAATTCTCAAACTTTACCATCTACATAATCTATACCACAACTAGTGTTTAGAAATGTGAAATAAATTAGTACTATATATTTATCTATTTATTTATTCAGCAATGTAAACTTGATACTACTTATTGGATGGTCCAACAGTAGATGGTTTTACTTTTGGAGTTACAAGAGCTCTAGAGTTTGAACAAATGATGGGAAAAATATTCAAATTTATCGAACAGATATTCATTCTTACACCAATATTAATGTTTTCCCCTTATTGTTTACGAAACGAACTGAAAAAAATGTGAGAAGGATGAACAGAAAATATTATTGATGAAACCAAGCACTCCATTATTCTCGATTTTGTCTCCGTTCCATCAATTAATAGACAATCAGGTTTGCTTATAAGACGAATTCAATTGACAAAATCATGAATAATTCATTGAAGAAGGAAAGGAAGTATTCACATCAAAAAACGTTCATTTTCCGCACTGGGCGCCTTCGTGTTAATGACATTTCAAATGGAAGAACGATCCTCTGTATTCAGATTTATTCAGAAATGATTACTTTGTTATGAGATCTTCAACTTCAGGACGACAAAATAATAAATTCTTCGTTTCAATTTGGGACCTTCCGCCTCTTTCTCACCTTGCTATACTAATTAATATTCAAGGAAACCTTTCTCAAGATTAATTTGTTCATTAGGAGGAACAAATCAGTTTCATTTTTAAGATTCTTATTGTTCCATGACAATGATTTAATAAGAGAATGAATATCAAGAAAGCCTCAATAATAAGGACTAACTTAACTATGTAATCATGAAAAATATTTGTCTGGAAGATCTGAATACTTATATCATACAAGATTTGAGTCAGTTGAAAATAGGCTACGCTTCTAGAAACAAAAACGTTTTTTTGTTTTTTCGGTCAATTCTTAAGTAGGTTTTTGTTATGTTATTTGATAGCAATATTAATTAATAATGAAGCCTAGAACGTATTCAGCTATCGGCACAGAGTTTTTAACATGATGTTATTTGAATCACAAATCTTTAAACTATCCACATTACAATCAAATAATGATGATTTTGTATATACTACCATGTACTCATAATACTCGAGTAATTGTTCATTTAACTTTCTGTGTAGTAGTGAAGGTGATGTTGTGGTAGTTATCCATACTGAATAAGAAGACTTGTAGTTGTCAAAACCACATATTTAATAAACAAAACAACGAAATACTGCAATTTCAGTTGTTAAACCATTATCAATCTCTGGTAATCTAAAACTAAAGTACAGTGCAGTACAATACCACAAATCTAGTTTTATCATAAGTCTAAGTTTGTTCGTCATTGAATTTTCTTGCTATTTTTATTCCACACTGTTCTCTTCAATCATTCCTTTTTATTTAATTTGTTTTTGTAAATACCAATTACCTTTCTTTGCTATGTTGGTTGTTTGAACAACAGCCATTGCTGTGATGTTTATAGAAACCGCCCATTGTGGGAGGAGCTTATCTAGGCCAATGGCAGTCGTTCTCCTGATAGGCCATTCAACTGCCAATCACAGCGCTCGGTCACGAGTATAAATTCTTCTGCACTCTACTTTCGTTTTATTAGTTTACCAGAGATTGATAATGGTGTAACAACCGATACTGAAGTATCTCGTTGTTGTTTTATTAAATATGTGGTTTAGACAACTTTAAGTCTTCTTATTCAGAATTGTTCATTTATCATGAACACTTCATTCTGAACAGTGATAGGTATTTCAAAGCCAAGAGAACGAAATTATTTTTAAAAAAGTGTGTTTTTGAATAATAATCATCGTGGAAGCTGCAATAGAAAGCAAATATTCAAATTCTTCAAAAATTATCATGATATGTCCTCAAACAGACATTATATTGTAACTGTAGAAGCTTATATTAATAAAATTGGCATCAAAACATAATAAAAACCATTTTAAAGCGTATTTTCTGCGAAAATGAGCCAAATTTGCAACGAAATGTAATGTGATTTGGATATTTTAATCCAGAAGACATAATTAGCAGTTAATTAATCGGTGACAGAGTTCCATTGTTTGAATTCTCAAGTGCACAGTCGCTCAAGAATAAATTATCAATCTCAAGTTAGACTTTGACAGCGATATGGTAACACGGAAGAGTGTGCTACTATGTCAAGGTCATTATTATAGTAGAAGTTTTTCAATTTGGCGAATAAATCAGCTGTTTGCAAATGAGGAGACACGTCATATTCGTTGCATACGCGCACGGTATAGCAGGATCCTTTTAAATTGTCAGAAAACACCTGATTGATGTACGCTCGTTTACCAACGTTGAATCAGCTGTTTTCTGACAAGTTGAAAGAATCCTTCTATATATACCGTGCATACGCGCACACACACCTATAATCAGATTAATTTAATTTGTTGCTTAGCATTAGATAGATGGATAGAGATATTACTTTTTTACGTTGCTGAATGACCTTAGAGTACGATGGCAAAGAAATAATATCTCTCTATCCATCTATCTAATGTTGAGCGTCAAATTAAATAAATATCGCTGTATAGGCTTGCTTGTCTCCATCGATTTCAAAAACATAGTGACTGTTATCTAACTAAGGCTAGGCGTACACCGGTAAGACAAGACAAGATGACATTAGTCACGTTTAGTCACAATAATACACATAGCTCCTTATGAAGCAGCACACACCGATGCAATGACTAATCGGTTGTGTTGCTTCATAAGCAACTATGTGAAGTACTGTGACTAAACGTGACTAATGTCGTCTTGTCTTGTCTTCATGTAACCGGCCTAGCCTTATCTAACTAAAAACATATTTCGTCAGCTGGACCGATACTCTGTCACTGACATTTTTGTTTCTTTCTTCCCATTCAACTCAACCGCCAAATAACAAAATTCTACTATATATTCCACAGTATTGCATGTAGTATTGCTTAGTATTAGCATGTAGCCTATTATATATCAATATATCCTTGATATAATTACCACTTTTGTGACAACAGTGAATCTTTTACAATTTAGAAGGAGAACATGCCTTAGGCTCCGTCTCACCGAAAAGCAGTTATTAAATTCATCTCCCACACTTAAAATATTAATTTTATTAATTCGGAAAATTGATTTTCTATCTGTTTATCAAAAACATTTCTTCTTGTAAATTTTATCTTGTAAATCTTCTATGTTGTATGTCTTCTTGTAAATCTCAAAGGTTGGGCCAAAAAATATTCTTCAAACAAATAAAAACGAATGACACAGGTATCCCCCTTCGCATTACCTACACAAGTAAAATACTTATGTGGGCATCATTTTCAGTAGAGAATAGAGATAACTAGAATGTCAATTGTCAAGAGCTACAGCGTGTCCGATAAGAGAAGGACATCTTCCTAACGTATTTTCGATAGGCGATAACAGTCGAAAGAAATCAGCTGTGAAGGCAGAAGCTGTGCCACTAGGCAGAAATCAGCTGTTTCACTGTGAAGGAAATCACCAAGAAAAAGGCGGAAAGGTGAAAACTGAAGAACGCCTGTCATTTTTATGTGGTTAAGGGATAATAGAGTGTGGAAGAGAGAGAGGCCAAGTAAGAAAATAAGGAGAGATTGTGTGTGAGAGAAAGAGAGAGAGTGGGGTGGGGAAGAGGTAAAGAGAAAGAGGGAGATAGAGAGAGAAAGATTGAGAGAGTGTGTCGAAGGAAGAGAGTGATCGAGTGACAGAAAGTGAGAGAGAGAGAAAGAAAGAGAGTGTTTGAGTGACAAAGAGTGAGAGAGAAAGAGAGAGAGAGCGAAAAACCGATCAAATCTGTTCAAAAAAGCCGGAGACATCACACTTCTATGATTCGACGAGATGAAATCGGTTTCAGGCTGCAGCTGGATAATATCTTACCGAGATCATTCGTTGCCCGCAGGCTATGAATCTCTTCTGGTTTAATCTTCCGAAAAAAGTGAGGTAATAATGTCGAATCGCCTCTTCACTCAATAAGGGTACCAAACAGACGTTCAGATAAATTGTTTCACACACTTCCCATGCATTATAAGACTAGTTTTGGTTGATACTGAATTTGTCATCGGTTCATCAGAATCATTATTATTCAACTTTCCAAGTGCTTGACCAAGTGCTTCGTTAGGCTAGGCGTACACCGGTTAGTCAAAGCAAGACAAGACAAGATTAGTCACGTTTAGTCACAGTACTTCACATAGTTGCTTATGAAGCAACACACACCGATTAGTCATTGCATCAGTGTGTGCTGCTTCATAAGCAACTATGTGAATTACTGTAACTAAACGTGACTAATCTTGTCTTGTCTTGTCTTGACTAACCGGTGTACGCCTAGCCTAAGGTTGGAAATCAGCTTTCCAACAAAAGGATTGACAGCAATGAAATGATTATCTAACTTCATCAAATAAATGGTAGTTAATGCAATGGTTGTGTTATGAGAGCCTTTAAACGACGAGTGAGATACCGAGGTTAAAATACTGCGAGTTATTTAAATGTATCTCAAGGGTCGTTCAAAGGCTAAAATGCAACCAGTGCATACACCAAATTATCTACGACAAAAAATTATCTTTTAAAAATTATCTATCAAAAATTATCTACGACACCAAATTATCTACAACAAAGAACAATAATATCCACATTATCAATCTAAACTAACCTTGATTCAAACGACCATGTTCTATTTCAATGTTTGCCGTATAGTTTAGGAACTGTTCCGTTCCAGTGTTTTAAAACTGGATCAGATTGAGCAATGAACGTTTCATAATATAGAATCTGTTTCATAAAGTCGTGATTACGATACAAGTTTCAAATACCATTTCGAGAAAGCTTCTTTCTCGATTTAAATTATAAAACTGTAATGATTGCGTTATAACACGGTTGTAGATAAAATAATATAATCATATAAATTATTGAACACAACAATGTAAATAGTTTCAATCAGATTCAACAAAGAACAAGAACTTCTATGTTGGTTATAAAGTAGTTTGTGTTCGTGTTTTGGAGATAATATGGTTATCTATATATTGTAATGTATAGACTAATTTATACTGTCTTATTTTCACTGTATATAGAATCTTATCAACAGAATATCTACAGTAAAAACGTTTTTTTCTCAATCTCTTCATTTGTCCCCTTTTCTTCCTCTTCCAATTCACATCCTCTGAATGTAAACATCCTCTGTTGTAAACTTGATATTTCCATTGAAAGTTAATTATATCTCCGATATGAACAATATTAATAATATGATATTCATATAATCAATACCTGAATAAATTGAATATGATAAAAGTGGAAGAGCGTCTCCATCTTCCAGAGAAGAGCGTCTCCATCTTTCCATACGAAACTATGATTCGGTATTCCCATCACAACCACCCTGCAATCACACTTTTAATTTGAACAAGGACTCTTATTTAATTTGCCAATTGAGGTCAATTGTTTCAAGCTTCTCAAGACAAGAGTCGTGTAATAGAAAAGCCCGCAATGCTACGTTGTACATGAGAAAATAGATTAACTTGAATGAACCAAGTCCCTTGAAAGTCACTTTTTAACCTCACAGACTCCAGACAGACTTAACACAGACTTTACCCAAACCCTGCACAGACACCATATAAACTCTCTACACTGACTCTTGACAGACATGACTAAAGTTTAAGAATGTTTTCAACTGATTGCTTATTTCTTTCGACTGTGAGTGCAAATAAGGCTAAATTTAAAACATGAATAAATAAAAACAATATTTTAAATATGATTTGATGCAATAGCACTCAGTTGTTGATGATATACCGTACCTTTGACCTTGAGTCAATGTCAATACTGAAGCTGCTAGAATATTGAACAATCTATGAAGCTAGAATAAAGCTTTCCTAAATGTGATATTGTGTATTTACAGCAGAAATTCATTCCAAATGACCACATATTGAGAAGAAATATTTGAAAAAATAGTGTTTCAACAGATTTTTATCGTGTTAACACTCAGTTCTAGATAGTTTACCTTCGACCTTGAAGATGTCCTTGAAGATTTCACATTGATTGAACTAGACCTTGAAAAGTAATTGTCTTTATTCTTGATAGTGAGTAAGGCAAGAAACTCAACTTGAACTATAATATTTTTTGTTGTGATTTGATAGAATAACATTTAATTGTTGAGAATGAACATTGTTCACGATTCTACTGATGACTGAAGTAAGCCGTGAGGATTGAATATAGGCATCACAAATACATATATGTATATTTATAATCTATATTAATAAAAGAGAGTTGGTGTCTGTACGCTCGAGAACGGCTGAACCGATTTAGATGATTTTGGATTAGTTTGAATTGTTACAGCACTGGTTAACATAATATGTATTGAAATATAAGAAATTCCCTTTATAATTAATAAATAATTATTAAATTAATGACCTAACCTATCAAACATGACATCCATTCTGATCCAGTCCAAACAATAATGCTCCTATAGAATCGATGTGTAGTTGAAGATGCTACAATATAGGTCACCAAAAAGTTGATCGCAATGGTCTGTTGGTTAGCGACTCTGCCTTCCACGCAGAATTCGCAGGTTCGAATCCGAGACGGGTGAAATTTTTTTGACAACTTTCAGCATTGATTAATATTGATTATTATCCACTTGCTTTAAAAATTAGTATTTTGCAGATTTCTTTTAATTTCCATCAATAAAGCGAGTGGATATAGATATTTTTACTTCGTGACATTTTTTTTTTAGGGGGTGGGGGTGATATGAAGGGGGGACATTTGGGGGGAAGGGGGGTGACATGAAGGGGGGCGTTTGGGGGTGACATGAAGGGGGACATTTCGGGGGTGAAATTTTTGGGGGATTACATGAAGGGGGCCAATTGGGGGGAAGAGGGGGATGACATTTGGTGGGAAAGAGGGGGTTGACATGAAGGGGGATTTGTGGGGGGAATGAAGGGGGAGCATTTGGGGGATGAAATTTTTTGGGGGTGGCATGAAGGGGGGACATTTGTGGGGAGAAGAGGGGGGACATGGGGGGGGGGAAGAGGGCGATACAAAGTTCGCCGGGACAGCTAGTTATAAATATATCGTAAGTAAAAGATAATGTCATCACAATACTCTTCATACCTATAATAATTTATTTTGTCAGTATTTCCTTTAGTTAGTACCTTTTTAAAGTACCTTTATAGTATTTCTAAAGTATGTCATAATATAAATTACCTATTGCGTTTCCTATTTCCACTAGTATCCGTCCTTGTATCTCAATCTTGAGTTTTTTTTTCCAGTTTGATTTTGATTCCTTGCGAGTCTGCTCAAAGTCTATCCCATTGGTGCTCTTAGAAGTATCCACTCTGTTAGCGGGAACGTCGAAAGAATACATTAGCCTGATTAAATTAATCTGATCACAAGAGAGCGGCTTGTATCTGCGGTGCGGCTTGCATGAGAGTGAGTCTCGCGGGACAATTTGCCAACAAAGACGTTCACAGACTTCTCACGAGTGTGCAAAGCCTCAGCCCAGTATCCACTTTACGACATTAAAAGATTTGGCGGAGACAGGAAATCTTATGAATAGAATTATTATTTTTCATCGTGTGATAAACGTGGAAAAATTCCATTTTCATCCTTTTACAGTTTTTCTATCAAAATTGCTAAAGGAAAAAAAGGACAGGGAAAGACTGAAATATTTTGAGGTAATTGTTCGAGATAGAAAAAATTAAATTAAATTGATTGGAGAAAGAAATGGTGCAGGTAATTGTGTGAAGATAAGATGCAGCGTAATTGATGTGTGTTGTAGTAAGGCAAGTAAAAATCGAATTGAGGTTTTCAAGTATTCAGGTTTTTAGCAAGCTTTTCAATTTTTGAGTGAAAATCGAAAAGCTAGCTAAAAACCTGAATAAACTTTGGTTAAGGAGTCGAGTATGCAACCCGCATCACAAATTGCTTTTCAAGGACTTAGGAAATATACTTATGTAAATACTATTACATAACCACAAATACAAATTACAAGTGAAAAAAAATCTTGGATTGACTAGTACCAGCTAATATTGACGTGTAAACTACTCTCTTCTCATTTGATGCGCTTGTGAGGTGAAAATAGAAGTCCACTAGCACTAGAAGTAGATTGCTTGCAACCAATATTTATTTGCTAAACTAAATTTATCCAAGTCACGGAATCTATTAGAAACTCTAATCAAATTTTCCAATCAACTCGTATTTTTGAAAGTCCCAGTATTGAGAAACTGTGCAAACCAATAGATTGAAAATTGAATGACAACCTGCTCTGGCACTCAATCAAAGGGAATAGTTGATTAAAATTATCATCTCTTCTCTTTTCTCTTTCCTTCTTCTTCTACTCGTCTTAATTTACTTCTTACAACTTCCTCTTCCTGTTCACTCTTTTTCTCTCTGCGCCAACTACTGCGTCTACCTCTTACTTTTCCGTCTTGTTTTTTACATTGATTA
Source organism: Laodelphax striatellus (assembly GCA_017141395.1). Lineage (NCBI taxonomy): Eukaryota > Metazoa > Arthropoda > Insecta > Hemiptera > Delphacidae > Laodelphax > Laodelphax striatellus. The sequence continues at coordinate 4,297,049 of CM029531.1, read as the reverse complement.
CTTGTAATAATATTATGCAGTACTTTTTTTCTAATAACTATGCACTCATCACTGATTCTCCATTTTCTCCTCCTTTTCTCATCTTATTTTACTTTTTTATCTCCTTATTAGTTTTCCCATCTTCATTTCCCTTTTTCTTTTCCTTATTTTTTTGTTTCCATAGTATTCCTCCTTCACCTCGATCTTCTTTTTCTCCTTCTTTATCTTCTTCTTCCTCCTCTTCCTCTTCTTCTTCTCCTTTTTATCTTCTCCTTCTTCTTTTTTCTTCTTCCTCTCTTTCCTCCTATACTTCTTTCCTTCTTCTTCTTCTTCGTTCCCTTCTATTCCTTCTCTTCTCCTTCCTCTTCTCTCCTTCTCCTTCTCCTTCTTCTTCTTCTTCTTCTTCTTCTTCTTCTTCTTCTTCTTCTTCTTCTTCTTCTTCTTTTCTACTTCTCTTTCTCATCCTTCTACTCCTTCATATCCACCTTCTGTTTCTCATTATTCTTCTCCTTCTCCTCCTTCTCCCCCTGCTCCTCCTACTCCTCCTACTCCTCCTCCACCTCCTATTTTTCTCAATTTTATTCTTCTTTTTCTTCTTCGCCTCGTTTCTCTTCTCCTTTCTGTACTCCTTTTCTTTCTCTTCTCCTTTTTTCTCCTTCTTCTTCTCCTTCTTCTTCTCTTTCTCCTTCTCCTTCTTTTTCTCCATCTATTCCTCGTCCTCCTCCTTCTCCTCCCCCTCCTATTTCCTCCCTCCGATCTCCTATTTCCTCTCCTCCTCCACCTTACCCATACAGTGATCGTCAGTCAGTCACTGGATAAGCAGCAACTTACAACTTTACACAGGAGTAAAAGTTGCATGAATGAATTGCTCGACTTCCAACTTTTGCGTCGTTTATGAATCGCTTTCCGCATCCCCACCTCTCATTCATCCCCCTCCCACCACCCTTTACCATCCCACTTAAACCCCCTCTTTTCCCCATTCTCTATCGCACTTTCCCTCCTCACAATTCCTCCCCACCTCCTCCCTACCCACTCCGTACCTCTTCCCCAACCCTCAAATTCGTCCCTCATTAAGTAGGGGTGGTGGGGGGTGGATAAGGTTGTTGCTTGGAAAACTTGATAAAAAGTTTCTCATCACAAGTCGAAGGCGGTGCACTGTTCCAAACTTGCATGGATATAATATTCCGCACAAATATTGGCTTCTACTTCTTGTAAAGCGCGCGTTTCTGTCAAATACAGGTAGTGAGTAGTAGAGGCAATCTTTGCTGGATCTCCTAATCATCAGTGTGAAATAAAGCGTGATTAGTAGAATTGCCAAGTCAATTTCTATTAAAAAAAGTAAGGAATATTGGTCAGAGTTAAATGAGAATTTATACTTGAAGAGTAATGAATATTTATCTATTATTTTGTTATTGATACAATCATGAAAACATAGTATTATAATCTGGGAGAGAAAAACTAGGCTAAACTATTTTGATAGGTAGGATAAAAGCAATGCTGTTAGAATAATACTAAATCTGCAGGTGAGAAATAGATAGTGTGGAACTAGTTCCACAACTAAGTTTTTTAATCCACGTGTGTTATTTTATTTAATTATTGTAGAAAAAATATAGAATATAATATATAAATAAAGAACTTTTTAATTAATTTTCTACCTTCTTTCAACCAGTAGAGCATTTATTTTAAACGTAGGGAAGCAGATTAACAAACTTACTTATTTACATTTTCTTAAGCCTCTTCAGTCCACGAATCCAGGTCACTGCAATTTGCTAATTCCCGGTAATCATACATGAATTTCAACTCATCTTTCCCAACTTAGAACTGGAGACGCTTGAAAATCTCGCATTAAATATAGTTCTCAGTTCCACTCCCTTAACTCTGTCTCTCTTTTCAGATACTCCGTTATTTGAATGTTTCTTCATAGTCTGTTCACCGAAAGCAGTCAGTAAATGTAAGCACAGTGTGAGCATTGTATTGCATGAAGGCATGTTCACATTTCAGTGTATGCAATTCAATAATCAAAATCGGGAATATCTCAATGTAACGATAGATGATATATAAGTGGAAAATGATAAGATATATTATTTATATTATAATATTCATTAACATAACCAAAAACTGTATAAGACACCCGCAGTATATCAGACACAATTAATGGCTAGTGTGGCCAAGTGACAGGTCGGCAAACAGGGTAACCACCCAACTACAAACTTCTTGTATGCAGTTTGTAAAGTCTTGACAACAGCCAAGCTATTCCTCATGATCTTCATGCAACTCCTTGAACGTTATAAACTATCAAGCTTGAACAACGACCTGTATTACAGCTATATACTCATTCATGACGACACTCAATACTTTGTCCATCATACAGAATGTGTTTTGATGGCTCAATATATGTAGCATCCATGTGTACATATATGTATAGAACAGTGTTACATGTAACAACATGCAGCGCTCTAAATCACGCTCGAGCAGTTTTTGCCACTGGATGAGACTGTCATAAAAGATTTCACTCAACACATCCCACTGCAGCTGGAAACAAAATTCCTCTTGTCATACAGCGAAGGAGGAGGAGAAGGAGGAGAGGAAGTGGCAGAGAGAAGAGGAGGTGGAGGAAGGGGAAGAGTAGGAGAAAGAGAAGGAGGAGTAAGAGAGAGGAGGAGGAGGAAGAGAAGAGGAGGAGGAGGAGGAGGAGGAGGAGGAGGAGGAGGAGGTGGGAAAGGAGAGAAGGAGGAGGAAGAAGAAGAAGAGGAGGAGAAAGAGGAGATAGAAGGAAGTGGGAAGAGTGTTTCAATGAGGGAGGAAGAGAGAAGGGAGAAAAGGGAGAGGTGAGCAGAAGAGGAGAAAGTGGACGTTTAAAGGAAGGAAGGAAGGAATTGAATGAGAGAGAGAGAGAGAGAGAGAGAGCGAGTCGTCTGTTCTATTGAGGAAGGTGAAGGATCAGATAAAAAGCATGACCTAGAAAAAGGAGGTGATAAACTGGAGAAAGAAAAAGAGGGAGAAGTAGGAAAAGAAGGAGGAGAAAGAGAAGAAGAATGAGAAAGAAAGAGAAAATGAATTGGAAGATGAGGAGGAGAAAACAGAGAAGAGGAACGAGGAGAAGACAGTAGAAAGAGAGCGTAATCTTCATTCCCCATCTTCTTTAGGAAGTAAACATATATAAAAAAAGGAAACGTTGATTAACCAGGGAAAACGAGAAAAGCTGATTATTAATACTGGAGTAAGAGGGGAAATAGGGGACCGGAATAGAAAGAAAGGGAGAGAGAATAAAGAGCAGATAGATGCAGAGTGATATAGAAGGGAATGGAGGACGTAGAAGAAATACGACGATAAGAAGGATAGGAAGGTGGTCAACAGGTGACAATGAACAAGGAGTGGAAAGCGAAGAAGGACAAGCAGAACAATAAAAAATAAGGAAAGAGGATGGGTAGGATGGGTCTAGGACAATAATTCAAAACAATGTATGCCGGATTAACTGCTGTTGGCACGTCATGACCAGTTTATGAAGACTGAATCCCAAAAGACAAAACTTTCAGGATATTTAGATGCAGCTAACGATTCGAGATATATAAATTAATTTTAATTCACTAATCAAACTAATGTATTGAAAACACAGACTAAAACATATTAAAAGGTACAAGAAACTAAATTCATTGGTGATATTTGTATTGGACCTTAGCTTCTCTGTAAAATGCCTAATTCAACAGTAATTTCAGTTTTGTGAATTCACTATTTTAACAAAGTTAACTCTATAAGTTAATTATTTTATCATCACAGAGAATGTTCTATTCTACACAAAAGTCTTATGAAAGAATAAATTTAGCTATTATCAATTATAATTTATTATTATATATATTGTAATTATAATTAAAATTATAATTTATATATCATCTCGAATCGTTATATATCATATGCATCTGAATATCCCTGAAAAGTAGTAATAAATTAAATGCCAAGGAATCAGTCCTTCTGTGGAGCTGGTCGCAAGAGTTGGTCTGGCGGCGAGTTAAGTTGGAGCGAGTTGGTCTGTATGAGATGGCCGCGGAGAGCTGCGGCGAGTTGGCATATCCCATTCCGGGTTAGGATAATGAATCGAAAATAATTATTCAAAAACAATGTATGAGGATTGAGAAGGTATTAGGAGAAACATGTATGAGGGAGATGAATAAAAGACAAAGAAGATAAGAATAGGAAGAAGAAGAAGAAGAAGAAGAAGGAAAGGAGTACAGAAAGGAGAAGAGAAACGAGGCGAAGAAGAAAAAGAAGAATAAAATTTAAAAAAATAGGAGGTGGAGGAGAAGAAAAAGAAGCAGAGGAATAATGAGAAACAGAGGGTTGATAAGAGAAGAAGAAGGATGAGGAAGAGAAGAAGAAGGATGAGGAAGAAGAAGAAGAAGGAGAAAAAGAAGAACAAGAAGAAGAAAATTAGTGGTTAAAATTAGTAAAAACATGAAATAAGATAAGAAAAGAAACAAGAATGGTGATGACGATGACAAGAGAAAGTGTGTGAAGAAAAGGAAAAGAAGGATTATGAGGAAAGAGTAACTGTAGTTTGGAGACGTGAAAAAGAGTGTAGACAGCCTCACACACGACACGACAAAACTTTGATGTATGCAAAAACAAAGCAGCAGTGGATTTATTGATTTTCTCTTCAGAAAGATGGAAAAAGATAGGAGACGGATGGCGGCGGCTGAAGATCAGTGTTAGAAGGATAGAAGTACATCTCAGGGAGAGGGAGAGAGTACAAAGAGTAGATGAAAAGAGCAAGAGAGAGAGAGTATGTGTGAAAGAGAGAGATAGTGAGTGAGCAGACCGATTGTGTTCTCATTCTTTGATTGTAAAGAGACTGGTGGACGATTGTAGATAATCTGCAACTATATTCACAGCTCACATTTTGAAACAAGCTCACTGCTTCTAATTCCTCCTCCATCATCTCTTCTTCTTCTTCTTCTTCGTCTTCTTCTTTTCTTCTTCCTTTCCTCTTCCTCCTTTTTTCTTCTTCTTCTTCTTCTTCGTCTCTTTTCTTCTTCTTCTCCTCTTCTTCTTCTTCTTCTTCTTCTTCTTCTTCTTCTTCTTCTTCTTCTCTTCTACTTCTTCTTCTTCTTTCTTCTCTTCTTCTTCTTCCCTCTTCTTCTTTCTTTCATCTTCATCCTCATCGTAAGTTTGTCTTTGTCTTCCCACTCTTTATCTTATTCCATCTATGACTCCTTCTTTTCCTCCTCCTCCTTCTCACTCATCTTCTTTTTTCGCTTACTCCGCTTGTTCTTCTTCTTCATCGTCATCGCCCTCTTCTTCCTTCTTAACGGTTTTTCTTGTCAGTTTTCTTCTATTTTCATTTTCATTCTCCTTCTTTCTCTTCCTCTTTTGCATTTCCCTCTTCGTCTTCTTATTTTTTGTTTCTTTTTTTACTTTCTTTTCCTGCCTTCCTCTTTCTCCTCCTCCTCCTCCTTTTCTTTCTTCTTCCCCCTTCCAACCTTATTCCTCCTTTCTTCTTGTCCTCTTTCTTCTTTTTCTTCAACTTCTCTTCACTTTTCTTCACCTTTTCATTCATCCTATTAACACTCCTCCTTCTACTTATTCATTCTTTAAACGGCTCTAATATACAGTACATATTATATTGTATTATTATGAACATACATGAATGCTTACAAACTGATTTTGTGTGAACAGTTAACAAATCTCTATACATATACAACCCCCTCCCCCCACCTGGTTTCCTCCATTTGTATCACTGTTTAATATCTCAGTCGAAAAACTTTCTCAGACACACTCTTTCTCTCTCTACCTATCTACATGAATGAAATAACAAATATAAATGTAAACTCCTATTCGTTCTCTCTCTCTCTCTCTCTCTTTCATACTCTTATTTTCACACTCAGCTTTTCTCTCTCACACTCTCTCTCTCACTCCCTCACTCATTTACAAAGCCTGGCTCGACTGTGGTTCAGTCCAGTCTATTGAGGGCTTTGGTGTGCGGTTGAAAATGTTTCAGTTTTGCTTATGAATCCTGGTATTGTTTGATTGGAAACAACTGTGGTGGACTGGGCAATATCTCGTTGTTGCTATGAAGTTGACAGGTTTCGAGCTTGGAGATTAAAATGTGCATAGTTCAATAGCAAATACTGTTCGATTCATTTATTTGGATCGAACTATTTTACAGCAAATAATGTTGTATTTGCAAAATGAGGAATTGAAGAAATGAAGATGGAAGTTCAGAACTTTTGTTTTAAAATCAAGCTAAATAAACTATATTATTTTTTGTTCACAACTGTTTCCATTAAAAAATAGTTCCAAGTAAAATTGCTTAGTGTACAGAAAATTTCCAGTACACTTCGTCCAGTAAAACATAATGCATTAGAACACTATTACGCTGAAATACTAACCAAATACTTTCAACACAATAATGAGAATATTGAATCCAATGATATTTTTATTATGCTTTCAGCTCATTAACGTGTGTTTTCTTATTGAAAATCATATCCCACACAACAATCGTGTGTTGTTCGTAGTATCACCCCAGAAGACTTTTATGGATAATGAATAATATAAGAAAACGCTATCTGACGTTGTCAATTCCACTAATTTGTAACTGAAATAATGAATATATCCACTAATTTATAATGAATATCTTATACTGGAGTATACGCTGAATTAGAAACAATTTATATTATAACTATTTATTCGGCATGAGACTCCAGCATAATAGGAACCGTACAAAATATTACTCCATAATTAATTCAATTAATACTTCAATAAATGAAGTATTCTATAGTACTCCAATTAAATGAAGTAATCTGTTTTAAAATCATCAAGTAGTTTATTTGAATGTTATTCTACATTCACTTCTATAGATTTCAATTGCTTATGCTAACTACATTTATTAATCATTCAGCTTCCAGGATGTATAATTTGAATGCTTACTAATTTATTCGAGGGTTAGGCTAGGCGTACACCAGTTAGTCAAGACAAGACAAGACGAGATTAGTCACAGTAATTCACATAGCTGCTTATGAAGCAGCACACACTGATGCAATGACTAATCGGTGTGTGTTGCTTCATAAGCAACTATGTGAAGTACTGTGACTAAACGTGACAAATCTCGTCTTGTCTTGTCTTGACTAACCGGTGTACGCTTAGCCTTACACTCTCATCAGGGTGTGTTGTTTTTGAACGGAGAGGATTCAAATAATTCATTTTAGAGTTCTACCTCAGCTGCCTCTGTTTCTACACGTTTATGGCCATGCTACTGACAATTCACCTGAGCGTTTCACTTACTTCTACTTTCCATAGGTATTTCCAACTAATAACCCTCCATTGGGAGCCTGGCTAATCGATAGTAAGGCTAGTCAGTCACTCTCTATATTTGGAGACATATTAAATTGTAGCATTGCACTATATAGCTGCTTAACACACAATGTTATTCAGCAGTGCTTTGTTCCCATCAATGGGTTGCGAAGACTAGCTTATGGTTGAGATGTCAATGTGCTAACCACACGTTACATCTTTTCTGGTTAATGATCATTCACCTCGGCTGATTCAGTCAAGTGGATGTGAAACTGGCAACCAGCTGGTAGGCCTATGCCCACATAGGGCTGTTGAGCCATTGACAAACAAAAAAAAATTTCCAACTAATAAATAAATTTATCGATAACTTGGCTGAAAACATCCTTAGAAATGTCTCGTGTTCACTCACTATTCTAAACGTTTACGTCAATGTTACTGACAATTTACCTGAGTTTGTTCTTACTTCTACTTTCCATGTGTATTTTCAAATTATAAATTTATCGATAACTTGGCTGAAAACGTAAACCTAAAAATGTGTTTAGAAATGTGCAGTGAATACCTGGACGAGTATAGTACGGTTCCATTCTTGTAGAGCCTAACGAACTTGTTGGGCGAAGTGATGGTGTGCAAGTAGCTCTGCTTGCCGTTGTAGAAATAGGTGTCCGGCTTCCAGATTTTCTCCAGCATGGTGATGCTGAGCGCCAGGGTGTCCTTGTAGCCAGCATAGGCCAGCCGCCGGTCCAGCCACGACTGCCGAAAATAGCAGTCCATCGAGTACGTCTGTAATGTTATTGATTTGAAAATAAATGAATGAATGAATAATTTATATTTGTCAATCTATATATGAGAGGTGCAAAATGGAACTTTTTTTCTGAGGATGATGCCCACATGAGCTCTAGGTTTGTGCGTGGGTAATGAGTGGGGTGATGATGAGATATGACGACTACTTTTTAGGCAGTCGGGACCGACGGCTTAACGTCTCCTCCGAAAGACGGGACTGGCCGTATTTGTCAAAAATCCTTCCGTCAACCAGGCTCGAACCCTGGCCCAATGGATTTTATCTGACTGCTGATAACTCAGTCTGACGCCTTAGCCGCCTCGGCTACGAACTCACTCATTCATCAATAGAAATAAAAATCTACTGAACCAAAAGCGTTCAAATTTGGCTTGCATGTTCAGTTGAAGCTTTAGACGCGCACTAAAAACGGATTTTGAAAATATCCCAAAGATACGCCCAATATTCACGTTTGTGCGTTTTCTCATCTTTTTCGAGAACTAATTGGCAGAAAATGTTGAAATTTGGTACATTTAAGGTCTAAAAATAATATGTTTACTGTGTCTACGGTGGCAAAGCCCCCTGGTGAACGCGAAGCGCTCACTATGTCAATGGCTGCCAGGGGTCCAGGGGGTGGAGCCCCCTGGCTAGCCTGCTGGCTAGTCATTTGTATTTGTCAATATATAATGATACAATAATTGGTTGCTTACATGCTATGATATCTATGAAATTCATGAAACTCTTATTGAAATTCATCCATTGATTGCATCTTAATAGTCCAGTCATTGAATACAATAATGAACTAATAAATATCCTACCACAGGAAATATTTCCAAACAAAACATTTCTCGCACATTTTTTCTGGCTCAGATACTTTATTACATCGGGATACAAATCCTCAAAAATTTCATGCATTGGATAAATAAAAAAACGTTACAGGTTAAGGGGTGCTATGAGAGGGTGCAGTAGACACAATACTGCATCTAGTGTGTATCGTATTTCATGAATGAGTTAGGTTAGATTCCTTCTTTTAGCATGCACCTGTCACTGTAGGCAACAGGTGGCCTCTTACGTAACACTGCACGAATTAGTCATCCATGAGAATTTCACAGTTTTTTCTTTATGTTAGCCTATATTTTCCAAGCTTGCACATTTTCCTACCTAAAATCTCTCCCTATCCAAAACATAGTTGATGGCAGTTCAAGTCGTTAAAGTTGAAAATGGAGAAAACTTTGATATTTGTTTCGCGTTGTTTGATTAGAAAATAATTATGAGTAAACCAATTTAAAGATAAAACAACCATTTTGTCTTATACATGATTTTAAACCGTCACAATTCTTATTTCAAAAATAGCGCCTAAAACAGTTGTAAGCTGTAAACAGCTTGATTTCGTGCTCTACCGAAAGCTAAAAGTTAAACCACAAATAAGACAAGAACTTGGTTACAGTCTTGGTTATGATCAAACCCTACTAAATTCTCCTTCATTCTAAGAACATGAAACACGTAAGCCAGAGCGTGAAAACAATATACGTAACCACAGAAGCCTCCAATTACTCGTAATAATCAATGTTCAGCAACAATCCAGATCAAAGACCCATTAGAAACGCCTGTCAAAGCTTCTTCATTATAATAATCAGCGAGTACAATTTAATGAGGGTATTGGCGTTGATTCAACCAACTAGTAGAATAAATCAACGGTTTATTGGTTATCAACGTTTCAACTGATTTATTCATACCAGTGTTAACGTTTGACGATTATTTTAACATTTTCGATAATTTGTCTACTATTTTTTTGTTGCTACTGTAGTGTGTATTCCAAACTAGTGTTATTATAGACTAATCAAATATTGAATGGATTAGATACAGGCTAAATATAGATAAATTGAATATAAATGTACGCTATAGATGTGAAAAATATAGATTTTCACAGATTTAATATGATATAAATATTTTGTGTGAAGTAGTGAAGGTGACATTGTGGTAGTTATCCATACTGAATTGAGAGATTTGGAGTTCTCAAACCACTTATTTAATGAAACAACGAGATACCGGTTTCGTTGTTACACCATTATCAATATCTGGTAAGCTGAAACTGAAATTCAATCCAGCAGACTCGTGACCGAGCGCTGTGATTGGGAGTTGAACGGCCTATCAAGGTGAACGCCTGCCATTGGACTAGATATAAGCTCCTCCCACAATGAGCGGTTTCTACAAACGTCATAGCAATGGCGGTTCAAACAAGTAACCGCCCATTGTGGGAGGAGCTTATATCTAGGCCAATGGCAGGCCTTCACCTTGATAGGCCGTTTAACTCCTCCAATCACATCTCGTATTATCGGTCACGAGTATAAATTCGGCTGAATTTTAGTTTTATTTCACCAGAGATTGATGATGGTGTAACAACTGAAACCGGTATCTTGTTGTTCTATTGAATATGTGATATTGACAACTTCAAGTCTTATTTATATTCAGTATATACAGATTTAATATAGATCCGTGGCAAAACGTGGTATACTTATTTGGTCATGGCCGGGTATATTTCCTATAGTCCGGCGATGACCAAATAAGTATACCACGCTTCGCTACTACTATAGATAGACAGATTAAATTTAATATAGAGAATGAATTATTATCTTTTGTTGAAAGCACTCTGGTCTGATAGAATTGTAATAAACTTCTAGTACAGTGACATCCTATCTAGTAGATACGCTTCTAGTCTATCCAAGATTGACGAATGATGATATGTATGATTGGTCGAAATTTTTCCCACAAAATGGTGTCTTTGAATTCAAAATGGCTTTGACGTCAGCTAATCAGAGAACTTCAACCAATAACTGTGTAATACAGTGTCACCTCCAGTATGTGGTTGGTCGATGTTGTTAATCTTCATAACTTCTCAGTAGTTTTATCAAGTAGTTAACTAGTTTCGAAAAACAGTTTTGTGTGGTTGATATTTGAAACGTGTTTGAACATAATTGTAACCTGTTTATCAGACAGATGTGGAAGTCTGATATAGAATTGATACTGAACAAAGCAGGGCTGTGGTTGTTGGGATGGGGGTGATACTGAGGGTTGTGATGGAAGGGTGTTGAGAGGGGGTGAGGGGTGTCGCTAACCTCACAATTAGATATGTGCGGGTTCACGCGGGAAAATCGAGCATATGTGAGAGGCAAACTAACGTTTATTGGCCTAACACAACCTGAATAGTGACGAGCATGTGTGTGCATGTGAACGTGTATTAATTTCATGGCCCTGGCGAGGCGTCAACTGATTTATGGTTAGCTATGCGCTTCACAACTTAATACAATAGTAATTATAGTACACAACACACGATGAAGTGCAATGAGTCATCTCCTCCCTTTTTAACAATTCAACCATAGTAGTTTATCTACGACCGTGTTGAAACGCCATCATTACAGTTTCATAATTGAAATCGAAATATTATCTTTTTCGAAATGAAATTTGAATCTTGTATCGTAATGAAGATATTATAGAACGTATGCTACATTATAGAACGTTCCTTGTTCAATCTGATCCAGTTTTTAAACACTAGAACGGTACAGTTCCTAACCTATACGGTAAACAATGAAATAGAACATTGTCGTATGAATCAAGGTTAGTTTAGATTGATAATGTAGATATTATTGTTTTTTGTTGGTCGTAGATAAAATGGTGTATGCAATGGTTGTATTTAAGCCTTTAAACGACTCTTGAGATACCTTAAAATAACTCAAGACTTTGCCGCTCGTATTATAATTATAACCTCGGTATCTCACTCGTCGTTTAAAGGCTCTCATAATACAACCGTTGCATAAACTACTTTCATATACCATTTCAAAAAACAATGAGTTGAACACTTGATTTGTAATCTACCCATTCTACCATCTTCCCTGGTGCCTGTATGTCAAGGAACGGGATCCTCAGTCAACTGTATGTTATAAGTTTATTTCTTTTGGATGGAGTGAATAATTTATGAAGAGTTTGTTCCTATACAAATAAATTTACTTTTGTATTTGTTCCTCTAATATAATATTCCATATCAATTTTTTAAAATTAAATATATTTAATACAATAGATCACAATCGAACGTTGTTCAGTATTGACAAATTATATTTGATTGGACGAAATTGTTCCATCCGACTAAGTCCGTTCTCTCATTATCATCCTTCTCATTACTCACGCACAAGCCTAGAGTGTATGTGGGCATCATCCCCAGCAAAAAATATGTCGTAAAATGGCGGTGACATCAGCCAATCAAAACGCTTTAAGTAATTGGAATAATATGAATCACAACACATCTCTAATAGGCCTTTCTTAACGCTCTATAAATACGGGGTGTACGCAACCGCCATTTCAACTTAGCATTGGATCAGCTATTCTTTTTTCTAAATGTTTGCTTATAAGAAAAAATTGTCCACTCACCATGTCAACCTCAGATATTGGACCCATGCTGCGAACCATGATATCAACCTCAACAACTGCCGGTGGTCCTGCAAACAATATTATTACAATTATTTTTATTTACAAGATTATTACTACAATAATAATATAGTATTATCCAAAGGCGTCAGTAGACGATCAACATATTCACCAAATAACAAACAATCTTGCATTACTTGCATTGCCAATGCTGATAACTTGTATTGATGACCTAACTTGTAAGGTACTGGGTGGCGCAAAAAAAACGGATGGATTTGAGTAGGATAATATCAGTGGACTAGAGCTGTCTGTGACCGCAGAGGGACACTATTTTGTAGGTTAAAGTATCCACTTTTAGTATCAATGGCGCAATTGACCTTGCAAAATCGCGTATTTGCTGTTGAACAATATTTCCAATAGAATGAATCTGCAATCGTCGTTCAACGGAGCTTCAGCAGAAAGTTTCAAGTCGAGCTTATTGGCATGAGATTCTTCTTTACTTGAAATTCAAGTTTACTATCGTAAATATCGTTACATTAAAGATTTACATAAATGTTACACATGAATACTGCAATACATAAATGAATTGCTGCTGTATCAAAAGTTAAGGACCAATTTGAGGCTTTTAATAAGCATTAACGCATTAAGGTGAAAATTATGTAATTTTTGAAATATACTCAAGTGTTTTGGAGTTTTTCATACAAATTCTCAAATTGGGTTGTTTACTTAGTATTTTGGTGTTAGGAAGATAAATGTATGATTCAAATAAACTTTCTTATAACACTTGACGTTGCTGATGACCGTAGAGCAAGATGGCAAAGAAATAATAGCTTTCTATCTATCAATCTATATAATACCAAGCGTCAAATTAAATGATTCTGATTACACCCATACACCTGACATGTATATTTTGGTATGCTGCACTATAACAGTATATGCCTAGCAAGTGTATTAGAACCTTACAAGTCAGCTGTTTAGTTTGAGGTTATTATATAGCTTTATTTTTACCTATTTGATACCTATAAATTAACCTACATTTTTTTCCTGGGGACCACACCCACATTAAGCTCTAGGCATGTGCGTGGGTAATGGGAAGGATGATGATGTGAGATGAATGGACCTACAGCTTTAGGTGGGTTCGAACCACTGGGAAGCGATATTGAGGCTTATAAATTGTATTTAGAGGAACCGGTCACCGATACAGCAGGAGTGGTAGGCGCTGTCTCTTATCTAAAATCACCGATTAGAAGCGCGTGTTACCACTGGGACAACCACTTCCCATAAACATAATTTAATTATTTAAGATATTTTATAGTGTGCAAAGTTTTTATAAGTATAACAGGATCCATTTAACTTGACATAAAACATAAAATGATCGACGAGCATATGATCACAATACTTAACCTACAAATGCTGAATCTCGCAGATTATTGAAAAGGTCTTTTAAAAAGTTATTCTTTGAAAGGTCTTCTTTAAAAAGGTCTTTTAAAGACTTTATTAAAGGTCTTTAAGACTTTCAAGCCTTTTGATTATTGTATCGAAATCACTGTTTAATTATTACTGGATCAGCTTATTTATGACAAGTTGATTGGATCCTGCTATAATCTATCTCTTCATTGCATTACAATAGAACAGAATCAAAAGCACTCCTTAAAACCAAGGTACAATTCCATCATTACATCGGAGACTGGCGTAGTTTTTTCGGAGAATAGAAGAGGTAAGGTAAGGCAGTAAACTTGAGGAATTCCCAGTGGAACGCATTTAAGAAGTAAGGGTAGGTGGTTTTGAGGTGAGAGGGGATATTTCCAGGGTGGAGGGGGTGTGTTGAGGAGCAAGAGGTGGAGGAGGGGTGTGTTGAGGAGGAGAAGGATGAGGAGGAGGAATAGAGGAGGAGGAGGAGGAGAAGGAGAGGATGAGGAGGAGAAAGAGGAGAAGGAGTAGGAGGAGTAGGAGGATAGGAGGATGAGGAGTATGAGGAGGAGTTGGATGATGAGGAGGTGTAGAAGGAGGAGGAGGCGTAGGAGTATGATGAGGAGGAGTAGGAGGGGGAAGAGGTGGAGGAGGGGCGTCAGATGGAAGTGACATGCCTGTTTAGATCAGATCAAACTACTGCCCCCCTTCCCCACTCACACACACGCACACGCACACACATCGGATTAATAGAATTCGACCGCAGCATCTGCCTATTGATTAAGAGGGGCTCGACCAACCTATTTCGAAATTTGTCAGCAACAACCTGAGCCCAAAACAAGGCACACTTAGGCTAGGCGTACACCGGTTAGTCAAGACAAGACAAGATGAGATTAGTTATGTTTAGTCACAGTAATACACATAGTTGCTTATGAAGCAGCACACACCGATGCAATGAATGACTAATCGGTGTGTTGCTTGAATGTACGCCTAGCCTTACTTAGGAAGCTTTTGGGAGAGGAAAAAAATCCTAGCTTTATCGTTTTGGGAGATAAATTTCAAGTTGCAAATGCAACGATAATATAGTTGAAAAATAGGAAATTTAATTTCGAGGTTTGGGTTATTTATATCTTTTTTTAACAAGTTGATTACATTTCATCGTTGTATTTCATCATAATAGCTTACGGAAAAGAAAAGAACAAAAGTTTGTTTTTTTCTTCCATTTCTCATAACCACAGAGAACAAGAAAACAAGGGGCCGATCCTAGCAATACAATCATGGAACTATGAATATAATTTTTATTCAATTATAGCTCATTGAACAATTATATTCATTGAACAGTTATATTCATTGTTCCATGGATACAAGCCTCGAACAAGATACAATTCACAAAATTTTTTAATACAAGACTCACGTTTCAGAAAGGCTTAGAAAGTTTTTCTGGACATTCTAGCAAGGTGGAAAGTCGGGGCTTAGTGAGAGAAAAAATATGCAAATTCTGCTGGTTGAGTGACACAATGGAAAAGTCAGTGATACTCTTCACCGAATGGAACCGTCATCGAGATTTACATGCAAAAAATGATACTAACGCCATCTTGTTTGCGGAGAATTTTCGTAGCAAATTGCAGAGGTCAGGTCTAGAAAACATTCTAAGTAGCTTTCTGGCTCTGTGACAGGTGATGGGATTATTTTCGAATTCTCAATGAAGAATCTTGTTTCCAACAATGGGAGAAGCTCTTTCATAAACATAATTAACCTCACAACTTCTCAATCCTTGGAACTGGGACAGGGGCAGTCTTTTTCCATTGTTAGAAACTCCCGGACCTTGATTCTACGTATTAGAATAGACCCCTGAGACATACGTACTTAATTTTCCCACACTTCGTATACCCAAATTCAAATTATTAGAAAATAAACATTTCAAGTTTGCAAAAGCTTTTATTATAAGCATTGAAATATCGTATACCATAGTGTAAACAGGCCTTCACCAATAACGGTACATCCAACCAATAAGAGAGCTAGAGTTTCATGTGTATACAGCTTGTTAAGTTCTCCAAATACTAACTGGTCAGCCAATCGAATTCGTTTGTTACAAAAATATCGTTTGTTATCTTCAAATTGAGTGCTGTCCACTTCTTTTTCAATTGTACTTCATCAGGAAATAAGAGAAAAAATAATTTTGAAAGAAGTTTTTTAGGAGAAAAGACTCCACCCACATGAAGGCTCTTTGATTGAACTATCGATATTTTTGTCAATAACTCGATATTTGTCGTTAATTCGATAACTCGAACTTGTTCAACTCATTATATCGATATATATATTAGGCTTACCTCCAAATCCTGGACGGATGCTGTTATCATATCCTCTGAGAAGATTATCGAGTAATTCGGAAACATTTCTGTGATGATTCCTATCGAATCCGAGAGTGGTTCTGAAAAAAAACGAGAAGTTTCGAATTAAATTATTATTTACAGCATGATGAAAAATATACCTATAGAGAAAGTATATAAGCAAGTGTATGCTATGCTATAGGTGTATGCTTTCTATAAGTGTAAGTGAAAGCAAGTGCATCCTTTCTCTATGCTATAACAGCTTCAGCTACCCTTATTATCACTATACTACCTTTAAATTATCACGAATAATTTATACAATTAATTTAATAGAAATTCATTATTCTCTGGCTTGCTAAACAGTGGAAGTGAGTGTTAATTGATAGCTATCTAGTAAGGTTAAATTGGGCTAGTAACAGAAAGAACCCGCTTTAACATTGTGTTTTAGTTGAAACAAGGAATACTTATGCTTTGGGAGCATACAGCATTCAAGATGAAAATTCTAAAGTTTTCTGAAGGAGACCCCACCAGAGCATCCACTTTCCTGGGGGAATCTCCGATTGAGAGTGTATGATTTTGATTTCCACCATAATTATCAAAGCTAATAGATGTGAAATAGAATAATTAGCCTTAATTGAAACCGAAAAGGTGTTCCAAACTTCAAAAGAAAATCTTCAGAAAAAAAATATACTTGATATTCTCATTCAATTATAGAAACACTTTAGTAGAGATTCTCACTGATTTCGTATGAATAATGAACAAAAATATTTGCCTCATTACTCGAATTTTGTTAATGTTTCAATACGATACAGCATTTTTCTTTAAGTGAGTAAAAAATTTTTTCTAAATCCCAAACTTCAATGTTTTTGTTCTGAAAATTTAAATTTTGAAAATGCAATAGTGATGGATACAATATGTAATACGAACTGTTAATACCGTAATAATCTAATAATAATTAATTCTTGGTTCTCAATATCTGAAGAAAATTACTTGACAATACATGTACAAATTCACATGTAAAAGAGACTAATTTCATCACACAAATACAGTAGTATCACTAACCCCAAACCTATCTTTCGGCGGAGAAATAAACCAGTGAGCTGGTAGGCTCAACTCCTATTGGCCAGCTCTATCTGGTGTTAAAAGTGGGAGTGAGCGGTTTTGGCCAATCACAGAGCTTCATCATACAATTCTCCATTTTCGTTTCAAAAGCAGCCATTATCTTGGAGTGACAGGTCTTGGCCAATCACAGAGCATCATCATGACCTTAGTAGGCTCCACCATTTTGTTTTCAAATACAGCCATTATCTTGGCCGAGATAACCGTATCTCAATTTCTTAAAAGAGAAATTAATGAGATAAATTAAATTGTACGTTCAAAACATTTTTTTCCAACTTATTTCTGATATTGGGAATCACTGACAAGGAAAGTACTGTATTCAGTTTCGGAAAGGGATTCAGTCAGCAATATCGTTTAGAAAGCATGGATAATTGAAAGAAAAACATATTTTTTCACTGTTTACCACTATTAATTATTCATGCAGTAAGGAATACGCAAATGATTTTAAATGGTAGAAGATCATTGGTAAAATGTCCTGTGATCTTGAAATGTCTAATTGAGAATTATACATTATACGATAATTTATCACCCCCTGATAACCTTGCTGTTCAATGCAAGGTTAGCTTATTGGATGGAGTTTGGTGAAAACTTGACTTACCAATAACAAAAATGATTACAGTGACATTCATCTAATTTGACGTTTGGTATGAGATAGATACATAGAGAGATATCATTCCTTGATGTTGCTGATGACCGTAGAGTACGATGGCAAATGAATAATATCTCTCTATCTATCTATCTAACGCGAAGCGTCAAATTAAATGAATATCACTGTATTCACTTAATTTTATTGATTTCTTGATTGGGTAACAAGTGCCTCAACACACTTCGTATAAGGTGTCTCACAAGGTCCACTTTTGATATATTATAACCCACTATTTGAAAGAGTGAAAGAAACTTAATTCTACCTTTCCCCGACAGTAGTTATCAGCGGTTATTATATTCGAATAGTCAGGCTATTATAGTTGCTGTTTGTTTAATGGAAACTTTTTCAGTTAGCTGAGAAAGTGTGGTGGGAAATATGGCGCTTTGTTCACACAGAACTTTGCTTGATTGATGGATTAACAATGACAATCATGTGAGTGTGTGCGCGTAGGGGAGGGGTGTGAGAGGGGGAATTTGTGGGAAAGCAAAACCCCCTCCCGAAAATTTTCGGTTGTTAGGTCGGGTGAAATATTTTCATTCGCTAGTTTCAATAGCGCTGAACTTTCTAAATTGCTTTTGTTGCACTTTTTATGCGCGCCCGCGAAATTTGACCAGCTTTACTTTTATTATACTATAGCGCCCTCGGAGCTGGTATAATAAAGTTGTCAAACTGTTTGCTGCACACCAGTAGGCTACCCACCTGGATGGATCAGTTTGAAATGCACCGTGGGGAAATGGGCTGACATCTATTGTCAATAGACTAGAAAAATGTGTCCAGAGGCGACAGTTAAAAATACAATAGAACAAATATATGTTGTGTATAAATACGAATACATGTTGTTTCAAAAAAACATGACAATGCTTTTTTTCAATAATGCAAGGGTAATGCTGTACCATAATTGTCAGCAGTGACCAAAGTATGAATCGTGGAAACATATTGAACTTTATTCTAACTTCTAACTAAAGAATTGAACGTGCAAATTGAATTAAATGTGAATTAAAGGTGTAGTAGTGAAGGTGATATTTTAATTAATATTGTAAATCCTAGTGTATAAAAGTGATAGTAATTCAAATTGAATGAAAAAATCGAAGTTGTTATAACCATAACACAAATTTGATACCAACATAGGCGTCGCGGGGGGGCAGAGGTGGCACGTGCCCCCAATATTCTGTAAAAAAAAACTGCTGAGATCTACTAAATGAAATAAATATCTGTTGATACTCAAATTTTTCTGTTTAAGCCCACACAAAATGATTTATGAGCATTTTATTGAGTAGACTAGAATATAAAAGTACCCTTTTGTAGTATGCTTCCTGGCTCATATCACCCTAATTTTTATATGTGCCCCCAAATTCATGGCCCACGCTACGCCTATGGATACCAGAGATTGATGATGGTGTAACAACCGAAACAGGTATCTCGATCGTTAATAAAGTTGTGGTTGTGATATTTTGAGTCTATTCAGTCAACTGGATACTGCAATCATTCAATGGCTATGAATTTAATAATAATTACTCGAACAAAAGTCCTAATATGGCTACCAGACAATCTCATAGGCTTCCGTGGCGAAGCGTGGTATGCTTATTTGGTCATCGCCGGGTATATTTACTATAGGAAATATTCCCGGCGATGACCAAATAAGCATACCACGCTTCGCCACTGATAGGCTTCTACTATATTCCACCCTATTATAGCCTTTCCTCATGATGGGTCTCTTCTAATTTATTTTTCTCACTTCATCCTAATCTTAAGAATTTCCCCCTTTTCTGCCAACATCAACCAACAACAATCATTGACCTTCTACCAAAATATTGTGAGACTGATGTATAAGTGGACTAGCCCGCATCTAGAATGAGAAATAATTCGACTCTCATTAATAAGAGGAAAGATTAGTTCAGTGAAAGATTGGACGTTTTCGGCGGTTTCTTGTTCGAAACGAAATTAATGAACTTGCTGTAATCTAGATTGCGAAGGAGGAGAAGATGGGTTAGAGGGAAGAGAAGGAGGAAAGGGGTGGCGGGGGGGTGTGTAAATGATGAGGCAGAGAATAGGAAAATAGGATGAGGTAGAATTCAGTCAGATAAATCAGGTAACAAAACTTTGAGATAAATGTGGTGATAAGCAAATTGATAAAAAGAAAAATGTATGAAAATGCATAAGAAAAAGGAGACGAAACGGGAGAAACAAAAAGAAGCTGGAAGAGAACCAGCCCCATAGAAAAATAGGAAGGGAGAGAAGAAGAAAAACAGAAAAAGAATATGAGGAGAAAGAAGAAGAAGAAGAAGAAGAAGAAGAAGGAAAAGTGGGTGGAGAAGAAGAAAAGGGAAAAGTGGTAGTAGAAGGAGGGTTGGACGAGAAGGAGGAGGAGGAGAAGGAGAAGATGTTGGATGAGGAGGAAGAAAAGAAGATGAAAAAGAGGAAGGAGATGACCGAAAGTATTGGTTCGACGAAACTGTTGTAAAGAAGAAAGAAGTTCTTTGGCCAAAGAAAGCAAATTCATTGTAAATTGCTCTCATCTGCTGCTTTTTTTTAGAGTTGGCCAGGTGAATAATTAGTGATTAATTGACCAAATTCCTCCTCGATTAGCAGGCACAATGATATTGATTGATGATTGATACTGTCGTCGGCGGTGGGAAAGCTGTGCAGTTCTTTTGAATATTGGATGAATCAATTTTCGCTGCAACCTTCAGGCATGGTTCATTTTTCACCTTTTCATCAAGATTTCGCGTTAATTTCATCCTTTTCATGTTTCAGATTATCTATCAGTATGCCTATATGAAACACTTCAATTATTATGACAATGCCTTAACTTCCATGCAAATGATTAATAATTAAAATATCTTCAAAACTGTTTGACAAATCGATGTGCAGTTTTCGCCATTTATTTTCTATTAAAATTCTGAATTGAAATCATGCATAACATGATCACCTTCCCATTTGAGAAATGAAGTAGGATTCATAATGGCGGGTCCAAGGTGGCAGACCAGATTTTTGAAGTCACAGTAAATTGGTATTTGAAATTCCAGTACAATCCCCTATGTCACCCATCATCAAAGTACCTTTGTTACGAGAAATATTAAGCCGTTTCCAAACTTTTCACCCACCCACTATAATGGACAGTTGATTGAATGGATAAATTTAATTCAATATAACTCGTCAATTCAATAAAGTAGGTAACAAACAAGTATGGGATTCTTACGCAAAAGGCCAAATCACCATATAAATACTTTACTTTTTGGCAATAGAATATTGATTGATTGATTGATTGATTGATTGATTGAAAATAAACATAGGTCAATAACAAAATTCACTATAATTGGAAACCGTTTCTGAGAAGTTTTTAAACTTTTTTTGCTGACGAACAATGAATGACTAAATTGTTGCGATGTGTTGTTGTGTTGGCATGACTGTTACAGTTAACAGTTGCCAAGTGCGTCAACGTCGGTTGGTATGCGTGGCGCTTATTGGCGGCAAATTTCAAACGGGAATTCCTGCCGCTCAAATTGTTCTGATGATGTCGGCAACATCAAAGCGAATGTCTGCCATAACAGTATGATGTTATGAACAATGTTTGCCGCAGTTATGAGAAGTAGCAGTCGATGAGAAAGTTTTCTCATACAGATACAGCTGACCCAGACAAGTCTCGAATATTATTATTGTCAGTGTTGGCACAACTGAGAACTGCACTGCAAAGTTCTTCAATAATTGCGGTTTTTGTTGTTATAGATTTTTTGCAATTTTTCACTGGTGGAGTCTATCAGCCATAAAAGCTGCAAACGTTTCATGATTTGAATTGTTACGATAATATCTAATATTTTGTTAGAGAGAATAAATTAAAAAATATGGCCGATACCCAAATGATTAAGTCGGAACAGAAGAAACACGAGCAGAAAGAGGCCTAAGTAGGATGATGCTTTGAGAATGGACAAGGAAGAGAAAAGTTTATTTATGGTAAGGTAATAGAGTCGTATGGGTTTGAAGTAACTAGAAGAGAAGTAGAAGAAGACGGAGAACGAAGACATGAAAGAAATGTGAGATGAGAAGGAGTGAGCAGGAGGGAGAGAAGAAATATGGAAGAAGAAGGAGAAAAAGAGAAAGATGAGAAAGAAGTGGAAGAGTGTGCAAGAACAAAGAGAAGAACAGAAAATGGGAGGGGGAAGAAGAAGAAGAAGAACAAGGAGAAGAAGAAGGAAGAGAAGAGAAGAAGACGAAGAAGAGGGGGGGGAAAAAGAGGAGAAGAAGAAGAGGGGGAGAAGGAGAAGAAGAGGAGGGGGAAAAGAAGAAGAAGAAGAGAAGAAGAAGAAGAAGAAGAAGAAGAAGAAGAAGAAGAAGAAGAAGAAGAAGAAGAAGAAGAAGAAGAAGAAGAAGAAGAAGAAGAAGAAGAAGAAGAAGAAGAAGAAGAAGAAGAAGAAGAAGAAGAAGAAGAAGAAGAAGAGAGAAGAAGAAGAAGGAGAAGGAAGAAGAAGAAGGTGAGAAGCACTGTAGATGAAGACTATGAAATGATAAAAGCTGTTTACATTTCAGAATAATATAAAGACAAAGAAGGGGAAGAGTAAAGAATAAGAAGTAGACGCAGGGTTGAAGGCAAGAAGTAGCACCGTATCCTTCAAAGACTCCGCACAAAGTCAATATTTTACACTCCAAAATTTGAGACGTTAACGACATTAGCACATGCTTTGATCCCACTATGTGTATGTGTGTGTATGCGTTAAAGCCCGATTTCAAATTTCTGAAATCTCGTCTCTCAACACAATCTTCTGCTTCGTATCAAAACAAAAATCGAGTCGCTCTCACACATCCTTTGAATAGTGTAATATACACTTATGTACTTAGATAAGACCCCCTTCTATGTCTTTGATTCCACTCTGGTGTTAATATAATTCAATACATCGAATCTCGCTTTTATCCATCTGAAACGAGTACGTCAAAGGAAAAAATGTTCTCATAATGTAAGCTGACAACAATGATAAAATTTCAATCTCGTTCTTCATCTTTGAAAAGCTCTCTCTCATTCACTCACTCACTCCCTCACTCTATTTACCTATCTCTTTCTCTCTCTCTCTCACCCCTCCTCCATCACACTTTCTCTCTCTTTCTTCATCCAGAGTTGGCATCCTCATGCATCGAAGGGTTACAAAAATCTCATTTTTATGAGAGTACTACTAGCTACTATTTTACCAACAAAGAGAGGATTTCTGAGAAAATGATCAATTTTTTAAGGCAAGATTTTATTCGGATAAAGATGATTAGATGAAGTACCGGTAGCGACAAGGGAGATAACAGAAGAGGAAGAAGAAGAAGAAGAAGAAGAAGAAGAAGAAGAAGAAGAAGAAGAAGAAGAAGAAGAAGAAGAAAAATGTGAGAGGCAAGTTAAAATATGGAGGAAAGAAGGGGGGGGGGTGAAGAAGGGGAACAAAAAGGGTTATGAAAGAAAAGAGTAATGATGATCGGGATATTGCAATAAAAATTGAAAATTGATGAATTTCAGCCTTTTGAGTATGGAAAATGAAGGTTCAGAATTTCATGTTGATGAACTCAATGAAGCAATGAAGTTATACTCAATAAGATTCGAGGATCAAGTTGATTTACTTCTTTGAAAGTTTTCAAAATAATTGTAATTTAAACAGTTGAAAAAGAATGGATATAGGAAATTGAAAATACAGACTCCACCACAGTAAATAGAAAGGGGTATTGAAGGTTTATCCTTAAAATGAAGACACAAGGTCCGAAACGTCTTCTCTTCCTAATTTTTTTCAGAAATATAACAAATGAAGGTTATATTCACAAATCATTCTACGAGTTTTTAAAACCCCTTCTCTCGAAGACAAGAACACTCTCTACTCTCTACAAGAGAATTCTACACATATTAAAAGTAACATGTAATATTAGATAGTATTCTACTCTTAAATAAAGCTGAACACAGAAAAGTGTTCTTATAAATTTTATTCTATAATTTACTTGAATGAATTACGGAGATGATGACTACAGACGGAACACAAATTGAAATTCGAGTTGACTACATTTAATCTCCTCCATTTTGGCTTACGTTTCCGGCCACTATACTAATTCGAAGGGCATCTCAGCTCAGGTTGCTGCTTCAATTTCCTTTTTACAAGGCTCAATAAGGGATTAATTCCTAACAATCATTCGACTGAATGCCTGACAGAAGTTAGTCTATACGCTTCCTCCTCTTCTGCATCTTCTTCTTCTTCTTCTTCTTCTTCTTCTTCTTCTTCTTCCTCTTCTTCTTCTTCTCCCTCTCCTCATCCTCCTACTTCTTTTTCTTCTTCTCCCTCTCCTCATCCTCCTCCTCCTCCTCCTCCTCCTCCTCCTCCTTCTTCTTCTTCTCTTCTTCTTCTTCTTCTTCTTCTTCTTCTTCTTCTTCTTCTTCTTCTTCTTCTTCTTCTCTTCTTCTTCTTCTTCTTCTTCTTCTTCTTCTTTTTCCTCTTCCCCTCCTCCTTCTCCTCCTTTTCCCTCTTTTTTCATCTCAATTTGCTTCCCCTACTGATTGAGATGTTCACGAATGATGTACGAGGGCCGGCCCCTTGTGATCTGATAAGTTGTTTTGTAAAGGACTTTACGATGTTTCTACAACTAAATTACCAGGCTACCAAGCCAGTACGTAACAAATTGAAATTGCTTTGTAACAGACTTCTATTTTCTCTTCTTCAAACTTTTTCAACTAACTTTCAACCTGGTTCCAATCAACCTGCTATTACCTGGTTTACTAGTATTTTACTGTATAATAGTAATTTTGATTTTGAATACTGAACTAATTAATATGGATATCAGAATTATTTACTCAATAGAACGAGTATTAAGTAAACACGTATGACGTCACAGATCTGTTTGGAAATCTGCAATTGATTTTGAAGAAATGAAACATGTTTCCAAACAGTTTTGGAGGAATATTTAAAAAATGTAAACATTTTTCCAAACACGTATAAAATTTCATGTGTCACAGGTCAATGTTTATCCACTGACACTGTCTATTTAAGGCTTTATAAAGACTTATAGAGTTTATGGAGTGTGTTTATAGAGCCCTAGGTCTATTGAATGACGAGATGGAAAGTGAAAACTCTCGCACACTAATATCTATATCGACTGGAAATAATAATTATTTCCCTCACCAGAGAACGCAATTTAGTATAAGATATATATGTGAAGATAAAAATCCTTGAGAAATAATTTTGTTATATTTCGATGTCCGAGCGTCATAATATCTTGTAATTAACCCTTCACTTGAAATAGCACGCATCAAAAAGATATCACGCTATCCTTCCAACTGTGTTTAGGATATGTTCAACAAAAATATATTCAATATAATTATAGCAGAATCAATTTAACTTGACAGAAGACAGCTGTTTCGGCAATATGTGAACAGTGATTTTGACACAATAATCCAAAGGCTTGAAAGTTTTAAAGACCTTTAAAGTCTTTTAAAGGTCTTCATTCATTTAAAGGTATTCATTTCAAAGAATACCGTTTTAAAAGACCTTTTCAATAATCTGCGAGATTCAGCATTTGTAGGTTATGTATTGTGATAGTGGTGGCCGAAACATATGTTTTCTGACAAGACAAATTGATCCTGCTATCTATTATATTATAATAAATAGTATCTAAAAATATATTTCTTCAGATTGAATCATTTAAAGAAATCTGGAGCCTGTTTCATATGAGAAAGAGGTCCTGTAATACAAAAAAAAAGCGGATACACACTAGTCATGAATAGTATGGCGTAATGTGTAATGAATGCTTATGTCCAATGTGTCTCCGCCTTTTTCCTGTATTACAGGAACGTTCTAAATTCTATAATGTGATAGGTTCATTCAATTATAAAGGCTCTAGCCTAGAGTCATGAAGTTTTGTAAAATTGAATTGAATTGCTGCCGTCATTTTTCCTTGGAGGGCGAAGTTGAAGCGCAGCCGGCCCCCTCTCACACTCAACCCTCAAGAAAAAAATAGGAGAAAGGCGAATGCACACCATACATGAATAATTCAGGCTTACTAAGTAATATACTTGAAAATCCAAGGTGAGTTTGCCTATACCTGTAGCCTGCTACAGGACTCCTAGAACTTTATGAAATAGATCCCTCGAATTTTTTCAAATAATTATTATAGTAATTTATTATTTCGTTTCAAAAAAGTATGATAGTAATCTAGTAGTACAGTTAATAACTTAGCAGCTAATACTGTTAGTAGGCCTATTCTTGAAAGTTAATTATTTAACAGTTAAAACTGTTAGTAGGCCTACTCTTAACTGTTAATTACAGTGAGTTAATTAATTACTTACGAAGATGTAGTTGTGAAAGCAAATGATGTTCCGATCAAGAATACCAATCTGCATTTGAAGAAAAAGACACCATGAGGACCTGTCTTCATTTGTTCGGGATAATCTGTGAATAGAAAAGTAACGCAACTTTTATTGGATTCAAAATGAAAAAATAAGTAAAAAATATTATCCTTATTCATCTGTAGCTATCTAGTCGACTTACTCATAAGATTCATGAATAATTTTTATGAATAAGTACCATTTATAATAACTAATAAACATGCCAAAACTAAACTAACATAACTTAACATAATACTCTCATGTCACTTAGGTTTGGTAAGAATAAACGAGCTTTCCCGCACCTGGAATTTTAGAAATTGAGCATAGATGGATACTTTAGACAGACATTCTATGCTAATGTTGTTCATTTCCGTTGCATCCTTTCAGGCATTCACTCACTGGACGCCATTTGCAATAGTTGTAAGCTCCGCCTACTTTTGAAAGCAAGTTCTCAGCCAATCACAGCTCAGCACGGCTTCGCCAATCAGCTATCACTGTAGTTACTCTTCTCTTGATGTAAAACAAGTTTCTCAATATTAGAAGCTCAACTAAGCTGTATTTACCGGAAAGGTACCAACCTGAAAGGAAAGGAAATGTAATTCGGTATCAGGGGCAATCTGGTTAGGAATTATGATCTTCAATTCCCAGCTAAAGCAGTTAAGAATAGCCTATGAAACGAAAATTTGACATAGCATCAGATTTATTAAGATGCTTCAGAACAGAATGGGAGCATCATAGCTCAAAGGTTTAGTTTTGTGGCTCAACTCCTTAAATCGCTTAAATCTGCTTGAACCGCCAAAAAATGATTAGTTTTTAATTTCCAATAGATATTAACGGCCAAATACCGTAATAACTGATAATAATATTACAGTATTATAATAGAATCCTCTATGATCTCTCTCGGGCCGAAGCTATGAAGCTAGTCAACTCTAACGATGGTAAAACCGCTAGTAGGACTCTTTGGCCTAGTTTTGAAAAGAACATTCTGCCCTTTTCAGTACAAACATTTCTTGCACATGTAGGAGGCTACTTATGCACATAAATACACAGAAACTGTAAAATAGGGTGGGAGTAAATTGAAATGAACTTTATGCCTCCGCTGAGAATGTCCTTGTACTTCTTCTTAGCCTACTTTCTCATTTTCTTGTTCTTGTTCTTCTTCTTCCTCTACTTGATCTTTCTTTTTTCTTTTTGTTCTTGTTGTTGTTCTTCTTCTTTTTCTTCTTCTTCCTCCTCCTTTTTTCTCCTCCTTTCTTCTTCTACTTCTTCTTCTTCCTCCTTTTTCTCCTTTTTCTTCTTCTTCTTCTCCTTCTCTTCTTCTTCTTCTTCTTCTTCTTCTTCTTCTTCTTCTTCTTCTTCTTCCTTCTTCTCCCTCTCATTCTTCTTCTTCTTCTTCTTCTCCCTCTCCTTCTTCTTCTTATTCTTCTTATTTTTCTGCTTCTCACTCTCCTTCTTCTTCTCCGTCTTCTACTTCTTCTTCCTCTTCTCTCTCCTCTTCTCCTTCTTCTTCTTCTTCTTCTTCTTCTTCTTCTTCTTCTTCTTCTTCTTCTTCTTCTTCTTCTTCTTCTTCTTCTTCTTCTTCTTCGTCGTCGTCGTCTTCTTCTTCTTCTTCTTCTTCTTCTTCTTTTTCTTCTTCTTCTACTGCTTCTGCTTCTTTTTTGTCTTCGTCTACTTCTACATTCTTTTTCATCCTCTCTAAAAGCTTCCTGTTATAGAAAACTATTTGCAATACAAATTCTAGTTGTGAACTACACAACTGTAGAAGCGGCTGTTGAGACCAGCCCAGCAGCGATGCTGGCCTACAAAACAAGATTTAAAATATTATATTATTCAAATAGAATACTGTGTAGGCTTTTATGTGCAAAGCATTATGTGATGACCGGCCACCCTAGTCTGTATTTTATCTGTAACCTAGTTTCACAGTATTTTTATGCAATTATTTTGTGGTAATGCTCTTGAAAAAAGTTATTATTCTAACTTATGGCCTGTAGTGTGAGAATGTGTTCAATTGAAAGATTCATTTAAAACGATTGGAGAACATTTTTTGCGTTGTATAGAACGACTTTACACTTAGAGATAATAGAGAGTATCGCTTCTCTATGGTAGTAGAGATCAGAGCTTTAAAATCTTGTTTCAAACGTTTTCCTCTCGCGTACTACCAAAATCACAGCAAAAAAGGCCTATTAATGTAATGACGCGCTATATCGTATCATAGAAATAATTATGCTTGAATATCGTTCAACACAAATACAACAAAAATGTTGTATTTTGCCGTAAATATAAACTGTATTCTCTCAACAGTTTTGATTTATACCGCAAAAGGTACCATAAACTTTCAAAACTCGACATGAAAATTAAATTTAACATGATGGCTCTGAATTCAAATACAGCGCCAAAATTCGGTCCAGAGTGTATTCGGCCAATGAGAACTCAGCTACAATTCAGTCCAAGTGAATTCGGCCAATGAGATCGAGACACAGGCTTCACCCGTCTTCAACATAGGAAAGATAGGATTGTTCCACTCCATCAATGACAGCCCCCTGCTTCAAGTAACAAAATTGAGTATCTAGCATGATTCAAATGAGGACCTTCCACTACTGGAGTAGAAAGATGCAATCAATAATTTATTAATTATTCCTTTTTTTTTGACGTAGTAGATATCGAAAAGAAAGAAAGGCTGGTACGGAGCTCATTTTATGGAAAAAAGCTACTTTGCAATTTTTAATAGGATTATTGTTGGCGACATCAAAGTGACTGACCATTCCTGATAATGATATCACATGGGACTGTACATTGGCTAATATACTAGAACGTCCTTTTTGGTTTTCCTTCTTCTTCTTCTTCTTCTTCTTCTTCGTCTTCTTTTCTTCTTCTTTTTTATCATCTTCTTCTTCTTCCTTCTACCCTTTTCTTCTTCCTTCTTCTTCTCTCTTCTCCTTTTCTCTCTTCTTCTTCCTCCTCCTCTTCTTCTTCTCCATTTCCCTCTTCTTCTCTTCTCCTTCTTCCTCTCTCTTCTCCTTTTCCCCCTCCTCTTTCTTCTTCCTTCCTTCTTCTTCTTCTTCTTCTTCTTTCTTCTTCTTCTTCTACTTCTTCTTCATGTAATAATTTGAATTTCATATACTCGTAATTTTGTATTTTTGGTAAATAAAGATATTAATATCATTGTTGGATTGGACGCTTAATTGAGTATTCAGTTGGAAATTTAATCAATCTCAATTGATTTCTTGCTAGATCATTAATTTAAAACAATCTCACTCACTTATTCGAATTCTACAATAATTTGATTTCACTGAATTAATTTCAACTGTCGTCAGTTATTGTGAGTAAACACAGTCATGATAGGCCAAGAAGATTCTTATTCACATTCAAAAACACTGTAGAGTACGATCAAGCATAGAATAGCTTGCGCTTTGCTTTCTCTATGTTACTATCTACTATACTTAGAAGAGTTGTGATGCTATAGTCTAACCCGCAACTGCGTCAATCACAGGGCTCCGAGTTGGGTACTTGGCAGTCTGGCTATTTTGTTTGAAGAACACTTCACAGTGTGGCGGATTTTCATTGCGCGCCGCCAAATATGCAAGAAATAGCATTTAGTCGAATGTTTTGCGGCTGACATGTGACATGGCCCTTGAGAATAAATCTCTCGCAAGCTAAAATATTTATAAGTGCTGTCTGGAATTCTTGCTTTCGGTTCTGATTTAATCGATTCATACTTTTCAATTACTGTACTACTCGTCTTTGTGTAAACAAATTTTGAAATTTCTTGTGAATTCTCCTTGTGCGAAGTATCACAAGCTTGTGGTGGTTTGCTCAGTACTTTCAATTGATTTCTCATTTCAGAAACGATGCAGTGCAATTGAAAAACATGAATTGAGTGTACTGCTCATATCAATAAAAATGAACACTGACGTCTGAACAAGGCAAGACGTTAAAAAAATGCAGTACAAACAATTTATTGTCCTACAATATTACAATGATAGAATATTATAGAATAGAATAGGATTATTATGAGGGATGACCAATTCAATTCAAATTGGTTTTTATTCTCCATGATAACACATTACAAGAATTAAAATCATACAATAATATTACATCTTCTGCGAACAAATAATATTAAATAAAACTTTCAGTCTCAATTGAATAATGAATGATCCTAGTACTGTAACTAAATCTAACTAAAACCATACTGCGTATTGTTGTTTTTCAATTTATAGTCAGTATAGATGATATATTAGTAGTATAAATAAAGACAGTATAGTAATTTCAGCATAGTGAACTTATTCGCAATATTTTGATGACAGTCGGGTCTAAACAGAAGCAGTAGAATAGAATCTGACCCATGACGTGCTGCCATCTGTGACGACTTACAGAACTACAGCATTGAAAATGCGAGGACCAATAGGAAGCGTTATGACGTGGAGAAGGAGGTCTCGACTACGACCAATCAGAAGGCGTTTAGCCAGTATGGCCGCCTCTTCAACTCATCTGTCAGAAAGCATCTTTAAAAACAACTTTATCGAGAGAATATCAACAATATGATTAGCATTCTATCAATCAAGGGATATGAGGAGAAATTCATTACAATTACATCAATACAAATGTATTTCCAATATAAAATATTGCACTTCTTATTGTTAATTGAGCTACATCAATTCATTATTTATCCAAAAGTTTCAAAAAGAAAATGAATAAAATTATTCGTTCATGATTATATCAATAGAGTTGCTTCGAGTTCTCACTCGATACGAGTATTAATTTGACGAGTAAATTTTTCATAATTTGGCTTTCAGTACTTATATAGATAATTATTCTAATCATGTGCTTATGTATTTAATAATTATGATAATTTGGTTCAAGTCTCTAATATAATTTAACATCTAATTGTTCCAATTGATAGTGTAAAATTTTGGTTATTTTATTTTAAATATCAACGCTCTCTGTCTAATTTATTCGTGATGCGACAATCTTGAAAATACGTAGAAGGATACTCTCTAATGATACAGCAACAAATACTTCTATCTCATATTATTCATTAGTTTGAATACTCTAGTCTCTCCTTCGCGACTTGATATTGAATTTCTGAAAACTTCAACAAAGTCGCATTAAACCAGAACTCTCGACAGAGTGGGACGCATTTTTTGCTACGAGAAAACTGTCAAACAGTGTTTTCCGTTTGTGAAGAAGACTTTTCCGAGCGATTTCCCAAAGCAGCTTTGCCGGTATTAATTTGATCAAGTATCTGACATTATTTTCTCTCGGTTGTTCGCCAGATATCACAGTTTATAATTCGAATATATTTATATAAAGAAGTCCAAAAGTTGGTTCCATTCACCTTCTCCGAGAAACTGTGCCAGTTTTTTGCGGGCTGCGAAAGCTCTGTTCAACTTTTCAAGTTATTGCGCTGTGCGATTTATTTCTTCTTCTAGCGTTGGTTACGGACGCTATCGACTATAAAATCGTATCGGGAAGGAGACATTGGAAGTAATGATCTTTGAGTTGGTTTTTGTGGCCCAAGAGTGGCCTAATCATTTTGCACTTTGGAATAGTTGTCATAAATTTGTTGAACAAAGTAGAGTAGATGGTAAAGTTTTTATAGGACAGTAGGGGAAGTATTGAAGTTGAATTAAGACTTCTGTTTGAACTTGTTCTCAAAGAATATATTTTCAAAGTACATTTTCGAAAATATCATTTTTTGACTTCAATGATTTGTTGATTTCAAGCCAGGTTTTTATTATTAGAATTAGTTAACTGGGCTTAGTTAACTGAATTAATTACCAAGAAGTAATAACTATCTTGCTAACTCCTTCAAGAAAAACGTAAATAGTAGCACCGATGGTCTATCAATGCATAGTTTCAACTCGGTTCGAACTTTAAATCCACGATTTAAACTTGGCTTCAACTGAAAATGAAAAGTTACATCAAGTTTGAACTTTGAAAAATCAAATTTTAACGAAGTGCATACGGTCCTTGGAAAGGAGCTTTTGTCAATACACTTCTAATTTGCCGGACAGAGAAACAAATTTAGACGTTACAACCGTGTTGGCGTTATGTCAGAGGCCGTAATAGGAAGTTGCACTACAGTACAGTTATACAGTGGGCACAAGTTATGTAGAATAGATTTCAGGTGTTTCCAATTTACTTGGAGTGGAAATCTATGTTCACTGCTTTCAAACGTATGCAAACTGGTGGTTTTCGTTTGAATTATAATCGGGTGGGGGGTGTGAGGGACTTGCATCTAATATTGAATGTGATAGAGTAAATATTTAGAATTCTGGTCAACAAATGATGCAGTTTGTGTAGGCGGGTCTCTGTGTAACACGATGACGTCAATATTGATAGGAATATTATAGCTGTATATAATAATGAAAGCTATATCTATTTGCTGAAAGTTGAAACCCTATTCGCTATGTGCATCTACGGTGCTGCGCTCTGGCGGATAATCGTATGCATCTTCCCTGTAAATTTAACATGAGTAAAGGATAGGCCTAAGTACGTAAAAATTAGTTTATAATAGAAATAGAATGTGGAATTATATTTAGAATGTTGAAATAAAGATATCGCATGCTCTTAAACATCATATTATAATGTTTAATTCAAGTTCTAAAACGAACTTTGAAGGTTATGTTTTACGCTTGCACGTTATGATTGTGCAGACAAGACATTAGTCACGTTTAGTCACAGTACTTCACATGGTTACTTATGAAGCAACACATTGTGCTTATAAGTAACCTCATAAGTAACCATGTGAAGTACTGTCACTAAACGTGACTAGTGTTGTCTTGTCTTGTCTTGACTAACCAGTGTACGCCTGGCCTAAGAGAATAATGATATATCTGGCACAGTGTCTGGTGAGATGTGATATCTAAACGTAATTGAATTACTAATATTAAAGTCAAATATCACTTATTTATTAAATAAAATCACAAACATGTTTCGGAACTATTGTTCCATCTTCAGTGTGCGTAAGGCTAGGCGTACACCGGTTAGTCAAGACAAGACAAGACGAGATTAGTCACGTTTAGTCACAGTAATTCACATAGTTGCTTATGAAGCCGCACACACCGATGCAATGACTAATCGGTGTGTGTTGCTTCATAAGCAACTATGTGAAGTACTGTGACTAAACGTGACTTGTCTTGTCTTGACTAACCGGTGTACGCCTAGCCTAAGTTTTCATTCAGAATAATGATATCATGTTATCATAAACATGGTGGTATAAAAAATAAGGATCTAATATTGAATGAATAAGAAATAAACATCTTGATCTTGACTCTAAGCGAATCCACGTAGGGTAGCCTACAAGCATCTTGCAAAGAATTACGACAGCAAGGCATAAAATACTTTCGAGAGACGTTTCCATTCCCTGTAAGATTGACATTTGATTTTCTAGAGTCGAGCAATACTGCGGCAGTAAGAAGAGCTCAATCCATTTCCGATACGACACGCATGACTTGCAACGTTTGAGCTCCTTGCGTTTCGCTTCCGCTTGAATATGTATGATACATCCTTGGACGTCTCGGCTGCTGAATACTTGAAATACATTCCAAATATAACATCCATATT
Source organism: Laodelphax striatellus (assembly GCA_017141395.1). Taxonomy (NCBI): domain Eukaryota; kingdom Metazoa; phylum Arthropoda; class Insecta; order Hemiptera; family Delphacidae; genus Laodelphax; species Laodelphax striatellus. The sequence goes on along the minus strand of CM029531.1, from coordinate 4,263,189 downwards.
CTATAAGTTATTTGGTGACGTCAGGGCGCCACTACTCTCCAATCCATTGTGAAGAACCTTATTGTCAATCCATATACTGTATTTTTATTTATTTTTTTGCTGAGGATGATATTATTGTCAGAACCTTCGAGTCTGTTGAGGATTTAAGACCGGACTCACCGAGGATTCTATCTCTCCTAACAATAACGATCGTCTCGGACGTGTCAGGAATGTTTATTTCAGTGACGGCTGGACTGAAATCGCTCACTTCATTCGATTTAGGGCGCGGCTACACTGGATGCGAGTTAGAACTCGTACGAGAAGACAAAGATAGAAGTTAGTGGCGAAGCGTGGTATACTTATTCGGCCATCGCCGGAGTGGCGAAGCGTAGTATACTTATTTGGTCATCGCCGGGTATATTTCCTATAGGAAATATATAGAATAGAATATTTATTTTATTCAACACAATACAGGAATTGGCAATATCCGTAAAGTTGAACAACGTCAGTGAAATTTAATTATTAGCCTATGGTCCATATATTTCAACTCAGTCATAATATTACAATGCACTGTATATAATAAATAATATTGAATGCTCACAAATGGTCACATATTAAATCCAATATAAAACTATATTAAAAACTTACAATTGGGTATGACCAAATAAGTATACCACGCTTCGCCACAGATAGAAGCGTTCACTTTTGCCTACTAGTACTAGTGAAACAAACAATCACAATATCTTTACAGTTTTAAATTTTAAGATTGATTTCTTCAACTATGGAGTAGTGTGATATGTATACTGCCATGTTCTGCTTAATTATTGTAGTGGTTGAATTCTCATACACTTTCATGCAACTGTAATGAGGTTGTCAATTCATTGTCAGAATAGTGGCCTTTTATCAAAATGAACAAGTTACACTTTAAGTCAGCTGCGCATGGTTTGTACAGCATCAAGTGCGAGCGTTCACAGACAACACTGTAGCAAGCGCTTAATCTACGTGTTTGCATACTAATACAAGCTCCAGTTCTTCTTTACCGTTCGTTCTTCCCTCTTCCTTCTGTCACAAACAGGCTAGATTTTGTCAAACTAGTTTTAACACAAACATTAAATATATAAAACTACATTTAACATTGAACTACAGAAAAACTGAATATTAAACAAAATAGATTTTTGTCTTATCTAGGCCTTCCATGCAGCTTTATTTTCTTTTCACCTACAAGACAACATGTGGAAAGGTCTCCCTTTTTTATTCTGATGTAAGTTTTGGTTAATAATCGATAACTATTCCAGCATAAAGGTGTCTGGCGGAGATTTACAAACTAAGCCACAGTAGTTTTCACTGTGATTCAACAACAACCTTATAGCTGCAAATCTGAGCTGAGCGCCGTGCAGTGCGGGAAACATGTTTATAAGAATAGGAAATCATCTACAATCCATTTTCCGATAAGAGTATGCAATGCATGGTTTGCTGTGGTTGCCGCCTCAGATTTTGTGGGTTAGTGGTGAGTGGTGGAGGTGGAAGAGTGATGGAGAAGAGGTGCAAAAATATGAGTGGATAAACACCTCTCACTCCCGTTCTGCCATGTTTGCTACCGTATGCAACGGCTTTGCTTCTTCTCCGTCCTTCTTCTCATCATCCTTCTCCTTATCCTCCTTCTTCTTCTCTTCACATTCTTCTCGTTCTCTTCCTCTTTCTCCTGCTCCTAACGTTCTCCTCACACTCCTACTCCTTTCCTTCTCCTCCACCTCCTCCACCACCTCTTCCACCTCCTTCTTCTTCTCATCCTTCTCCTCCTACTCCTTCTTCTTTCCTTCTCCTTCTCCTTCTCCCCTTCCATCCTCCTCCTCATCCTTCTTCTTCTTCTTCTTCTTCTTCTTCTTCTTCTTCTTCTTCTTCTTCTTCATCCTCTTCTTCTTCTTCTTCTTCTTCTTCTTCTTCTTCTTCTTCTTCTTCTTCTTCTTCTTCTTCTCCTCCTTCTTCTTCTTCTCCTTCCTCTTCTTCTTCTTCCGATCATTTCTGTCTTGTCATCTACTACTACTACACGCTGCTTCTTCGTTCCCATCATCATCTTTTCTATATCTTTTTTCTTTTTCTCCCTTTAGTTCTGATTTTTTTGTTCTACTTCTCTCTTCGTTTTTTTCACCTCCTTCTCCTTTTTCTCCTCCATCACATGTTTTCTAGTGGTATAGTAAGTAACCTTGCTGTAAAGTGTATTTTTTTATTTTATATGTACCACAATGAAACTCTTGTAAATTATGAAGAAATAAACAAAATTTGAATTTGAATTTGAATTCCTCCTCCTTCTCCTTCCACTCTTCCTTCTCCATCTCCTCCTCCTCCTCCTCCTCCTCCCTCCTCCTCCTCCTCCTCTCCCTCCTCCCTCCTCCTCCTCCTCCTCCTTCTTCTTTCTCTTATTATCCTCCTCCTTCTTCTTCCTCTCCCTCCCCTTACTCTCCTCCTCCTCCTCCTCCTCCTCCTCCTCCACCTCCTCCTCCTCCACCTCCTCCTCCTCTCCCTCCTCTTCCTCCTTTTCTCTTGTCCTTTCTCTTCTTCTCCTTTCATCTGTTCCTCCTATTCGTACCCGTACATCTTCTTCTCTCCCTCCTTCTGTTTCCTTCTTCCTTGACACACTTTCATCTATTAAGAATCTACCTTCTCTCTTGTTTCAGAGATTCAATTTGAATCTCATCACATTCTATTCGGAAATTGAATAAAAGTTACAATCCTCGTAATTCAATAAATACAGTATAATTACAATCCGTGCAACAAACCTGATCCCTCTACTGTTTTCGCTATCCCATTCACTTCTCTCTCTCAACTTCCTATCCTTCTGTTTTTCTATCTCTTCTTCACTTCTCTATTCATTTTTTTCTCTATCTTCTCTCCACTTCTCTTTCCATCATTTTCCACGTCTCCTCATCATTCTTCTCACTTCTTCTAATCTCTCTTCTCTTTACCACTCCTCACTCCCTCTTTTCCTCATTTCTTCTCTCTCTCCCTCTCTCTCCCTCTTTCACTCAGTCTATTCCTCCATCTCTCTCTCTTTCTCTCTCTTCTTCACCCACATTCCATTTGCAAATCGAATCAACTGCACGTTCTCCTTCAAATAATTAAGCTGTACGTCAATTATTCGAATACAATCACTCACAATTAACCCTATCTAAAAGCACTTACGTGGCTTTTCTCCAAATGCAACCTCTTCCCCCCCCCCCCCTTACTCCCCCTCTTCTTCTACTCTTCCTTTCTACTTTTATTCTCTCTAAAAAGACCTGCTAATTTAGAATGGACAAAACCCACGACGCAAGCTGCTAATAACAATAACATTATCGCTGAACGGTAAATGAACCTGGCATTCGTCACTGGAACGAACTTGTACTGTAAATGTAACTGCTATTGTAACAGTTACCGGAACTGTGAATGCTTCTTGTACTGAACATGTTGCTGTAATTGTAACAGTTACTGGAACCGCTAAATGTAACAGTGCGTACTGATCAAGCAATTGAAAAGCTGCTGAATCAGCTACTCTATACTGCTATGTGCTGATGAGCTGATGTAACTTGAATTCAGATTACTGAACTTGTTTTTGTAGGTTTTCTCCCTGTTTACAAATGGTATAGTTCATACTTGAATACTTAACTATTTTTCTATACCAAATTAAGCCTCTTTGGATCAGTCATTCTCGAAAAAGCTTTAGTAGAATTTCCCATGATTGAATGAATAATCTACGTGTGTCTGTCATAAATATTGATAGTTGTCAAACTAATCGCTTTTATCAAAATTGAATTGAAAATTTGAGTCTACTATTGAAATAAATATTTCACAATATAATACAAATACACCATTTTATTTATTATGAATATCGAAATATCGAATATCCATGTTCAAAAGAAAGAATCTGTTCTTTCCCATTGGATAAGAATGAGTGTAGAACACCTATGACATCTAGACGGCTAAATAATGAAGTTGTAACTTGAATGACCCAGTAACAGCTGCCATCTCACGACAGAATTCAGAACTAGCTGCGTTGTGCATTACCGACCAATCAGGGGAGAGAGGCGGAGCTTGAAGGCGTGTCTGTAAAAATTAAAGCTGTAAATCACCCAGTAACTGCAGCCATCTACCGGTCGAATTCAGAACTAACTGAGTCATCCATTGCCGGCTTATCAAGAGATAGTAGGCGGAGTTTTGAGGCTAAATGATTTTAAAAACATTTAGAACATCGTATTTCAATCGAATCCGGTTTATTACAAGTTTCTATCATTCATATGGTTACCGTTCTACGAACGTTTATATAGAACGCGACATCCGCCATTTTGAATCCGTCATTACTCGACTCAGGCGCGACCTTCAGAGTAGAATCAAGTGGTTTGGATATCCCTAGATACCCTAGAAACAGAATATTGGGGTCTGTTGCCTTCCTACCGATTAGGCAATCAAAAGTAGGCTACATAAGGAACCTTACTATACTTACCATTAAATGATTAAATCAATCTATCGTCGAGAGTCGATTCAATTCAACTGTTCCAAATGACTTTTGAGTTTCCGAAGATTCACAGAAAATTGCATTGAAGTTAACCAAATCTAACCGTGGTAATATGATGTCATTTAATGGATTTCTTTGCATAGGCTCTGTCAAATGTCATTTCACTAATTAAATAGAATTTTCTGCAATCGGCTAACTCAATTGAAGTATTAAAGGATCAAATTGAATACTTATTTGTTTCTTTTTGTGAAATACATTGAGTCAGTTATCTAAGACATCATAGCATTGGTTTAAAAGCTCCTGGGATGATTTGCATGGTTATTTTGCAAAAAAGATTGTCTGAAAGAAATGAAATGATTACCGTACTTAGCTCCAGGAAATCAACGATTGTTGTTTGTGATCACTGATTGTGATTCTCTCACATGAGCAGCAAGAATCTCAAGAGTCGGTTCCTATCTTGTATTGTATTCTTTCCTATCTTCAGATTCGGAAGTTTTGACACTGAAATCAGTTCCCCATACGGCAATAAATAATTCACAAGAAGCATCGCTATTCCCAAATATCGATGATTCAATTAGGACGGATGACAGTGTTGTCTCTTGGAAGTTTGTAAACTATCTTCATTCACATCAAACAGCAAGAAGAGCTCATTCCCTCCTTATCCCTATTCCCTACTCCCTATTAATTCTATTCCCTATCTGGGAATAACAATTGCATAATTCAAAATCACGAAGTCACTTGGATCACAGTGAGTTGTAATCAGTTTAAACGGACAGGTATCAATTTCACTAATCGAGTTTCGGCTCCCGACTCGGTTCATGATAACAGAGCGTCTCGATAACTCAATTGTCACAGTCAACTGTGACTAATTTCTGGTGATAAATGTTTGTTCGCAAATACATCGCAGCATAAGGAATCCTTTGACGCTTCAATTATTATTATCCTAGCAGCATGTTGTGTTGATGGACTGTCGAGTTGTTATGTATGTGATTTATTAATGTTATTTTGACTTTTGCTATACAGAGTGGGTGAAAAGTAACGGAACAATCATATTTATTATTATTTAAATTAATATATCATGATAATTTATTTATTTATCTATTATCATAAATTAATATTCTGTATATTTTCATACAGAACAATATTAATAGCCAAGTAAAATAGTACATTCACTTTGCATGAAATGGGGTAATGTTTTTTTTTTTAATACAGTAATGTATGTGATAATCCTGAGATGTTTAATTCAAATTTTCGACCTCGACCAACTTCCAGATTATCTCCAAAAACCGTGAAAAATAGCAAAATACTGCACTTTTTTCATTATTAGCTAATTGTCACCCTCAAAAAACACTTTTTCATATAGGACACCCAACATCAGTTCTAATAAAGAACATTACATTACCTACAATTTGAAACCGAATTCGTTATTGTATACCTATAACATTCCAGTACTATCATTAAAAAAAGAAACTGCGACTACCCCATTTCATGCAAGGTGGACCCTACTTTTGATGACAATTTTACTGGGCTATAATCAATGTTTTGCTTATTTGAAATTTGGATACAGTATCTGATCTATTCTTCATATATTTTGTTTTCGAGTGTACTTTTTCCAATTTTATACCAGCTAGGGTGAACTATAACGTCGTCTATCAAATTGAAAAACACCGTCAGCTCCTCACAACTCGTTTCGTTCCGTTTAATGTGTTCACTCATCACGAAGCCAAGTTACTTCACGACTTAACATCCGAACAAAACATTAGAGAGCAGCTTCTGCAACGACTTACAGCTCGTCGGTTATATGAGCGCCTTTAAAACCCTGGACGTTACACGGGGAATGACCCTTTTAATTTCAGACTTTACTTCCATCAGAGTTCTAGGGTAACATGATCAGGAAGGATATCATTACTCTGCTCACCATTGCTTACTCACGTAAAAAGTGTTGAAGTTTTAGATTGTTTCCGAACAAAAAATAGCCAATTGAGGAAACAAAATTAAATTTGAAGCCTGGAAATCTTGCAGATTTCCCATCATTGCGTGAGATTATCCTCAGCAAAAAAAAAATTAAATAGTTGAATGGAAAAACAAGGAAAAAATGTTCTCAGGAATCTTGTTAAACATAAATAGGCCGTTATTATATCATCCTTGCTTAATAATTAATGCAGGTATTGAAATTGTTGCTAGTTTTGAAACGAATAAATAAGCAATTAAAAAATGTTGAATGGAGAAACAGGAAAGGATAGGGTTACTTTTTCTGGGAACATTCATTAATTAAATTTCAAAATTTCCCCTCTACCTGAGCCACTCTGTGAAAAACTTTTATTGATTCATCCATTCTCCTGATAATAATATTCAAATTCAATTTATTGCCCAATAAAATCATGTACAAGAAAAATGTTCAGGTTAGTATGAATTTAACGGAACTTTCTGTGTAGTAGTGAAGGTGATGTTTTGGTAGTTATCCATATTGAATAAGAAGACTTGATGTTGTCAAAACCACATATTTAATTAAACAACGAGATTTTTTTACTTAAAAGTTTCGGTTGTTACACAATTCTCAATCTCTGGTAACTAAAGCTAAAGTACAGTGTAGCAGAATTCACACTTGTGACCGAGCGCTGTGTTTGGCAGTTGAATGGCCCAACAAGGTGAACGACTGCCATTGGCCTAGATAAGCTCCTCCCACGATGGGTGGTTTCTACAAACATCACAGTTGTTTAATTAAGTTAACAAGTTTCGTTGTTTAATTAAAAATGTGGTTTTCACAACATCAAGTCTTCTTGTTCAATTGGGAGTGGTTCGTAGCCGAGGCGGCTAAGGCGTCAGACTGATTAAGTTATCAGCATTCAGATAAAATCCATTGGGCCAGGGTTCGAGCCTGGTTGACGGAAGGATTTTTGACAAATACGGCCACTCCCGTCTTTCGGAGGAGACGTTAAGCCGTCGGTCCCGACTGCCTAAAAAGTAGTCGTCATATCTCATCATCACCCTACTCATTACCCACGCACAAGCCTAGAGCTCATGTGGGCATCATCCTCGAAAAAAAAATTAGACAAAAGATTTTTAAAAATAAAAATGAAATTGAAACATTATCACTATGACATGATGTACAATAATATGATGTACATATGTATAATGATGAATATTCTCGTTAACATGGAAGAACTGTACCAAGATAGTACCAAGATACCTGTTCTCAGGTATTTTGAAAAAATGATTTTTTTTCCTTAGCTCATGTATTTGAGCTTCTAAGAAGGTATTAAAATTGTAGTTTCATTATCTGGAAATATCACTTGATAGAAAACGTTCTCGACGAAGAAAGAACAAGATCTTGATAGTGGTAAAAAGGAATAAGAGGAGGAGGAGGAGGAGGGGGAAGAGGAGGAGGAGGAAATAGTGAAAGAAGAAGAAGAAAAAGAAGAAGAAGAAGAAGAAGAAGAAGAAGAAGAAGAAGAAGAAGAAGAAGAAGAAGAAGAAGAAGAAAAAGAAGAAAAAAGATGAATATCCTTGAAAGCACACGCATTTGAAATGAAGTCGTGGCAATCCAATCTGGGATCAGCATAGGATGTGGTATAATACCCAACACGGGTAATACCCGTTTTTCTCTAAGCTGCAATTTAAAAGACATTCTAGGTCCACAAAGCATGAATAATATTGGATTGGCGAATAAATAATTGCACTACATATTCATGGGGAAAATAATCTGAGGTATATGAGATCATTTGGTATTATAAAGATTTATTTTTATGTATGGGTGATATCAGTCATAACACGCTAACCATTATAAAAAAGATTGGCAGTGATGAATATTATAATTGAATTCATCGTCAGTATTGGATCGTGGTAGAGTGGACATTAATGTACAAACTTCGCCACGTCAGAAAAATAAAGAAGTCATTCTATTCTATTCAGTGTTATCAACACTTAGTTATCATCAATTTATACAGTGTTTGAATAAGGATTAAGGAGTCACCTATGCTAGGAACTCCGCCAGCATTAAACCTTACCATTACCTAAACTAAACCTTTAACAATAATTGCTACACAATAAATTAATATTCAGTGATGACCCAGATCTACTTACAAGAGAGATTCGACGATCTCGTGATTAGCTTATTCGACTGCATGCCACGTGGTTCTGGGATCGATTCATGGCTGAGTCTGGCATTCCCATTCATGAGAGAGGCGTTTATCCCATGGAGTACATACTTGCTCCATCTGCAAAAGTCAAGAATGCTTATTATTAGAGTATATATATTTTTTTTTTGAAAAATTCATTTTCATTATTATTGTATCCCACGCATGCACCACTTACAATCAGACAGTTATCACACAATCTGTCTTTCAGTCGTCAACCGCACTAAAGGCCACCACACACTGTCTACGTTGTAATCACTAACTGTAACAAGACCAGTGCACACTGTACGTCTCATAGTTAGCCTACTAACTGCGATAGGGCAAGCACACACTGTTTGTATTTTAGTCGCTCACTGCAACAAGACCATCACACGCTTTATGTGTTCTAGCATAGAGTAACTATACTGTGGTTATAGTCTGTTGTTATCTGTGGTTCTAGTCTCTAAATGCGACACAGTGTCTGTCTTTTTGTCATTGCAGTAGACAAATGTATGGTGACACACAGGCGCGGTGGAAACGACGGATGCGACGGACAGCGTTGGATACGGATGCGGTTCGTGTGAAGCCGCCGCAAAGGTTGCATTGATGTTAACTGAACGTTGGCAACATCTGTTAACATCATCACACCTCCGCAAAGGCTTGATTGCCTGCCGACCGCAACGCTGATGACGAGACAATCATCATCATCATCATCATCATCATCATCATCATCATCATCATCATCATTATCACCATCATCATTTAGCTTCATTATCAACGTTTCCACTACCGAAATCGTCATCATCATTATTATTATGATTGGAAACACATGATTGAATAATTATTAGGCTGACATCCGTAAAGGAACAGAACACTTAGGCTAGGCGTACACCGGTTAGTCAAGACAAGACAAGACGAGATTAGTCACGTTTAGTCACAGTACTTCACATAGTTGCTTATGAAGCAACACACACCGATTAGTCATTGCGTCGGTGTGTGCTGCTTCATAAGCAGCTATGTGAATTACTGTGACTAAACGTGACTAATTTCATCTTGTCCTGTCTTGACAAACTGGTGTGCGCCTAGCCTAATATTAATTGATAACTACGAGAAGAAATAATGTTAGAAGATAGTAGCAACATTTGCACAACAATGATTGTAATCTACCATTTCCTATTCGTACGTAACCCTGTATAAATGCAATTGATGGTGGAAAATGTAACTATATTAAAATATCTCTTGCTATAACATTAATGAGAGTCAATGACCGTTTCCATACCTATACTTTTTGAGCACTGATAACTACAGTTCGAATAAAACTAGTTGTGTCACTTGGCCTGGTGCTCAAGAACCAGGCCAGGTTACAACTAGTTTTATTCTAACTAATAGTCGACTGGCATTAATTATTATTAACAATGTTCGAGTTTAATAATATGAACAGCTGTAACCACAGATCATGAGAACAAGTGAAATAATTACAATTGGCAGAGAGCTGTATATTCACTCTGATGGAGGAATTAAATTGAAGTCACCTTGGTCTATCTTATAACAGACTTTTTCATTGCAATATTAAATCACAACCTCTAATTGGAACCAAATTAATGGCACCAAACGAATCGCACACATTCACAATATTGTATTCAGAATAATTCCCTGTCTTCGGACAACCCTTCATCACCAATTTCCATTTAGCTTACAGAAGGATGCCTTTTCTTCTTCATCTACAACTTCTTCTCCTCCATCTTTCTTCCTCTTCAAATTCCTCCTGCTTCTCCTTCTCTTCATCATTCTCCTCCATGACTCTCTCTCTCTCTACTCCTGCTCTTTCACTTTATACTTCTACTTCTCCTCCACTTCCTCCCTATCCAAATCCCTCTCCCTCCCGATTCCGTCTTCTATTCATTCATGCTACCCTACTGCTATTCCTTCACCTACTGATTCTCTCTTTCTAATTCTTTCCTCTTCCTTCATATTCTCCTCCAGCACCTTCTTTTTCCTCCCTCTACCCCTTCTCCTCCTCTAGGTGCTGATTTACTTTTTCAACCTCCTACTCCTCCTCCTCCTTTTTCTTCTTCTTCTTCTTCTTCTTCTTCTTCTTCTTCTTCTTCTTCTTCTTCTTCTCCTTCTTCTCCCTCCTCCTCCTCTCCTCCTCCCTCCTCCTCCTCCTCCTCCCTCCTCCTCCTCCTCCTCCTTCTCCTCCTTCTTCTTCTTCTTCTTCTTCTTCTTCTTCCTCTTCTTCTTCTTCTTCTTCTTCTTCTCTTCTCTTCTTCTTCTTCTCCTCTTCTTCTTCTCTCTTCTCCTCTTCTTCTTCTTCTCCTTCTTCTCCTCCTTCCTCCTCCTCCTTCTTCTCCTCCTCTCCTCCTCCTCCTCCTCCTCCTCCTTATCCCTCCTTCTCCTCCTTTTCCTGCAATCCCTTCTGCTTCCCCTCCTCCACCACCACCGCCGCCGAGAAGGGCCTCAAAGGGCTTCCTCGTGTCTCTTTCAGGTGGCCTAAATTCGTGTGTGACTCAGCTTTGAATGGAGGGATGGCCCTTGGCCGTTGACAGTCGGCACAATGCGTTCCATTTCAAATGCAATTATCAGTTTTTGCCGGTCCGAAAGTCCGACCGACTTGATTAATTGTATGTGACAGTTGCAACTAGGTATCACATATTATGAATGAGTTCACGCGACCATGTTCAGAGTGTTTGGTCGTCAGAAGACTGAAATGCAGGAATGGAGTTGAACGTATGAATAAATAGGAGAAAAAACGAATAATCTGAATTGATTTATTATTTTGAGAAAAATAACCGTATTATTTACACCCTTTTCAAGGAAAGGAAAAATTGGTATAGCAGGATTCTTTTAAATTGTCAGAAAACAGCTGATTGATGTACGCTCGTTTACTAACGTTAAATCAGCTGTTTTCTGACAAGTTAAAAGAATCCTGCTATATCAACAAAAATGGGCCAACAATAGTCGAGTGATCGATCTCTTTCTCTTCCTTTTCCTGCTAATACTCCTCTGCTCCCTATTTTTCCACAATAGTTGAACATGGGAAAACATGTTTTTCACAGTAGCAGTCAACACACAATATAGGCACACAATAAATTAGCTCAAATAATTCTGTTTCGACGTTGCACAAATAATGTCACACTGTCTAGCTAGAATGTGAATGGGGAAGAACGTTTTGCTTCTAGTTTAAACAAAACTCTCATTATAGTGAGCACAGGATAATAGTTTGTTGAATGTTACATGACTTCTGAACTCTTATGAAACAGGCAACTAGGCTAGTTAAATAATTCACAATATTTTGTGTTGATACATTGAGGAACAGAACTGTGTATTTGAAACTGAAAGACGGCACTTTCACAGAAAGCCACGGTTAAATTTAATCGCCGTCAAATGACGTCATTGAAATTCATTCAAATTTGAATTGAACTGAAACGATCACTTCCACAAAAAGCCGCGGTTTAATTCAATCGCGTCATTACAATCCAATGTTTTTTTATAATAAAGCGATCAACTATTTCTATTCAATTAATACTAAGTATTTTTATAACAATGCGACTGAACAGAACCAATGCTACGAAGTTCTAATTCGGCTCCACAAAATGACGTTACATTGAAGCCGATAATTTGATTGGCTTCCGTGCAATCGACCCAGATTCTTTCAAGGATTATCATAAAATAAGCAATACTCCAAATAACATAAACAAAGCATGTGGTGGAGCATTACCAAGCATAACCAAAAAAACTTTTTTTCCAACAATTATTTGTTCCAGAACACTTTTCAATTTCCACTCCTCAAACAATATGCTCAAACCACGAACAATGGCCACTCCCGAAATAGATGGGTCCATCCAACTTGGAGCCGGTACTTTCAATTAATCTGGCCCGCCGTTACCGTGTGTGTGTGTATATGAATTCGTATACAAAACACACTCACACACGACTGCTTGCCAGTCATAGGCTTGTACAGTAAATGGAGATGTGCTCTATATCAACAGACTATACGGACCGTAATGGAAGCGTCGGTGACAGGTAGCAGCTCTCGAAAGCCGTGTTTTCGTTTCGAATCTGATTTGACACCTCTCGGTTGTGCCACGGTACATGTGCGTCTATAAACGCTCGTGTAGCATACACGAGCGTCGAACACGCGCTCTGTTATTCGTGAACAGTTGAGGACATGCCTGATGAATTGAAGGATGACATACATTGAGATTGTTGCAATTATCACCTCTAATTCACTACTTAAAAAAGTTTGGGGGGAGAAAGACAGACATTGTGACTCAACAACTGCTGCAATCTAGTGGCTAAAATCAGAGGTAAACAAATTTCGAGTTGTCAACCAATCAGAAGAGATAAAGTAGACATGCCTGATGAATTGAAGAATGACACACATTGAGATTGTTGCAATTATCACCACTAATTCACTACTTGAAAATTTTTGGGGGGAAAAGACAGACATTGTGACTCAACAACTGCTGCAATCTACTGTCTAAAATTGGAAGTGAACGAATTTCGAATTTTTGACCGATCATAAGAGAGAAGGTAGACGACCCATCAACTGCTGCCATCTACTGGCTGAATTTGGAGTTGAATACAATCGGAGCTGTAGGCCAATTAGAAGACAGGAGGCGTGTCATTGGTCTATGGGCGTGTCTTTAACTTGATCTTTGCTATCAGACTCAAGGTCTCTCTTTTTAACGTATCTCCACTCTCTTCTACATGGAACCCTACTTGTTTTGATTATAGTATCTTGTTTGATATAGCTCAACATGAAGTGAATCATATTGTGTAAATGTTGAATACATTATTTAAATAAGAAATCTGGAAGCTCCCTGTCGAATCGAGAGTCAGCCATTTTGTCGAGTACCGCAAACGCCATTTCATGTACTCTGCTGTAAATTTCTGCCAATCAGAAACGAGTATTTCCACCAATCATAGAAGGACAATATTGTGACTTATTGTCGAGTATTTTCAATAGGATATTCAAGTATCTCTTTCATGACGTCCATCACTTCAATGTCAGGACAATATATTCAAGACTATATTATGCTATAAACTATTTGAGTTTGAAATACTGTATATTAAAAACCAATGTAATGTAATATATATTTAAATTTGACCAAAGTCAATATATTTGAAGCAAAATTTAATTAATGTGGACTTGTTATGTTGAACTTTCTTACATCTCCATAGTTGAAAACAGCGTTTTAAATAGTAAATTACGAAGGGGATTCCACCGTTCCTTTTCCCCGAGATATTAGAGAGTTTTAAAGTTACATTTTTCGATTATATTCCGAGGCGAAGCGTGGTATACTTATTTGATGATGGCCGGGTATATTTTCTGTAGGAAATATACCCAGCGATGACCAAATAAGTATACCTCGCTTCGCCACTAATTATATTATTTCTCGAAAGCATCTTGATTTTTGTAATTTTCTGCAAGAGTCTGGGATAATTGAGAGGGGGATTAAGAAAAAATAACTGAATAAACATTTTGATAAGCTGTTTGTTTGCTTAATTAGGACAATCTTCATATTTCGCAGCCTTTCACCCTCTTGCTTCACAGATTTCGTTCATCTTAATTTCATTATTTCCAATTTTGGAGAGTGCTACAAAACTAAAAAGATCACAGTACGATATAAATAGAATTTTAAAGAGATTTCCAATGCTTTTATTCCCTGTAGGAATAATAAGTTCCTTTAAAAGTAATCAAAAGGACTGTTATTACCGATAGTATCATATGAGTTACTGTATATCCTTTTTATTACTATCATATCTTTAATATACAGAACCAATAATGTCCAGTACTTCTATATTCAGTGAACAAGAAGATTATTGTAATAGATATCATTATCATTATTACTATTACCACATTAAGGACTATAGCAGGATCATTTTAACTTGTCAGAAAACATATGTTTCGGCCACCAGTATCACAATACTTAACCTACAAATGCTGAATCTCGCAGATTATTGAAAAGGTCTTTTAAAAAGTTATTCTTTGAAAGGTCTTCTTTAAAAAGGTCTTTTAAAGACTTTAAAGGTCTTTAAGACTTTTAAGCCTTTTGATTATTGTGTCAAAATCACTGTTTACTTATTACCGAAACAGCTGTTTTCTGACAAGTTAAAATGATCCTGCTATATTCTTTGTTTGTCTCCTGCTTTATCTGTGCTATTTCTATCATAATCTTCCATGTACGTACATTATATCGTTCTGCTTTATAATCCTGTTATTATTCTGCTTTATTACCCTGGTTTTATAACAAATTCAGTTTAATTCACTACTAAATGATATTTTACTAATGAAATTACAAATTATTTGTAATTATGTTGATCAATAATTAATAATACGATTGTTTTTAGCTTGTAGTTATTGATGAACGTGTACTGTTGTGTGAGAGTAGACCTCATACTATAGTATAATCAGTGGCATATAATATGCTTAGACGACTATTATAGACTGGGCCAAAGGGAACAATTTTCTACCATGATAATAAGGTAATGAGCCACACAGATGAATTATTAATAATAGAGTCCAGCTTGATTGAAGGCTCCCGAGACAATTCGTGGATGCAATACTGTACTAGCATTGCTAATTTTGGTTCTGCCGGTCTCTGATTCAAGTTCAAGCGTTACTTGACAAATCTGACACGAGTACATAGAAAACATTAAAAATTGATACTTGATACAAATAAAGTTTATGGTCCGTAGTATTTGTCAATAGTAAAGTACGGTATTCGTCTTTAGGACGATACTTACAATAATTATTATGATTTTTGGAAGTTGGGCGGGTTGCATAGTACTATGCTGGTCACGGCACCATTTTCTAAAGAGAGTACAGGGTCGTGGCCACTCCCAGGGACCTCATGATGAATATACAAGTTCACAAACATATTATGCCATGGTTTATAAACTACTCAAATATTTTATTAATTCACTGTTTGTCTTGTCAGTATGGGAGCCTTCAATTAAGGCAAAACTATTCATATCTTAAATTATACAAAACTATAGTGGGCTACACTTAATTTTAAGAGTTAGACTCCGACGTGTTTTAAAATATGAAACCAGTCCTACTTTATAATTTCATAGATTCAATTATTTCAATTATACGTAAAGTGTTGTTGCTGCTTATGATGTTATGAAAAACTAATAATTTCATCTTTTACATATACATTAAATGACGAAAACTTTTCCAAGCCAAAACCGAAACGGAAGGAATTTATTTATTCAACATTTAATCATGCGTTTTCAAACTGATTCAATTCCTTAATTAATAACTTACACCATAGACTCAACAAATATGAATAGGATTATGATAGAATGGATTATTCCTGCTCACACTTTAATTTCAATATTAAACTTTAAGAACTTAGAGAGTTCTTGTTGGATCAGAATAGTTTTAGTTTTATTTTCCGTGTCTTCACCGCAGTCGTACCGGGGAATCGACAAATGGAGAAATCATTCAATTCCTTCAAATCTCCCTCAACAATTGCGAGATGTAATTAGAATATGTAGAATATGTAAAACGAAAGATTCTTTCAAATAATTGAGACTGGGACCTGCATGCATTGAAATATCAATATTGATTAAAATGCAGCAGATTTTGAAGATTTGTTTGCAGATGTGAAGATTTCATTCGGACTTTATCTCGGTCATACGTGCCTTTGCATGATGATATCAATTAGAATATTAAAGGATATGGATTTTTACTACTAGACCTGATGTAGACTCCGCGATCGTATTTAAACTTAAGGCTAGGCGTACACCGGTTAGTCAAGACAAGACAAGACGAGATTAGTCAAAGTAATTCACATATTTGCTTATGAAGCAGCACACACTGATACAATGACTAATCGGTGTGTGTTGCTTCATAAGCAACTTTGTGAAGTACTATGACTAAACGTGACAAATCTCGTCTTGTCTTGTCTTGACTAACCGGTGTACGCCTAGCCTAATGTTGAGTGTCCTAAATGAGAAAGTGATTCATCAGGGTAAAAATTGGCAAAACATGAAAAAAGTGCTAAATTTCGCCATTTTTTCACGGTTTTTGGAGATTATTCGGAAGTTTGCCAAGGTCGAAAACTTGGATTTAACAAATCAGGACTATCACATTAATTATTAGAGAAAGAAACCAACTACCTAATTTCAAGGGAGGTTAAATGTACCACTTTACTGGGCTACTACTTTTTTTATAAATAATTTACTACAAAAATTATAGTTTCTTCATCAAATTTACGATCATTCTAGACTTATAATTTATCAAAATTCGGGAGGGAAACAACAGGCTCTGCCCAAAACAGTCATATTTTTTCAATTTATGTAACTGAATAACTGATAAAAAATATAGAAATGGATGTTATTAAAGATAATAATATGATTAACTAAATAGAATTATTCTCCACCTTATTTATTTCTGACATCTCAGGAGCATAGAAAAAAAATAGTGGTAGAAAAAAGAATAGAATAAAATATGTAGTAGAAAAGGAATTCTCTGAATTCGCCCAGTTTATCTCTAGTGAGTTGCTTTCAATATGTCACTTATCAACTCAGTCAGATTCAACTCCCTGATGCATTCACTGCAAAACTTCATCTCTATCAGTTATAAATAGAGAATTGTATTGATTTTAGGAAAACCGAGGTGACCAGACATCAAGTCAAATTTGGGTACTGTCATACCACTGTCATAAAATTATATTATCTTGCATATCTATTGATTTTCTTCCACTATACGTTTCAGTACACTTTTCGTTCATTTTTCTCGCCTAGACTTGCCTATTGCAACCTTCCTTTCAATACTACTTGCAACTTACTCCACCGGTTGGTGTTTTGAAACGTTCTTTTTCAGGATTTTCGCCAAATTAGTAGTTGCAACTTGATTTGCAACTCGCTATTTGCAAATTTGTAACTTCTCAAATATCGATTAAAATGGCTGAAAGAGAAAGAGACCGACTACGCCTTGCTGCTTCCTTCAACTTGCTACTTGCACCTTGCAGCATCCCTTCAACCTGCTACTTGCACCTTGCAACATCCCTTCAACTTGCTACTTGTACCTTGCAACTTCTCTTAAACTTGCTACTTGCATCTTGTAACATCCCTTCAACTTGCTTCATCTGTCAACTGTAATTATTTTAAGTCATATTCGAAATTTCGCTCAAAATTATTAATTATGAATTGAAAGGAGCAGCTCAATAATAGCAATTATTATATCATATTTATAATGGGACGGAATAGCACTCACTAGCTGTCACTTGAAATTATTACAAGTCGAATTTGAAGTATAATAGTCTACCAAATTATTACATAAAATAGGTGCTCAGTCTTAGTAATCATGTCATATCTACGATATAATGAAATACAATGCACTGGGATACTGTCACCTGAAACTATTTAAAGTTAAATTCAAAATCTCGTAGCAAATTATTTATGAAATAAAATAGGTAGCTCAGTATTAGTAATTATGTCATAATGGTATACAATGCACTCAGGTACAACTGTCACGTGAAATTATTTCAGTAAAATTCAAAATCTTGTATCAATTTATTTATATGATGGAATAGGAGTTTGCTGGACACGAGTCCACTAATGGACGAGCAAGCTAAAGAGGTGTAGTGAGAGAAAACAGGCGTCTGTTGTCTATTTTGAAAAGTCGATTCTGCGAAATAATAATGCAGACAACGTGTACTTGTCAATCAGGTGCTACAGTAGTAGTGAGTGAGGTTATCTGAATGGAAGCCACACCGCTCAATGACGTAGCAGTCAGCGTTCAGCTTTTCGATCACTGCTGCCGACGATTCAGTCAATAGTATTGATGGAACGAGAGATCATCAATATATACAGCATCAATACATACAACATCTATTTATATAACATGCACACATAAAGCATCCATGCATACAAGATCAATACATACAAAATTCAACCATAAGGACAAGCGAATCATTGCACGTATAAACGCTACTACTTAACCATTGGTTGTATCAAATTGTAGTTTTGGGACAAAATTCACATAATTACGTTAAAGTATTATTGTCTTAAACTCGTACTTTTTGTACACTATTCATCAGAGTGAGGTTATTCCCACCCCTGCACCGAGGCTTCTTTATACGATAAACTATGATTTTATAATTTTTGTCATTATGGATACCAATCTCTTGATCAGCAGATGGTGCAAGGTTATTAAATGTTATCGAATACGCAAATTTGATCTTGCTTTAGATTTTATAGAACAAACCTCTGGTCAAGTATCCGAAACGTTTTGATACTTAAATCCAAAAATGCAATCACCTTATTAATTGAATTGCAAGAAGAGTGAAATTAGATTCAACAGCTGTAAAATGTCGTCATCTAACGGAATCAATGGAACGAAACCTCTATTAATCACCATAAAATTACGTCATCTTATGACGATCTAATTTAATTAACAAGTAATGAGATTAGTCACGTTTAGTCTAGAATGATGAATTCAATAGTTCCAAGGTTGCAATGACACACATTTGATCTTGATTGCTAGAACAACCTGAAGTATGTGACTTAAATCAATATTCTTTCAATTGAGTCTTGTCTTCTTGACCGGAATCAAACCCGCAACCTAGACAGGAGTTTATAGAACTAACCCCTGAAGTATGATCCACTTTATTTCATGCAGCTGAATCAAGAAGAGTAAACCTAATACAATAGAGTACTCTGTTGGGCTTTAACGAGCTTCAACTTAACCGGCAATCAAACCCAGCAACCAAGAAGACAGCAGAGCGCATCAATTCAACGAATCCAATAAATCGGCGAACGGCGGCGGCGGCAATCAGGCATAACGAACACGTTTCGTCCGAATTGAAAGCTCCCGCAACAAACAATCAGCTCGCATTGAATTGAATAACAGTTGTTGTAGTCAACACGGAAGAGAGTGCATTCTGCGGTTGCATTTAGTGACGCTTTCATCAAGATGCCGTGTGTGTCGTGAAACAGCAGCAATTGATCAAAACGGAAACTCGTCGAAACGGAAACAGGAACTCGTCGAAATGGAAACAGGAACTCGTCGACTTGGAAACAGGAACAAGGTGTGTGACCAATGTGAAACAATACACAGGCGCGCGATGTCTCTTCTATATATTGATGCAGCAGCGAATGAGTCTAGCAAGAGGCTAGACAGACGTCTGGAGAAGCTTTAAAACAGCAACTGCTTGATGCAATTCAATTTCGAAATCTGTCTAGCTCACGTGCTCTAGTGTAAGTAGTTGACGAGGAAGAAGAACAGAGGAGGCAAGAAGAGCAGTAAGGAGAAGTTGAATGAAGAAGAAGACGTAGAAGAAAAAGAAGAAGAAGAAGAAGAAGAAGAAGAAGAAGAAGAAGAAGAAGAAGAAGAAGAAGAAGAAGAAGAAAAGAAGAGAAGAAGAAGAAGGAGAAGGAGGAGAAGGAGAGAAGAAGAAGGAGGAGAAGAACAAGAAAGAGGAGAATGAAGGAGTAGAAGAAGGAGGAGGAGATGAAGAAAGAGGAGGAAGAAGAGAAGAAGAAGAAGAAGAAGAAGAAGAAGAAGAAGAAGAAGAGAAGAAGAAGAAGAAGAAGAAGAAAGAAGAAGAAGAAGAAGAAGAATGAGGAGGAGAAGGAGGAGATAAGAGAAGAAGAAGGAGGAGGAGGAGGAGAAGAAGGAGAAGGAGAAGAAGAAGAAGAAGAAGAAGAAGAAGAAAGAAGAAGAAGAAGAAGAAGAAGAAGGAGAAGAAGAAGAAGAAGAAGAAGAAGGAGGAGAAGGAAGAGAAGGAGGAGGAGGAGGAGGAGGAGGAGGAGGAGGAGATGGGGAGGAAGGAGGAGGAGGAGGAGGAGGCTTGGGAAAAGAATCATGAGAAGGTTAGAGCTCGATTCGGTCTCGATAAGTTCAGAGCAAGCTTGATTGTAGCATAGAATCAGCTTGAATAAAGCTTGAATGTTCGATACAAGAAGAAGAAAAAGAGGGTGGAAAATGAATTGAGAATTTTGAGAAAATTTAATTAGGGAAACTGGGAGAGAAGATAGACAATAAGGAATAGCTGACAAGGAAATGAAATGGTTAAAGCAGAAGTCAAATATTATTGGAGAAGAAGCTTGCAAAAGGATAGCTAACCCAATTACAACCCCACAGTAGTGCATATTACAGTCCCATAACAACCCCGTCTAACATTGATTGTCTATTAGAGATTAGTTAGGCCTGATGTAAATACAAGAAGCCCATAGCTATAGTGTAGTGGTGTATCGGTCTCATAGGATGCCAACTAAGCACTCTCGAAGACACCGACTGTCGAGTCTCGAGACACTGTCGACTATCGAAATGCCCGTTGATCGAGCAATTAATCATGATTGCATTAATTGTGCGCGTCGCTAGCCAATTCCATTGTCTCCCCCGGTGATGATATTATGATGGCATTAACAAAGATTATCAAGCATTGATCAGCTTTGGCGCGAGCTCATTCAATGCAGGCAGGCTGCAGTGTTATAGGATACACACGTCGGAATTATTCCATGTAATTTATTATGTTATTTGATATGTAATTTAAGTGAAGATGAGTTCAATGTTTGCCATACTCTCATTTATATCTTGGAAAATAAATAGTTTCCGTAAAAGTAGACAAGGATTTGAATTTTTTTCTACAGAGAGGTCTTAATAACAGTGAGGTCATTGATGTGAAATGGTCCATAACAGTGTGTTGGATCATTTTTTATTCCCTCTACCGCCATACTTTTGCCAAATTTTTAAATTTTGATAGTGAATTACTCACAAGCATGAACTCATTTGTCGAGCTTATTTTTAAGAGAAACAACATCACAGAACCACTTACCCAACAATATAAATAATTTCTATACTCTTGGTATTGCTTTAAAATATTAAAATGTTGAAATTATATAGGTACATTGAGTCAGATAAGATTAGATTAGTCACATTTAGTCATAGTAGTTGTTTATGAAGCAACACACAGCGATTAGTCATTGCATCGGTGTGCTGCTTCATAAGCAACTATGTGAATTACTGTGACTAATCAACACTGGCAAAGGCAAATATTGTGAGTAAAAAGTGAATCACACAACATAACATAGTGATTCGCGTATCATTTCAATGCAAATCTCACGGGAATTGGCAAAAGTGTGGTGGATTCGTCCGAGCTAACCAATCAAAAGTGTGAAATACAATGTCCACACTGTTCTTATACAGTTTCTGCATTTATTGCTAACTCCAAACCTAATGAATGTGCACTCTCAATCAATGAAATCAACCATTACACACTAAGGCTAGGCGTACGCCGGTTAGTACTACACATAGTTGCTTATGAAGCAACACACACCGATTAGTCGGTGTGTGCTGCTCCATAAGCAGCTATGTAAATTACTGTGACTAAACGTGACTAATGTCGTCTTGTCTTGTCTTGACTAACCGGTGTACGCCTAGCCTAACATACAAAATCAAATCCACCAAATAATTAAAAATCTCCCTTATATAAAAAGCGTAAAGACCCCTTTAACGTCGACCCATTTGAAGAACTCACTTCATCGTCTATTAATTAAGCCTTTTATCAGTTGATTCAAGAATTCTCTTTCGATTTCTGCGGCAAGTATCATTTGACTTCATCAAGAATTCACTTTGAATCTTGCTATTGCTCTATTTAATACGCTGATCGCTAAAAAATAAGTAACTGATCTGTACTCTCTCTAGAATCTAGAATTATTATTGATCTCCAGAATGTTAGCGAGAGCATTACATGCTCAAAGCTGATCTCTAATTAATTTTGTTACTATATAGCCTGCAGGCTCGCTTCGCTCGCCTTGACCATAAAGCCAGACTCCGGACGCTTGGCGGTAGTAGCTTAATAAAAATACCAGCCCGCTCTTTTTTTTCAAATTGTTAACAAATTTCTCAAATTTGTAATAAAAAATTTATCAATTGTTTTTAATAAATATTAGGAACGCGTAAAACTGCTGGAAAATCTTTGGTGTTGTGTATAATGTTAAACAGGGAGATTTCAATACCTTTCATGATTGCAAAACAAATATTTTCATCTCAACCTGTGTACCAAATTAATACTTTTTGACCTAATTGTTTCTGAAAATATCAATCACTTGCTTGATTGAATAAATAATTATGTACGAAGTTGTTGTTTATGTTATGTTTATGTTTATGTTGCCAATGTTCAAGATCGTTTGAACGTGATTTATTGATTGAAGACAGTAAAGAATTAAATTACACGTATTCACGTACAATAGTAAGATAATTCAATCTGATAAGTGCGTATGAACAAAACAAAATGATAAACAGAGGCTGCTAGGCAACAGCATGAACCTATATACCACTCCAAAAAATAGAGTTAATAATCAGTTTTCTAACAAATCATAAAAGTTAAAAGAAATCTTTAAAGATTTTCTACGTTTTCAATAAATAGTAGTTCCAGAGAGCTTCAAATGAATAAATAAATTATAGATATTAGGTAGTGTTCGAACATATCACTGTGAAACACAACAAATTGAATATTGAAACTGATCTTTAAAGAAATTTCACATTTCAAAGCATATTGCGAGAAAAACTAAAAAATTCAAATTGATAATGATATGGAGAAAATTATCATTTTTCAAACAAATCGCAAATGTTGAGACAAATCTATTAATCAACAAACAAACAAACATTAAAAGCTTATTTGCAGTGATTACAAATTCAATAAAGTCTGAATAATTTGTTTTCATGGATAGAACAAGAGTAAGTACTAAGTAGTGCGTTTTGCAGTAGCTATCTAGATTAAGAAAATCAACGAAGCTGTTCGACTACTCCCTGTCGAAAACTGCCTCCTATTGGAAGAATACAGAAACACATTTTCGTCCAATCAGGAGAGAGAAGGCAGAGTTTGGAAGCAAAAGATAAGGAGTAGTACATCACCCAGTAACTGGTGCCATCTACCGGTAGAGTTCAGAAATGATTGGTAGACAATGAATACATTCCGTATTCATTGTCTACCAATCAGGAGAGAGAAGGCGGAGCTTCGTGATTTGTCTAGAGGCGTGGTCTGAAACTGGATCTTGCTTGTAATTGGTCACTCTTTTTCAGTGTATTTTTTGCTCTTCTTTTCCTCAATATATTCTCTCTCTATCCATTTACTTCTTTCGCAGTTTAATTTTAAAAATGGGAGAATATTTGCAAGTGATGACGAAGAACAACAAATCTTTTTCCCGATAATTTGACAGGGAATAACAAAGTTGCTCCCAATTATTTAAGGTTTAAGCTGCCAGACGCCATTATCGTTCAAAAATGATTGAGTCAGCTCAAAGTTTAAAAAAGCTCTTCCACCCTTTTTGAACAGGCTTACTCGATCAACAATCCCCCCCAAATTCACTGCAAGTAGATTCTTATCAATTTTGTTACTACAGAATTCTTCCTGTAGATAGGAACTTTGATAGAACCCAATTCATTAATTCCTGCCAAGCGTCAAATTAAATTAATCTGATTGTACCTGGATGTTTGTTTCATTGAATTTATTATGACTTGAATAATTCAGTATGCATCGATTAATTTAAGGACGAAGGCTGTCTCTTGACATTAGCTATGGTGCTACTAATAATTGGATTGGCTAATATAATGTCGTTTGCCGGCGCTGTTATGATTCAGTTGGGTCTAATTGAGGCCCTAATTGTATTAAAAGTCACATTGCTCATACTGTTGATTAATTGTTCGCATTGGGTCTAATGAATTAATGCATGTGACGCACCTTATTGGAATAATACATCTCAATCTATTTACAGGTGTTTTGGTTTGTGTTAGCACAGATAAATATGACTATCTATAATATTATGACTTTTCATAATTATGTGCTGTTGGTAAAACTCCAAGTTAAATATATTTTAGGATAAAGGAATATCTGATATACTCTATCTGAGGTTAAACTCTGCGCTAGAAATCTAATTTTTTAGAACAAGCTGGTTCACTTCTCCATTCATGATTTGTACCTGCATCAAAAATCAATAATAATAAAATTATATAAATGATCTTTTGCTGGTGGTGACATATTGAAAAAAATACATATTCATAAATTCAAGATATAAGGCTAAGGCCACTCTAAAAGGAGCTTTGCTCGGTCCTAAGAGCCAAGTGACTCGCATAGTGACTGGTCCTAGTGAATGAACGCATTGCATACTATAGCAGTTGGCCAAACTACTGATATTGCGATAAGATAAAATGGCGCCGTTTAACCTAGCAAACGTGCTACTGTATTAACAAAAACAATAGTATTTATACGGATCTATACTACTGTATAGAATTTTGATGATTGAATATTGCAGCAAGTTAACTTAAACTCAGTTTAGAGAGCAACATTTTGTTCTCACAACGGTGCAAATTGATTGGGTGTCACCAAGCTAGAAGCCTAGTAATGTGACCACTGAATATCATAGCTCCTAATATAGCTCCTACCTTGTCACTCAGCTTAGCACTTGAATTTGTGGCGTATACGTACACCGAAACAGAAGACAAGACAAGACATGATGTCACTTAGTCACAGTAATCATTATTGCCGATTATGAAGCTGTTAACACCGATGCAATGACTAATCGGTGTGTTGCTTCATACAAGCAACTAATGTGAATTTACTATGACTAAACGTGTGACTAATCTCGTCTTGTCTTGCCTTGACGAACCGGTGTACGCCTAGCCTTATGTTGATGTTCTAAACTTGATAAAAAAATGAAATCTCTTTATTCGATGTTTACATTTTGAAAGACAATAAAGTTTTTAATCCATTCATAAATGAATATACGACAATGATAAGCTACCCGCATATACTAGCATGCTTTGTATTCAATTTACATGACTAATAATGTATATATTATAATGTATAAAGTGTGTCACATTTTTTGAATCAAAGTTTATTCAACAATAATAATCACAATACAAAGTTGGAATCTATACAAATAATACAAATAGGAACAAAGACATTTTAAACATAAATCATTGAATCATTTCTGATCATTTTATGAATAAATATACACCCCACTGTAGAGATATGTAACATGATTCGTAAGTTTCTATCGAACTGAACCGGGTTCAGTTGATCGAAGGTCGAACAATGATTGGTGCTCAAGCAATGGTGATCGATAGTTTCTGTTCGGAACCATAATAATAATAATATTTGAAGGGGATTGCTTCACCTGCAGCTGATGGTTTCAATAGGCGTCAGCCATTGTAGCTTGGAGACTGTTCTCCCAATTCGGTATTATTTCACCTTCAATAGGTTTGTGATCGCCAACTACAATAATAATATCGTACCGATTAAGTCCGGTATGGCGAGGTATGGTGGTAAATAGAGAGATATTGTAAGAGAAAGATTATAAGAGAGTGAGAGAGAGAGAGCGTGAGAAAGGAAAGGAGGGGAATAATAGAGAGAAACAGTAAGGGTGAAGGAGTGATGAAATCGGGAGAAGATTAATATAGGAATTATGAAAGAGAGAGTGAAAGAAAAAGATAACAAGAGAATAATAAGTGATAGACAGAGAGAGAAAGAGAGATAAGGAAAGAAAGGAAGAACAAGAAAATAATAAAGAGAAACAGAGAGGTAGTGTTGAAATGAGGAGGAGATTGATAGAGAAATGATGAAAGAATGAGAGGAGAGAGTGGTCAAGAAAGAGATAGAGAAAAAAGAAAGGGAGGACAAGATAATAATAAAGAGAAAGAGTAAGGGAGTGATGAAATGAGAAAGAGATTGATTGATTTATCTATTTGTTTGTTGTACTACATCTGAGAAGACCCATTGCACAAAAAAGCAATACAAAATACATCTTGAAATAATAGCAAATAGCAATAAAATAGTAGCATAATAGACTGGATTTGGTTAAGTGAATTAATTGAAAATATTTGGAATATGTCTAAGTTTAAATATAGCATAAATAATAATACAGTGGTAAATATAACTTTTTTGGTAGAAAAAGTAACGATAACAGACGTGCAGATGTGATTTACATACAAATAAAAGCTCTGCTTATGAGGAGGAAGAAGACGAAGAAGAAGAACAAGGAGAAGAAGAAGAAGAAGAAGAAGAAGAAGAAGAAGAAGAAGAAGAAGAAGAAGAAGAAGAAGAAGAAAAGAAGAAAAGAAGAAGAAGAAGAAGAAGAAGAAGAAGAAGAAGAAGAAGAAGAAGAAGAAGAAAAAGAACAAGAACAAGAAGAAGAAGAACAAGAAGAAGAAGAGGGAGAAGAAGTAGAAGAAGAAGACCAAGAAGAAGAATGGGAAAAAGAGGTAGAAGGAGAAGAAGAAAAGGTAGAAGGAGGAGATGAAGAAGAGGTAGAAGGAAAAAAAGAAGAAGAGGCGAGGATTAGATAGAGAGAGGGAGAATGATAGTGAGTAGAAGAGTATGAGTGAATCAAATAGAATGGAAAAGAGAGAGAAAAAGAGAACAAAGAAAAGAGAGAGAAAGATATAGAGAGGAGCAAACGTGTTGAAAGCAAGCGTATAATATCGAAGTGAATGAGACTTTGCGAAACGCTTTGAGCTGTGACTCAGTTCGAGGCATTGTCCGCTCGCCCCCAAAGCATGAGAAGACCTCAAGTGGTACTTTATTAGAGATCGATTTCCTCGCTCCTTTCCATTCTTCTTTGCTCCTCCTCCTTCTCTTTCTACTTCATCTTCACCAGCCTCCTTTACGTTCTTCTTTGTTGACCTCTTCATTATGATCAACCTTTCTCACTTTTCCTTCATCATCCGTCTTATTCTTAGAAAATTGTATTGTAAGTTTTATGAAAGAGTACATTCATTGATACAGATGGATGAATCAGGCATGTGTATGATTCTTGGAGAAATCTCGAACCCCTCCAATCATAACCTTGTTTGACCTTTGTGTAATGAATCAAAAACTTTTTTCGCCAAAAGTCGTTCTCGATCAATCTGCGGCGTTATTGTCCGTGAACAAACTAATGAATGAATGAATGTTCTATTTTCTAAAAACTTTTAAAAGTTCGCAAAGATTAGCACGTCATATTGATGGCAGTGAGAAATGTTCATACTTTTTGTTTTATCTTTTCGTAGATAGTAGTGAGGGATATTGCAATTATTCAACTGCATTCGACAGAAAAATGAATAGTTGAACAAAAATCTGAATAATGCAATAAAGAGCTCAGAAGACTTCCGGGAGAAAGTGCAGTATAATATATGGGCTTGAATTGTAATCTTCAATCTAAACAGCTGAATAACTGTTTAACACAGTAGCCCATATACTGCACCACAGTCGAATTCCGAAAGTGCATACATTGAAAACAGAATGAAAAGCATGGAGATTCATCTCGAAACATTCATTGGATAAGAAAAAGGCTAGGCGTACACCGGTTAGTCAAGACAAGATAAGATTAGTCACGTTTAGTCACAGTAATTCACATAGTTGCTTAGGGAGCAACACACACTGATGCAATGACTAATCGGTGTGTGTTGCTTCATAAGCAACTATGTGAAGTACTGTGACTAAACGTGACTAATCTCGTCTTGTCTTGTCTTGACTAACTGGTGTACGCCTAGCCTAAGTGAATAACCCAGTAGCCACTGTTATCCACACAAGAAGTTGAACATCACCCGGTAATTGGTGCCATCTACCGGTAGAGCTCAGAAATACATTTCCATGTTGCGATGACCAATCAGGAAAGAGTAGGCGGAGTTTGAAAGGTAAGGACCCAGCAACTGGTGCCATCTACCGGTAGAGTTCGGAAGTACATTCCGTATTTATTGTTGACCAATCAGGAGAGAGTAGAAGGAGCTTGGAGGCGTGTCTCAGTAGGCGTGGTTTCAAACTGGAACTTGTTCCTGATTAGTCCATCGTTATCATTACTCACTCCATTCCATTATTGTGGTGTATCGGTCTGTTTTTCTGTAGCATCTCTTGTTTTATTTCATATTAATTTTCTCTATTTCTTGTAAGTTTTGTATCGCCGGTCTGTTTATCCATTCAATTCAAAGTTGAAATTGTTTCCGTTATTCCATTTGAAAAACCGTTGAAAACATAGATTTGTAATTCGAATAGATTTGAAGTGTAATTTTGGAGAAATTTGAAAAGTTGATTAGAATTTCTAATGAAAAGTTGATTTTCCTTTTTCTAGTGTTGAACGTTACCGTTTCAATAATGAACGTCCAACTCTACAACTTTCACTTCTTGGAGTCCAATATCAATAATTTATCTAGTCTTTCAAGAAAATAATCACAATAAAGTGATTAAACAACAAGCATTCGCCAAAAACAATTTGAATTAAAAATTTAGCAATCAGGAAAAGGTTATGAATGTTGATAATCATTCCAATGATAGAAATATTAAAGTATCAATAAAAGTATATACTGTATATTATATATACTCCAAACTGCATATAACTGTATTCTGGTATATTATACCAATTATATTGGGATCATGCGTTTTTGGTTTCAATAATAAAGTTTTCACTATCTTAACACTCTCTTAGCTACAAAAAAAATATTGCTATGTGGCATTATTGCTGGATATAGCAATAACATTCTCACATTTCTCGTTTTTTCTCAATTCACGCTACAAATAGCAGATCTGTGATTTACTTATTTGTAGAATTCCTATTGATGTTATTGAGCTTCATGATAAAAGAAAAAACTATTTGATGTTGTCGATATCGCTACCGTTGTACTGTACTGTTGAAAATGTGAATGTGAAGCCACAAAACCGCGATCCAGTGCTGTAGGAATAAAGAAAGTATGGTATTGACAACATCAAATATTGTGTTTTAATTTTTTATCTTCTTGCGTGTTCTGAATAAAGTTAAATGAGCTGAAAAAAGTTGACGTTCCACAAAAAATTTCTATTTTTTCTAATAGATAGGCTTACATTCTTGAAGTTGCAAATTGAATAGATGTTATATATCATTTTCTAGAAGTTATTATTGTAGCCGATTCTGCTTTACATAGCCTACTGTAGTTTGAGTACTTTTTTAGCAAAAGTTAAAGAACTTCTGCTAAATGACACTTGAGCAACAAACCCAATTTTCCTTAATTTTTTTATATGGAAAGAACGTTTCCGTGATACAGAGTGAGCCATTATTTAAAGCTTTCTTTTTAGAATAGATGCGTTCGTTTTGCACCCCCGCTATAAGCAGAGATAACAGAAGTAAAACAGACATCAAGTTGACACAATGATGCCGAAACATGTTTGTAACCTAATTTTGTTTAATAAACAAGTTATATTTGACTTTAATGTTAGTGTTTTAATAGTGTTTCGATATCACAACATCTCACCAGACACTTTATCAGGATAATAGAAGTTTTTCATCTATAGGCTACTCTATGGCTATAAGCACAGTTTTAAATAATTATAAGTTGATAATAAACTTAATCTATAAAAGTTTAATGACTCTTCTCTTCATTTGTGTTTAAATAAAACATTATTATCGATAAAAATAGGAGTGGTACTCGATGACAGTTTTAATACTGTAATAAAGGAAGCAGTAGGTTATCCTTCCATTTATTTGGTTATACTATCCTACAAGCTATCAATTATTGTGTTCTGCGCGAATAAAGCCCGCATGTATAGCAGGATTCTTTTAAATTGTCAGAAAACAGCTGATTGATGTACGCTGGTTTACTAACGTTAAATCAGCTGTTCTCTGACAAGTTAAAAGAATCCTGCTATACCAACTTTGTTTGAACTGAATTGTACCAAACTTGGAGCAACTTGGTTTAAACTGTGGTTCAACCAAGTTTAGACGATCGAATGATGGTGCATACGGGCGTAAAGCAATCTAATCTAGTCGTTTTTGGGGAGGGAGGACATGCTCCTTCCTACCTTCGGTTGCGTTGTGGTGTTTAGCGTGTTGTTGGCAACACGTGACGGACGCGAGCGTCGCTACGTCCTCGACGCATGCCGGCCGGCCGACAACTGAGGAGCGCGTCGCGACGTCTCACCAGGCGACACTAGCGGACGTCTGCCGAAACACACCAACACCCCTTCCACCCCGCGGCTGGTTTCATTCACATCCGAAAGGACGCGATTTGAAATGTGACGTGGTAGATATCATCACGTAATAGACAGTTATACAAACTATTAAGCCCGGTCTAGACGCAACGATAAGTTTGTCAAACTTTTTGTTCAAACTTATGAGGATTATTTCAAATTGTCATGAAACAGCTGATTTAACGGCAGTAAACAAGCTTACATCAATCAGCTGTTTTCTGACAATTTAAAATAATCCTGCTCTTTAGCAGGATCCATTTAACTTGTCAGAAAACAGCTGATTGTTGTACGCTCGTTTACTAACGTTAAATCTGCTGTTTTGTGACAATTTAAAATAATTCTGATAAGTTTGAACAAAAAGTTTGACAAACTTATTGTTGCGTCTAGACCGGGCTTAATATAAAATGTTTACAGGTATACTACGTTATACAGAGTGTTGGGTGACCGCTGGAGGCTGGTTGCAGTGCATCCTGGGCTTGCGGCTAAAGTCTGCTACAACAATGCAACTGTCTCCGTCTGCTTTGCATGTTATTTTTAAGCGATTTTAGATTAGTTCGTGTGCATTTTTAAAGACAGTAAAAAAGGAGGGCAAGTAACCTCCAGCGATCACCTATCACTCAAGATGCCATATCTCAGTCAATATTGGTCCAATCTTTACAAATAAGGTTTCAATCGATTTGTACTCAACTATACTAAAAAAATTTATTCTTGTAACGTTTTCGTAATATCAACGGTTTCCGAGTTATTCAAGAAACAATATTTTATATGGCCGCCATTCTGTTTTATGGATTTGAAAAATTGTCATAATTTTTTTGTAGCTTTGTCCAGTTGTCATAAATGTTGGTGCAAAGTTTCAATTCCATATGTTTCACCATTATTGAGATAAAAAATAATAAGTGAAAAAACAAAATGGCAGCTGTGTGAGTAACTAAGGACTTCTGGACAATTTAAATATGATATTTAGATATGGTTTTTACCCAGGTACAATGCCCTAGAATATTGGTAGGGAGTTCTGAAACACCCTGCTGTAGAGTAGAATTTTATAGGACATTGGTTGGATATGGGGTTGTTAATATTATTATTATTACAGCTTACAGCTTCTTTTTTTGGTGGGTAGACCTTCTCGGGTGTTCCGCCTCGCCGAATCATTCAATGTTTCCAAATAGTTTGGGAAATATGTAAAACATTCAGGTTGAGTAAATAGTCCAACGCACTGTATTTCAACTTAACATTTTCGAAAAATCAAATTTTTTTCATAATAATTTATTGAACGAAATTTCTAGTTGCAATAGTTGCAATTCTCCTTCTATCTTCAAATTTTTTTGGTTAATAAGGTCACAGCGACACAACTTGAACTCTCGAAACCACAATTTAAATACAGAATTAAATTTTAAAGACAAATTTAGAAAATGGGGTTTTCCCCTCTACGTTCGTTTGAATCAGTCGCCACCCCAAGAATATCTTCTCTATTTGCTCATTTTCTGACAAAACTTTCACGAGAATCGGTTCATGGTTCCTGTCTAATTCAGGTTGTTTGGCTTGAACACTGGTTTCTAAGAAAATTCAATCTTCATGACAATAAGGTCACGAATAGAATCCTTCCTTATGGCGCGGTTTCACGATACCAGTAGACGTGTAGGTTACTGGCAGGCAGGTTGGTCATATGATATTCCACTCTATACAAACAAATAGGGCAATGTACATCAGTCAGTGTGCATTGCCCTATTTGTTTGTATAGAGTGGAAGATCATATGACTAAACTAGTGCCAGTAACCTACACGTCTACTGGTATCGTGAAACCGCGCCATTACTAATCATTGAGCCATATTGTGATGAATTGATACAACTTTGTAAAATGATCATTTTTGTTATCTTACAAGATTATATTATGACTGTTAGTGTTCGTTGCCCTAATTATTATCCTCAAAATCCTGGCTTATACAATACAAGGCCAGTTGGAAGGCAAGTAGATTAGCACAAGCTAATTGCCCCGAGTTATTTCTTGAGTCTGAACTCCCAAATCATCAATAACAATTCATGATCATGATAACAGGAGTTGAGTGGAGTCAGGCAATGAGTGTAATTCTCATTAATTTTCAATTCAAATGGGGTAGAATCGACTAGAAAAGTTAAAACAACATTATCTAATAAGATAGCAAATTAATAGATGAAAAGAACATCAAATCACGGATAAAGTTATGAGCATTAAAAATGTCGTTTGTAATATAATATTCATTTTCAATTATTGATCAATTTAGATTTGTCGTACAAATTTCAAAAATTTCCAAATTCAGATGGAGATTTCATAGAAAAATTCATGAAAATTCATAGAAATAATCGTTCTGGATATTCAATGCTGACTTGTTAGTTGGAGATACAAGAGCCGCGAGGAAGAAGTCTTTCAAAAATTAATTTAAGAACAAAAAAGACAGAGACGGCAGTCTTTTTGTTTACTACGACTTGAGGTTGAAATGCAATTAAGTCCGAGATTAACAGACGAGATATCTTTTTCTTTCTATCATCAACTCTGAACTCAGAATGAGGAAGATCGTCAGAGTTCTCAACTACATTGGAGTTCTGAGGAATAGCTACATGATAGTTATGAGAAATATAGCTAGCTATAGCTTGACCTATAACAATGAATACAGACCTGAATCTGCTTAAATTGATCATGCTAATTGCCTTAATTGGTGGGCATTTTTGAAGCCGCGCGCAACATTTTAGAAAAATTGTAATAAATAGGAATATACATCACTTATAACTGTATTATATATCATTTTGATCGCAAAATAATGTAGTACATGCATGTATATATATTTCAAACTCACCCTTGCTCCTTCACTTGTAGTATCCAAAAATGTTCAGGAAGTAAACTTTTTTCATTTTGTATTTTTGAGTAACACGGTCTGGTAACCACTTTCAAAATAAAACTAGCGAGATTATAATATAAACAAAAGGTGCCTATTTAAGTTGTCCTTCATAATATGTAAAGAAATTGGCAATATGTCCACTCATTATTTTTTTATATTTTTTTACTGTTACTATGTACACGCCGCGAAAAATTAGTCGACACCTTCCTCTGCCTTCCACATCTTGTTGGCCTCCAAAAATTTTGAAGGAAAATTGACAAATAACTTTGTTCACGTATTATATTTGTATTATAAAATAATATTATGTCATTCATAATTCAATAATTACTGAAATCTAAACAGAAAACTTGAACCGAACACGGAGCACGTCTAGAATGAGCCGCCTAGATTCGCCATTCTCAACAGACTGACTACGTCACTACGTGACGAAATTCTCGTCATCGCCGGCGGAAGACTATTTTTAGATGAAAAGTAAACCGACTCAACGCGGAGGAATACATAAAAAATGTAGGTCATTCTTTCCAGCAGAATTCGATCTATCGATTGTATTCATCGAAAAATACTATCGACCATTGGTTTGATTGAAAAGTCGATTCGCGTGATCGAATGTTTAATGCGTCGCAATTGCGACTCTGCCACATACTGCAATTTTTGCGCGTCGCAACTGCGACGCTTGCCAAATACTTTATGATGTTTTAATTAGGTCTCAATCCTACAATATTATAGATCTGAATAAGCATTGAAAAATTATACGTGGTAGGTACATGGAGCCTTATTATTGGTAGGACATTCCACTCTCCCACTCATTTTGATTCTCTCTCTCTCTCTTTCGTTTTTCTAATAACATTCTTTAATTCTCGATTTGAAACTAGTCCAATTTGTCGTTGTTCCATTATATTGCTGTCCTAACTTAACACGTACTTAATCTAACAACTCACTTGACCGATCTCTTTGCAACCGGCTTCCAATTAAAGACAAAAATCATTGGACCAGGAGTTGAGGACCAACTTTTTTTGCAAAACCCCACTTTTTCTTATCGGTCTCAATTTCCTCGCACAAAATGTTGTTTCAAAAGCGGCAACTTTGATAATTGGCTGCGGTGTGGCTTAATGAACTTTGCTATTGGCTTGTTTAATAAAAACTTTGATCCGACAAACTTGACTGGATTTTTTGTTGGTCGCTTTTTTTTTCTCAGTCTCAAGATAATCTTATCTTTTTCCTCAACTGCTAATAAAATTGTTGCAAAACCTCATTACAGCCTGAAAGTATTGTAGGGACGATAATTTATTTGACAAACAAATACCTTACAATCAAAAAGCAAGTTCAAAAATAACATTCTCAGGAGAGAAACAAATGTTGTCTATTGTCTAAATAGGCATCCCCAAAGGTAATCCTGAGTGGGGATCCTTCATTGAAATTAAACTCAAAATTCAAGAACTCTGAAGAGATAAAATTGTTCATAGAACTTGTATTATGGTACTGTATATAGAATATTATAGAGAAACAAAACCTGTCATTGTGAGAAATTTTACAAGTTTCAACAAAAGATAAGGATTTGCTGTGGTCTCATGTATTCACACACAATCAATAAAAACCAAATTTTTTGTGAGGATGAGCTCTAGTCTTGTGCATGGGGTTGATAAGAGTGTAATAATGAGAGATTACGTTTACTTTTCAGGCAGCTGGATACGATTGCTTAACGTCTCCTCCAGGTAAATTTACCTACCAGTAAACCTTGAGAAAATTTAAACATTTAGGGTGGGTTTATGAGCTTGGGATTTACTAGTCCACCTAGTTTATATTTTAGACTCGATATGATCTGTGTTGTTAGACTAATAAAATCAACTTTCAAACCTCAGGTTTTTCCCTGCGATAATATTGCTCTTCCACGCCTGGGACTCGCTAATCTCGAGCTCATGAACCCAATTTCAAACACTTGGCACAAAATTCTATTTTTAGCCTCGAAATAGAGATAAACTCGAGCTCAATGTTCACCTCAAAGTATTAGTAAAACATAAATATTATTCAATAACAAAATTCTCATGAATTGATATACGAGTAATAAGCGATGCTAATATCAGAGAATATAGAAAAATTCTTCAAAATATTGTATGACCTGTGCTGCTTAAAATTTGAGAAACGCCGCCGTAAAACTACGTCATCTGACGGATGCAACGATTTCTCCATTGAGCTCTGTAAGATGACGTCATTTTACGGCGGTTCAATGTTTTTGGCTATTGTTCATCCTAAATTTTTTTTTAATGCAGTTAAAAAACTACCACCAATATAATAATTATAATAAGGTAGGGTAGGTCTGATTGTCATCTGTTGAAAATCAATTGAATACAATCCAATCAATTGAATTTTTCATTCGTTATCAATCATTACAATGAATACACGTTCCCCAACTCAAGTAATGGATTCAATAACGTACCTTATGAACGCCTTTGATTTCAAACTGTGTTTCATTGCTGAGACATTAATCATGGCAATTATTCCGTCAGTCAATACCAAAAGCAAAGACATAGTGCCTTAGAACCGTTCCGTTAGTCAATCAGATTTCAGTTTAAACAAGGACAATAGGCTTCCATTGATTGCAGTCTGGTTCATTTGTCTGTGATTTGAACCGAAGCTAGACTTTGATATTGAATATAAATTAATATAGATATGTTGAATAGATATACTATTCATGTGTATAACTCAACACCTCCACGATATCACTATATACAAGTTGTTTAGAATATTATGTATATACTACATACATAAAGGATGGTAATACATATAGTTCAGACTTATAGATATAAAGTACAGGGGCGAAACAGTGTTATATA
This sequence comes from Laodelphax striatellus, assembly GCA_017141395.1. Taxonomy (NCBI): domain Eukaryota; kingdom Metazoa; phylum Arthropoda; class Insecta; order Hemiptera; family Delphacidae; genus Laodelphax; species Laodelphax striatellus. Next base: position 4,226,973 of record CM029531.1, on the reverse strand, counting down.
TAGGCTACATAGACAGAAACTAGGTCTCAGTGCTAAACTGTATTTTGGAAGTTTACTTTGCTACTTCGCCTATTATATTCAAAGGAGGCAACTTCACAGCTCTATAACTTGCGAATTATTGGGTTCTCCTATGATAATGGTCAATTCATGAATATATCAGTCAATTATGAGAAGCCTTTATTTATTCATTTATTTTACAATATGTTTTATCTTCTTAATAAAACTCATTGATTAATTGTCGTTCAAGTTATCTCAAAAGCCGGGGTTTAATTATTCTATGCTATTTAAATGTATTAATGTATTTATTGTAATAAATAAATGTATTAAATGTTCAAATGTATCGATTTTTGTGGAGATTAAGTTTGTTTATTGAATCTGATGACGTGACGTTTACAGAAGACTGATGAATCATTACTTACAATATTTATAAGCACAGATAATTCTCTACCTCTTCATTTTCTGTAGTAGCTGGTAAGATGATTTTTAATCTTTGATAATAATTGCACTTTTTCTTGAGACCCAAGACAACGAACAATATCAACGCAGGATTATTTCAGACGTCGTTTTTCAGAGCTGCACGATGTTTTACAAATTCAAACAGCTTTGCAGGCTTTGTTGTTTCCAAGCATTTAAACAGTTGTCATCACCAAAAGCCTTCTATGACGACCATTTTTTAACATAATTTATTTCACAAATTATACCATAAATTAACCCAACTGGAAAGAATGTCCCGTGCGAGGTTGCTAGTCCTCCATCGGGCGCCTCCCCAGGTGGCGGATAGGGGAATGCCTCCCAGATATGGGTGGTACCGGTGAAATCAAATAGCCGGGGTGGACCAAAACTAGCAACTCTGTTGGCCAACGGCTTCGGGCGGATGAGCTGACAGAGAGGGCACCCCTTTGCCCAGGAGTACACGGGCTCCAAAGGCGGATGAACTGCAGAAGGCAGTCAACGGCATAGAGATGAGGAAGAGAATTGGACGAAGCACCTCATTAAAGATCCTTAATGGATACGTCCTAGTTTAACCAGCAATCATGGCAGCACTCACAACTAAATTTAATTCCGGAGTTTCAAGTTCCCCAATCGGATCTCCGGGGGGAACAGTTTTGAGAGATGTCGTGGAGGAGAAATTTAATGTAAATATGAAAACAGAAATAAAGATTGGTACTTGGAACGTGAAAACAATGGCACAGGCTGGAAATATAAACAATGCAACAAAGGAAATGAGAAGAATGGAAGTTGATATTATGGGTATCAGTGAGATGAGATGGCCAGGAGAAGGTTCAGTAGATGTGGATGAACACAGAGTGTATTATGCAGGAACACAGGATGGCAAGTTTCTGAACGGCGTGGGCATTATTGTCACCAAAGAGGTGGCACGGAGCATCATAAATTTTGTCCCATTCTCTGAAAGAGTTCTTCTGATACAGATTAGTGCCCGACCAGTAAATCTAAACATTATCCAGATTTATGCCCCTACTGCAGACAAAGAAGAGAGGGAAGTTGAGGAACTATACAGGGATATTGCACAAATTTTCGAAAAGCTACCCAAACAAGAAGTTAACATCATCATGGGGGATTTTAATGCCAAGTTAGGAGCTGGAGGAAAAACAGAGCTCATTGGGTCTTTTGGTTTAGGAGAAAGGAACGAGAGAGGAGATATACTTGAAGAATTTGCAGATGAACATGGCCTTGTAGTTCTCAACACTCAGTTCAAACAACCACCACGGCGTTTATACACATGGAGATCGCCCCTTGACAAACCTGGTAGAATAGTTAGAAATCAAATAGATTATGTACTAGTCAACAAGCGATTCAGAAACAGTTGTTTAAGTATGAGAACTTTTCCAGGAGCAGATATGCGAACAGACCATGTGCCGGTCATTGGAAAATTCAAAGTTGTTTTGAAAAAGATAAAGAAAAGTGTTCCATTGAAAGTTGACCTCAGACAGCTGAAAAATGGGCAGGCAAAAGAATGTGTGAGAAGAGAGTTGAACACAGCAATGGCAGAAATAATGGAAGATAGCTCAGTGGAAGAACAGTTGAATCACCTGAAAAGCAAAGTAGAGCATATTAAAAAGACTATTCTGAAAGGAAATGGACAAAGAATAAAGAAGAAAACCTGGATGACAGATGACATATTAAACCTAATGGAAGAGAGAAGATTGAATAAGAATAACACCATTGAATATAAAAGGATAAACAAAATTATAAGGAATGAAATAAGAATGGCTAAAGAGAAGGAACAGAAGGAGAAATGTGAAGAAATAGAGGCATTGCAGTTGAAATATGACTATTTTAACGTCCACCGGAAGGTGAAGGAAGTCACTGGTCAGGGAAGGAAAACAAACTTTGGGAAGCTGGTTGATGCCAATGGGAACATTGTAGTAGACATGGAGGAAAAGAAAGAAACATGGACCAAATACATGGAGCACCTCTTTGAAGATAATAGAGAGAATCCCCCAGATCCCCAAATTAATGTAGAGAGGGCCAGAAATAATTGAATCAGAAGTGAGGGCAGCTATAGAGCAGAGCAAAGAAGGCAAAGCAGCAGGACCTGACAACATTCAGATAGAGTTCCTTAAACTTCTAGATGAAAATGCATTAAAGAAGATCACTCGCCTTTTCAACAAAATCTACAATTCAGGTAAAATACCACAAGAATGGCTAGTCTCAGAGTTTGTTGCACTTCCAAAGAAACAAGGCGCAAAACGATGTGAAGAATACCGAACAATAAGTCTGATGAGCCACCTGCTGAAAGCTTTTCTTAAAATCATTCATAGAAGGATATACAACCGATGTGAGAACCAAATCTCTCGAAACCAGTTTGGGTTTGTCAATGCAATGGGAACCAGAGAAGCACTCTTTGCAGTTCAGGTCCTTGTCCAAAGATGCAGAGATGTTGACCATGATGTTTACTGCTGCCTAATAGACTATGCCAAAGCATTCGATCGAGTACAACATGGCAAAATGATTGATATATTGAAGAAGACAGGTATTGATACTAAGGATCTGAATATTATAGGTAGTTTGTACTGGGGACAGTCAGCAAAAATGAGAGTCGATGGAGAAACAACTGAGGCTGTCAAAATAATGCGAGGAGTGAGGCAGGGATGTGTACTCTCTCCCCTTTTGTTCAACATTTACTCTGAGCATATCTTTGAAGAAGCGCTGGATAATGAAGAAGAAGGCATCTCAATAAATGGGAAGAAATTGAGTAACATAAGATATGCAGATGACACCATTGTGTTTGCTGATAGCCCACAAGAACTGCAACAACTGATCAACAAAATTGCAAGAGTCAGTAAGGAATATGGATTGGATATGAACATACAAAAGACCAAAATCATGGTTATCAGCAAGAAGAAGATTGACAACATCCAGCTATTCATCAACAATCAGCCAATTGAGAGAGTACCACATACCACATACCTGGGAACATGTATAAACGAGAACTGGGACACAACTCAAGAAATCAAATCTCGAATTGCAAAAGCCACAGCTGCCTTCAACAAAATGAGCAAAGACTTCAGAAGCCATGACCTCACTCTTGAAACAAAATGAGACTTCTCAGATGTTACATATTTTCAGTCCTCTTGTATGGTACAGAATCTTGACACTCAATGAAAACACTTCAAGAGAATAGAAGCCTTTGAAATGCGAATGTATCGAAGAATGCTGAGAATATCATGGACTGAACATGTCACTAATGCAGAGGTACTGCAAAGAATGAACAAGAAGGCAGAAATCATGAACACCATCAAGATTCGAAAACTGCAATATCTAGGCCACATCATGAGAAATGACTCCAAGTACCTCCTACTACAGACAATCATCCAAGGAAAAATCGATGGAAGAAGAGGTCCCGGCAGGAGAAGACTATCTTGGCTGCATAACATCAGGAAGTGGACCGGGAAAACATCCATTGAACTTTTCCGCATGGCTATGGACAAAATTAAGCTTGCCAAGCTGGTCACCAACATCCGTAACGGATAGGAACCACAAGAAGAAAAGAAGAAGAAGGAAAGAATGTTTATAAGATGAATCCTTAATCCATTACGTTTTCATTTTTTTCTCTTTTTTTTATGGGGATGAGGCCCACATAAGCTCTAGGCTTGTGCGTGGTTAATGGGAAGGATGATGAGAGATGAATGATCAAGTTTCTTGATCCATTTCCCCATTTCTTGATCCATGCAGTCATATTATTTTAAATGTAAGAAACTGATTTGTCTACTAAATTTTTCTCTGCAAGCACAATTAATCTATCAATACAATTATTATCTATACAATTATTTACAATTATCTATTTCAATAATTCAAAACTTATTGTCACCTTGTATAGAAGAATAATTCCCACCACCATATTTATACTTCATATTTTATTCCATATTTATGCAATTTCGCATCCACAGAATGAATGAACATAAATATTTTCAATTATTGTAACCATAATTCTAGGGTGGGCGGGAAAAAGAGTATAAGTCAAAATTTGGCAAAAATAGGATAAGTCGATTTTTCATGTGAATAGTGCATTATTTACAACCTGACACTATCAGAATAAGTGAATATGTTTCTATGCCCAGTTAAAGTGAATGAGTACTAAAAGAATAAGTCTCTGCCTTTTCGAATAGATATGGCACAAAAAAGATAAGTCCAGTTATACTATCAGAGCCATTGAAGAATAAGTCTGTCTTAACACTTTCGGGTATCAGAAAGTGACTTAGGCTAGGCGTACACCGGTTAGTCAAGACAAGACAAGACGAGATTAGTCACGTTTAGTCACAGTAATTCACATAGCTGCTTATGAAGCAGCACACACCGATGCAATGACGACTAATCGGTGTGTGTTGCTTCATAAGCATCTATGTGAAGTACTGTGACTAAACGTGGATAATTTAGTCTTGTCTTGTGTTGACTAACCGGTGTATGCCTAGCCTTATTCTATTTCAACCAACAGCTGTGAAATCTTGAAATCTTTGAATGAATTTCCCCACAAAACACATTTTTTGACTTAGGCTAGGCGTACACCGGTTAGGCTAGGCGTTCACCGGTTAGTCAAGACAAGACAAGACGAGATTAGTCACGTTTAGTCAAAATAATTCACATAGTTGCTTATGAAGCAGCACACACCGATGCAATGACTAATCGGTGTGTGTTGCTTCATAAGCATATATGTGAAGTACTGTGACTAAACGTGACTAATCTCGTCTTGTCTTGTCTTGACTAACCGGTGTACGCCTAGCCTTATACTCTTTTTCCTGTCCACCCTAGAATTAACGATTAATAATTATTTTAACCATGATTAATAATTAATGTAACCATAATAATGATTATCTTGAGTATCTCGAGTCCATTATAGCTTTGTAGGCTAATTCGGAGTACTCTTCCATGTCTTTCGGGATCGAGTCGCATGCCAGCCAAGTATCTTTTGTCCTATTCTTGGGTGGCCTAAACTGATCGGCCGGCTCAAGGAACTTGCCAAACGCCAATGTTTTTGCCGGCAGTGCCTCGGCCGCTATGTCCCACTGCAGCTGGCGTTGCAATTGGTTGAGAAGGGTTTTCTGAAAAATAAGAGTTGAAAATAGAAGCTGAGAATATTAAAGAGATATAGACTGAGTATTAATGGATAAATGAATTTTATTTCCCTTTACAAGAAATATTACAAAACAAGTGTATAATTACCGTACTTGAAAATTGAAATGATCACTTTTACAAGTATATGTGTTCAGTGTGCGAAATAGAAGATTATAATAAAACAAGGAGTCTGAGTCTAGTCTATACAGCTATAGTCTGGCAACAGACAAAAGAACCTTCGCGCATCGTATCACTGAAGTGATACAGGATCACATAGTACCACTACTCTACTAGTGAGCGAGTGAGATAAACTGCTGCATTGCATTACGTGCGCTCTCTCTGCGCAGTAGAGTTCTTATTTTGGAGGATCTTTTGTCTGTTGCCAGACTATAATATGCATAATGTCATAGTTTCAGGTACTGCCTGCAGCATAAATAATAATTCATCTAGTATCATATTAAATTATCATAAAAGTGGAAGTGGATGATTTATTATTGAAAACTTAAGAAGAATTGTATCAAACTATGGAATAAACGCGTTACAAATTAACAAAATAATCAGAATACATTCCAGAAGGATCACAGTTTAAAATATAAGGTTTTAGCTTAATACATTTCTTATGGACCAAGTATCATGTAATTTAAATAACCATTCCATAAGTCTCCTACAGAACACAGTGCAAGAATCATACAAAAACACACATTACAAAATATGAAATGAATAGTAGGATCACATACTATCACTATGTATAACTATGTAGTATAACAAATAACAATATAATTATTCTATTGTCTGTGGTAGAAGACATGTTTTTACAAGTCATGTTGAGGCTTTGATGAAATGACATTAGAATTATAATAAAGAATAAAAACATCACCTACAGGTGCATCCAATTACTATTCTCCCAAACTGTAAGTATAGTAAATCAACTTATAGTAGCGTAAGAGTGGGTAACTTAAAACATTTTTTATAATGTTTTTATCAAATCCACATTAAAATGTTATTTTTAGTGCTTCAGCTACTGTATACTGAATCAGGGGCACCCTTGAAGACTTGCAATATTTCTAATGATTATTAATCATTTCCTTCTGGTTATTGAAAAAAAATAATAAAGGTATGTTCAAAGTTACCCTCACTGGCGGCTAACTTTGAACAGACATGTAAAACCTACTAAAATCTATGTAAAGCTACTGATGTTACAAAGTTACACTCTATGGATGGGTAACTTTGTTACAAAAAAGACAAGAAACATTTTAAAACATTTTTATTTTATCTTAAATTTACCATAAGTACATTTTTAACATAGTGAAAAAATACCTAAAGATGATACCATTGAGAAGAGGTGAATCACTCAAGTTTATTACCGAAATTAATGATTTCGTTTTTTCTAGTAATAAATCCACCTCTTCTCACTAATATAATCTTTACTTAATGCTGTGAAAAATGTTTCTACTCAACACACATCTCGGAAAGAATTTCATTTATTAGATGGAATACTGGAATTAATAAAATTAAAATTCTCATCCACTATTTTCAATTCTTTCGAAATAATCAAAAACATAATATTATATGAGACGGTAATACAATATAAATTGCAATACTGTTGAACACAGATAATATCGATAGCCTACTTAAGTATCTATATGCATTTCTAGCATACTTTGTAGTTGTATATATTCTATTGAGTTGAGTATTTACCTTATATATAATTATTGAGTATCTTTTAATGCTATCTACCTAAGCTGTAGGTAGTTTATTATTGCTAACCTCTGGTAGGTTGAGTTTCTCAGCGACCAGATCTGGTATGAAGGTGCGTTCTTCACAGATTGTTCTTATTGAAGACGACGTTGGATTGACGATTCCGATTTGAAACAGTTCTTTCAGACTTTTCTCGTCCAGATTTGGAGTTCTGCCTCCCAGACCTCGTAGCCATTTGCAGAAACGCGATGCTACCTGCAAATGCCAAGATAAATTTTACAAATAAAAATAACTAAAATTACTAATAAATTTAGATAATATATGAACTACAAATTTCTTGAAAAATACAAAATTCTTCAAAATCACACATTGTTTGAATTCCTGTTCCATTTCTTGAAAACTACACATTTAAAAACATTTCAAGATATATTTCCATATTGCAATACAGATTGTGCATATGAGTAATAGATCAGTTTTGTTATTTTTAAGTTATTTAGTTGTTCAATTTGATAGAATTTGTAAATCAGGAATTTAAGTTTTATGCACATGTTATTGATATGGATCGATTGAGATCCCTAAATATTTTACATCATCTTTTTCATCTATTTTTGGACAAGGACAGGAATCTTCATTGTTGCAATTCAGTTGATGGATTTTTATGGTATTAATTATTTGTGGTTGGGTCAAAGCTAATACCCTGTTTTCAATACAGTATTTTCATTGTAAAAGCCTTCAGGTTGTATATACAGAGTGATCCAAAAGTCTCTCCACAGTGAAATATACAATGAACCACTCAATCACTCAAGTGCACGTTAATAATGTAACCACAGACAAACAACAAATATCAATAGAATATCATTAAAATAGTGTAATAAATAGAACGGATGAAAATAACATCAGTCACACATTAGTGCACCGAAATATGTAAAAGGATATGGAGGAAAATAGTTCAAGAAATTGATACCAATTTTTCAATATCAATATCAATTGTTCATGGTGTAACTAGGTACATTACTACACTGTGGCTCTGACTCTGACGATAAACAGTAGAAAATAATGTTGTATTGAAAATATAATAGATTGAACTTGAAGTCCAAATAATAAGAGGAGTAACCCTTCACATGGGTTTTCAACCAGAACACAATAATATGTCACCGCATAGCTTCTGCGGAGAGACTTTATTATCACTCTGTATAACATTGAAAGTTACATTATTGTAAATTTTCAATAAATAATGAATAAAAAGGATCCTGGTTTAGTTATAATTTGAGAATAGATATCCAGAACTAATACTATCGCTGAAATTATTTGAAAGTTGTGTGTTAACTAACCATATCTTCAATGAAAGCAGCACGTACGGCTAGTGGCATCTTATCGAGATCTTTTGACGTTTTATTGGCCGGCGGTCTCCATACGGCCACTTTTTCTTCAGCGCCGTTTACAAAATTTAGCAGCATGATTTGTTTTTGTGACAAATGATACTCTTCCCTGTTGATAATTGAACAAAATTTGAAGGTTTTCACGAATTATATTCATTTATAGTTCGAATAAAACTAGTTGTCATACATCATTCCATACATTAATAATATAAGATAGAACGTTTTGAATTGAGAGGTTTTTCAGTTTCATGAGTGTTGATGTACTATATTATAATCTTTTGAAAGTAGAGAACGGCAATAAAAGTGTTATCATAAGTCTGAAAGTGTTTTTTTTTTCAGATTTCTTGTGAGTGTTCAAACACTCATCACAAATTATAGATGAATCTAGTTTTTTTTTCCTTTTTTCTTTCTTAATATTTATTTCTATTGTTATGTAACTTTCATTCCTGTCAGTTTTACTCTACAGTGTTATTTTTTGTTTTTTCTTAATTTTCAAGGATGATTTTCTTTTTCTTATTTTTTAAAATTTTATATGGAATTCACCTGGTATTCAATATAGAAATGTAGCGGAGGGTTAAGTGTAAGGGCTGCGCCCTAACTTCGCCCTTCCAAGAAAAATAAAGGCAGCCATTCTATTCTATTCTATCCATCAATGAAATACTTATGTTACTATTTGTTCTTATATGTTATTATTTGTGATTTGAAATTGATTACGACGACTGTGAAACATATTTTACCTAGTTGTGTACTTGCAGAAAATAAAACCAATAATTCAATTAACATTTATTTCAAATTAATTTGTACACAGTTTACATAAACTATACAAATGAGTTGTAATTCAATATTAAATAAGTTTCGGTACTTTTTTTAATGTTGTAGTTTTAGAAAACTATGATGGGAAATGGCAAAACAAACCTGTTTCTTAGATCATTCTCGGTCGGATTGCTTGGAAAACTATGAAGGTATATAGATGTGGCACAACCAACCTGGTTTGGAGATCATTTTCGTCCAGATTGACAATCAGATCCCAGGGACTGGTGCTTTTCTCCTCTGACTCGGCAATCTCCGAGTACACAGACACATCGTCCAGTTGGTCAGCGTCGGTGCAGAATGAAACGGTGCTCTGACGACTGTCGCTGCTGTGTCGTTGCTGACTCACCCAACTCGGTCTCAACCTGTCAGCTGTTATCGACGATGAGCGAAAGCTGGAGCTTGCCGAATATCTATATGAAGAGCTCTGTGGAAAGTAAAATAGCTACAGGAAAGTTCAGTAATTAAGGAAAATATGATAATGATATTTGACGAGTTATGTAGGCTGAAGCTTCTCGGATATCTTTGATACTTACTTTGATACTCCTCCCGTCCTCGCCAGCAGTGCCAAAAGTTCTGAATAGGTCTGAATAGTTCTGTAAATAATAAAAAAAAGCTAGAAGACTGCAGAAAAGTATTATTATATTATATTACTGTATAATACAATCATTCACGTTAAAACCACTTGAACCTGTACACGGGCTGTCATTGGACATTTCCAAAAATCTAAAATCTATATTAAATTGGCTAGAAAACTCTGCTGAAAAGTATAATGTGTTCTGTAACATAATCATTCAAGTTTAGTAGAAGTAATGAAATACAGTAATGCTACAGTATTTCCTCTATCCTATTATCATATTTATAATAATATCCTATTTCCTAACAGATTGCTATTATATCTATTCTATTGAGATAGGCTTAGCTATAAAAATCTATAGATAAAACTCATATAAAACCGAGATAACACTTCCTTGAAAAATATAATTTATGCCGAATTGTTTTCAGTGTTATTTCTTGAATTTCATGGACATGAAAACAATTATTTATTCTTATAAATGTTATTATAAGTTTCATTATTGTATCAAAATTTGTTTTATTCTTAGAAACTACGTATGTTGAAATTTTTATTTTGTTGCCAGCCAATTTATTTATAGAAAATAATTTCTAAAAATGAAAGGTGATTGGAAATGCTGTTATGAATCTTATATCACCATTCAGTAGAATGAATTAATTATTGTGTTCCCATGCCTAATAGAAATATAATTGGAAATTATTTACATGTTAACTTACTGGCGACTGTGGCATGTGTAATAATATTATTATTACACTGTGTAATTACTTTTCAGTAATTGAGAAAGATATATTATAGTAATATTTCCATACTTACCATATTTTCTCTCTTAATTGGAACCTCCAATTTAGTGTTTTGGAACCAAGCAGATTCCTTGAACGAAATAGGAAGTTATTTTAAAATTTTCAAACTATTGAAGATGATTTTGACAGGTCTTTATAACCTAATTCAATCTCCATGGAAAACTCGCTGTAAAACACAGCCTTCTCAAGAGAAAAAAGAATTTGAATAATTCAAGACCATATAAAACTATTATCAAGGGGGAAAATTCCAAGGAGGTCATCCTCCTTGGAAAATTCCATAGCTGACCAATACCGATATTGAGATCAGCTGGTTAGTGGTTAATTGGTTGGTTTATGTTTATATCGATTTTCCCAACATCGATAATAGTATTGGCCAGTTATTATGTATTTATTCATTCATCCATAGCGTATGGCTTTTCATAGTGGGGAGACCCGAGTAGGGTTTTTCCACTTCACCAACATAACCAATTATCCCTTGATAGGGAACACGGTGAAAGTTTGTTTTCACTTAGAAAACAGACAACAGCATTTAAAAAAAGTATTTTTTGATTTTATAAAGTCCGAAAAATATATTACACTAAAACACAGCACAGAACACTTATTGGCCAGTTATTGAACTTTCACCCAAATTATTATCATACAAATCAAGGCTACACTAGATGAACATCTAGTTCATCTAGTGTATCCTTGTAGGCCTATAAAGCCATTCATCTCATAATTTTGAAAAAAATCATCACATGACTCAAATGAAGTCTTTAGGCCAATATTTACATTTTTTGCTTTCTTTGTGTCTATTAATTTTGGGATGAGAAGAGTAGTTGGTTTTATTATCATTTATTATGCATACATATTATTACTAATACTAGCTAATTCAATGCCAATGAATGATGATTCCAATACAAATGCTGTAACTGAATAATATAAATTAATATGAATAGACTCATTATTCAATAGACAAAAATCTAATACTATTTTTAAAATAATATAGGATACAACTTGAGTTTTGGAAAGTGCCATTATCATAGATAGTGAAGAATGACATTGAGCCACGTCTTTATGAACATAAAATTCAGAAGAGAACTGAGTTATTTTTTGGAAGTAAAAAGTAGTTGTGATTGAATTTTCATGAAAAACATTTTCAACATCTTATACATTTTCACACATATAGGTGGTTCATTTTGCTGAGGCATCTGATTGAAAGAAAATTATTTTAATTACATATTTTTACATGTTTTATTGTTCAAAGCATGAATAGGACATTTATCCACAATTCAATATAAACATAGGATGTGTGGTGACCTGGTCATGTACAGCAATGTGATGCATCAGAATGGTTACTTAGCAACGCTTGTTGATTTATTCTGACTTCCATTATGGATGCATAAGACTCTATCTAAACTGTCTCTCTATGTATTCGGATTGAATAAAGAGTTAATTAAAGTATTAATGTCATTTACATATTGGTTTATAAATAAGTTTGTGCGAGGTTCCACAGGATGGATATCATTGAAGAGGTTAGATCCCTCTTAAATTTAAAAATTGTTAAAGGCTGCCTAATGAGGTACGGTAACTGATTTTCAGTCTTAAAATGAACCAGGTGAGAACGCCCAACAACATAAAAATTAATGAATCTTCTATATTAATAAATAATTAGTAAATTAATGACCTAACCTACCAAACATGACATCCATTCTGATCCAGTTCAAACAATAATGCTCCTATAAAATCGATCTGTAGTTGAAGATGCTACAATATAGGTCTTCAAAAAGATGATCGCGATGGTCTGTTGGTTAGCGACTCTGCCTTCCACGCAGAATTCGCAGCTTGGAATCCGAGACGGGTGAAATTTTTTGACAACTTTCAGCATTGATTAATATTATTATCCACTTACTTTAAAAATTAGTATTTTGCAGATTTCTTTTAATTTCCATCAATAAAGCGAGTAGATATAGATATTTTTACTTCGTGACATTTTTTTGGTGGGGGTGGGGCGTGGGGGTAATATGAAGGGGGGACATTTGTGGGGAAGAGGGGGGGGACATGAAGGGGGGCGTTTGGGGGTGACATGAAGGGGGGCGTTTTGGGTTGACATGAAGGGGGACATTTCGGGGGCGAAATTTTTGGGGGATTACATGAAGGGGGCCAATTGGGGGGAAGAGGGGGATGACATTTGGTGGGAAAGAGGGGGGGTCATTGGGGGGGGGGAGAGGGCGATACAAAGTTCGCCGGGACAGCTAGTTTGTAATAAATGTTTTCCAATTACAAGATTGATCAGCTAGACAAAACAATCAATTTCTAGGAATTTTAGAAATTTGATAAAAATATCAACACATTCTATTGTGTTGGAATTCAATTGCCGTGATTTCAAATCTGGTGAATCCAGGTTAACCAATCTGCCTTGAACTGTTTTCAAATCATAAAATCTCACCCGTAGAGGGATAATGATGAAATAATCGATTTTAGTGGTCACTCGGTGAGAGCGGTTGCTAAGTAATCATGTGGTTAAGAAACAAACATTCAAGACCGCTCTCGGATGGGTGACCGGTACAAAAAAATTGTGCAATTTGGCGAGGTGGAACCTACCCGTAAGGGTCTCCCCACCGATAAAAAGCCATACGATAAAAAAAAAAAAAAAATCGATTTTATAATTCTCGAATACATTGAAACTCATGATTCGTATAATATATTAATTACATGATGTTGATTTTTGTCTCAAATCCAAAAGAATCATTGTCTTTTGCTTTCTCCACTCTTAGGTTGGTAGCGCTGGAAACAACATCTGAGTTTCTTTGTTTCTTGTTCAGTGTTGTTGGGAAGTTTTCTCGGCAGCTCTGCAGTTGTCATTTTGTTTTGGTTGGTTAGTTGGGCGTTAGTTTCTATTCGTTTTGTGTTGAAATTTTAATTTAAATTTAAACTTTTCTAGTCATTTCCATGTTTTTTATATTTTTCAGTTATGCTTTAAATCAATAATTATAAAAAATGCAGTGTGAAATTCGTGCTTTGAGTGAACGACGTGAAAATGGAAGAAAGCGAGTTTCTGACACGTTACCTAAACCAGGTCGTGTCAATGAAGGTATGCTTTTTAATTCTAAATTTTATCCACTCCTATTTTCTACATTCTCTTTCTTTTTTCATCAAAAACTTATTATAAGGTAGGTAACGATAATTACATGTAAAGAATAAAATATAACATCCGGGAATTGGAAGGAACTGAGCAATTAAGTACCAAATTATTTATTTTTTAACATGATTTAGCTGGTTGAGTTTGAATGTTTGAGCTCTCAGCTTCAATAAATACACCAAGTCAAGAGCCTCATTGTATTCAGGAGATGAGTAGTCTGTAACCCATTTTCTACCTTGAATTGCCAATAATTATTCAAATTCAGTATGAGCTTCAAAACAACTGTGAAAATACATTATTCTAGAATTCGTATTCAACATAAGCTTTATACTGCATCGACAGGACTTATTTTTATATTAAAAATGCTCTAAAAGTCTTAATGATAACAATTATTGGTTTTAACCCCCTTTAAACGTGAGAAAAAGGCACGTCTTTAGCATATTTTGTCAAAAATCTCAATAAACACTGCACTTCTGACTTGTGATTGATGAACATATTTTGCGAATTCACACTAGGCAGGCCTAATCAAATATTGGAAATTATAAAGATTTTAATTTGAAAAAAATTCCTGCCATTTTCATCTTGATGCATTTCTGGTTTTGTTTTGTAAAAAAATGTTATATAACTTTAATGAATAGCTTACTACTGAGTAGTATTGTTAACTCTTTGCCAAATGTCCTGTCATGTATATTGTCTAGTTGTTTTTGTGTAATATCAAAATTAAATAATAATAATAATATACATCTCTCTAATGCCAAGCGTCATATTAAATTAATCTTATTATACTTTGCTTTGGCTCTGCCTACTAAGTAGACATTCATGCTGGGAATTTGTAGTGTATGTTCAGCTCAAGTGTGTGGGGAGATTAAAGTCAAGCGTTACAATATTAAACGTTATTTTATGACATAGCTATAATTCTATTTAAATTTCTAAAGTTCAAATGAATAGCATACACTATACTATATTATTCAAATTGTTTTGTTTGTATTTTCTCTCATAGTTCTGGTGAATATGTGGCTTGAAGTTAGGCTTCTTTTATTGTAATACTAAACCCTTGCTACCTAAGCTTGCTACCAAAAGAAATGTTCGCGAGCCTTAAACGAGTGTGAGGTATAGCAGGATTCTTTTAAATTGTCAGAAAACATCTGATTGATGTACGCTTGTTTACTAACGTTAAATCAGGTGTTTTCTGACAAGTTAAAAGAATCCTGCTATAGTTTGACGAGTGCAGCAAAGATACTTTGAGCACGTGTGACACATTGCATTTTTTCTTCAGTTTCCATTTAATGTGAAAAGTATGTTATTAAGGGTTTAAAATTTTTCAAACGTTTGTAGTGAAATTTCGAAGTATTTTTGATCATTAATTTTGAAGATGATCAAGAAAGAGAAAAAGAGGGAACAATATAAGAAGAATGATAATGAGAAAAAGGTAGAAAGGAGAATGAGATAAAGAAGAAGGAAGAAAGATACTTTGAGCAAGTGTTACACATTAAATATTTCCTAAAGTTAACATGAAGAGGGTTTAAATGTTAAAAGTGGCCTAGAACTCCTCAAACGTTCCTTGTAAAATTTAAAAGTGTGTTTATTGATTTTGAAGAAAAAGAAAGATTAGAAAGAGAAGAAGAAGGAGATTGAGAATAAGAAAAAGGAACAAAGGAGAAGAAGAAGGAGAATGGAATAAGAAATTAATGAATAAGAATGAGATTGAGAATTAGAAAAAGAAACAGAGGAGAAGAAGAAGGAAAATGAGAAAAGGAAACAAAGGAGAAGAAGAAGAAGAAATGAGAAGAAGGGAAAAAGAGGAAGAAGAGAAGAAAGCGGAAAGGAAAAGAAATACGGAAAGAAGTCACTTTTCTAGGTAACTGTATGAAAACCCTTTTAGAAAATTCCTTATAAAAAGAAGAAATTTAATTGTCACTCTACTGTGTGTATTAGCCTAAAGCAATATCTATGGTTTGTAAAATAAGTCTTCATGGAGATTTTCCTTGAACATTGGGCAGTCAAACAATATTAAAGATGAGGAAATTGAAAAGAAGAAATTGACAGTCTATTTCTTTAATGTATTAGAACAATTTCCATAGTCCGAAAAAAGCCTTCATGGTGGTTTTTCTTCAAATTTGAGCAGCTGAACAATATTAAGCATGGAAAGAGTAATATTCTTTACTATAATTGCTCAAATAGCATTGCTCACTTCAATCTATTTTTTTTTCAATCCAACTGGAGAGCAGCTGTCTTATTCCAATTATCATTATACACTCTCCCCTTTATTATTGTTGAAGGAGGAAATGTTTCGTTTTTTCTGTGTCAAAATGAATGCTGCTACCCTGGACTGAAAGTCATGCTTGAAAAGTGTTTTTGAGGCAGATGTCTGGTGAAACTTGTTTGGGTTGCACCTGCTTCTCGAATTCTATTTAATGGCTCATTGCGATTCCGAATAGCAATGTGCACATATATTAAAGAATAAATTGATGTAGAGCCTCTTGTTCTTTCGCATTGTAGAAAATATAATTTTCCATAGTTAATATCTTATTTTTTAAATTAGTATTATGATTACCGTGCCCCGTATTTTTCGGGTTTCCATAAATAATAATATCTCACAAGATGTTCGATGAAATAAGTATACTATAATCAGATTAATTTAATTTGACGCTTGGCATTAGATAAATTGTTAGAGAGAAATTATTTCTTTGTCATCGTACTCTACGATCATCAGCAACGTCAAGAAATATTATCTCTCTATCTAGAGATATTATTTCTTGACATTATTATCTCTAGATAGAGAGATAATATTTCTTGACGTTGCTGATGATCGTAGAGTACGATGACAAAGACATAATATCTCTCTATCTAATGCCAAGCGTCAAATTAAGTTGATCTGATATAAATACAGTCACTGAAAATACGTATTTGGGAAAATGTTGTTAATAAATAAATAGAAAAGTCCCCATTGAAAGTTCACGCAAATGTTTCAAAACAAAGATTGCTTGGCGGAAGATTACAGATTTATTACAAATTTTGAATTTCATAAATTTTTATGAAATTCTCTTATGATGACTCTTATTTCGGAATGAAAGTGTTTGTTCACTTCCAATGTAAAAATTTCTGAGAAATTCAATTTAACCACTTATCATTAGAAGTTTCTAACTATTATAGACTAGTTGTTTTCGAGATATTTGGGAAAACAAGCCGAAAACCATCTCAATATGATGATGATAATAATATCAATTCAATTTGAGTTATTTATTGATTTCATCTTCTTACAATAAGAAAATATTTTCATTTTACACATTATATTAAATCATTTTAATTTGTGCAACAAAATTCAGAGGTCGATAACATGAATAGAAAGAACATCAAAAGTAAAATGTATAAAGTTCTTTTATGATTATGGAACTTCTTTATTGCTCATCAAAAACATACAAACGTAGCAATCACATAAATTTAACAAAAAATATGCATGAACAATAAAGCCCAAGGTGAACACCAGTATGGGAAGAATTGTACATTACTAATTATTCATTAAAAGTGGAGTGAATGCATTCATCCACACTTTTCTATACATTTCGTTGTTTCATTCATTCAGTTTTAACGTGTTTAATTTATTTTTGCAGTGTGCAAGGAGTGGCTTGTTCATGAAGATGGAGCTCTGGCTTATCAACTTCAACAAAAAGAAGGTGAGCATTCTGATATTATTGATAAATCTTTTACTGTCTTCACAGTTATTTTACAGGACTTCTAATTTTCACCAACCGGCTCCTGATTTCGTGTTTCTACTCTATAAATATCATTAGTTTGTCCGTAGATCCATCTTCTCTACATTATGCCAGTTTTTGTGTCAATAAGTTTTTTTGCTAGTAGGGATGATGCCCACATAAGGCTAGGCGTACACCGGTTAGTCAAGACAAGGCGAGATTAGTCACGTATAGTCACAGTAATTCACACACCGATACAATGACTAATCGATGTGTGTTGCTTCATAAGCAACTATGTGAAGTACTGTGACTAAACGTGACTAATCTCGTCTTGTCTTGACTAACCGGTGTACGCCTAGCCTAAGGTCTAGGCTTGTGCATGGGTAATGGGAAGGATGATGATGAGAGATGGATGGACCTACAGCTTTAGGTGGGTTCCGAACCACCGGGAAGCGATTTTGAAGCTCATAATTTTTTTATTTAGAGGAGCCGGTCACCGTTACAACAGGAGTGGTAGGCGCCGTCTCTTATCTAATCTCACCGATTAGACTTGCCTGCTACCACTGGGACAACCGCTTCCCTCAAATTCCTTAACAATTGCTAGAAATTCAAGGGATCTATTTGACACATAAC
Source organism: Laodelphax striatellus (assembly GCA_017141395.1). Classification (NCBI taxonomy): domain Eukaryota; kingdom Metazoa; phylum Arthropoda; class Insecta; order Hemiptera; family Delphacidae; genus Laodelphax; species Laodelphax striatellus. Next base: position 4,208,692 of record CM029531.1, on the reverse strand, counting down.
AACTAACAATACTTGCGTGTTTGATGTGGGCAACATAACAACTATCAATACTTGCGTGTTTGATGTAAGCCTGCATTTTTGTACATTTTTACAAGACAATTACAGAACTTTTCTCCTTGTCCACTGATCAAACAACGTATTTTCTATGTCAATAATTGTTGTTCTATTACAGGTATTATGCGGTAATATTGTAGTTTTTTCTATCAAAATTTCATGGGATGAGTATGCTAAGAGAATGTTTTTTGTAGTGCCCTGATTCATCTACGTGGATTTTTTTTGGCCAATTGTAGTTCGATCACAGGTTTTATTGTTTTCATGTTTTTTCTATCAAAATTCCACAACAATTGTCTGTTATTTTAGCCGACTATTCAACGTAATAATAACACTTTCGATTCATGTTTTTTTTCTGAGTCTGTTGGCTGACAAACGAACATTACTCTCGTTTCCTGGTTATTGTTTTGTTGCGTTTCCTCTCAATCAGACGAATGGAATGGTTGCGTTTTTTCTGTGGATTTCCTGTTGCTTATATTATTTAGTTGTGTACCGTAATTGGTCGATACAGGCAAACTAATTCCTCCACTATGTTTTGAAATGATATGCTTGGTAAACTTGACCAGTGATGCTGAACTCATCATGGTTGTCCATTTCTTTTGTCAGTATTTTTCCTGGTAACAGTATGATTTGTTGTTGGTGGTATTGTGGGGTTCATTATGGACAGTGACAAGCTATTATTTACTCATTTATTTACAAGAGTTGCAGAACAGAGTTAAATATTGGTTTAACACCCTTCAAGCTTGAGAAAAAACACGTTCTAATAAAAATAATCAGATTCATTTAATTTGACGCTTGGCATTAGATAGATAGACAGATAGAGAGGTATTATTTCTTTGCCATCGTACTCTACGGTCATCAGCAACGTCAAGAAATAAAATCTCTATATCTATCTATCTATCTATCTGATGCCAAGCGTCGAATTGAATGAATCTGATTATACATGTTTTGACAAAAATATCAATAAGAACTGCAGTTACAATCTTCTGAGTTGTTTCATTTGGTTGATCATCACATTCTACATTAGATACAAAAATTCACACGTATCAAGTTATGAAAAATTATAAAAATGTAAATTAAAATAATAAACACTAATTCAATTCTCTGTCATTTTTATCTCTGTAACAAAGCGTTTCTGGACTATTACTGAACAAAATTCTATCGAAATCGAGTGATCTTTTTTTATAACAGTTACAGTAATATTTGAGAAGAATAACAAATACATTTCTGAGATTTTTGAATTTTGAAATATGGTGAACAAGGAGCCATTATTTAAAGTAATTTGAAGACTTTCCAAAACGGTCACGTTTTAAAATAGTGATGGGGCTTGCTCCTTTTGATTCTGTACTTTTTCCTTGGTAATTGATGGTGAAAGATTGATAGTAGCCTAGATTAGACAAGTTAGATAGTCTATATAGGTCAATATTGACTTATCAATGGAGGATTAACTAAATTACCTCTTCATTCACCATTATCGCCCATAGCTCATTCCCTGTAGGTAATAATAATTTTAAAATAATAATAATAATGATAAATAATGAAATAATTTGAAAATATTTACGAAACCATATTAAGACCATGAGTGACGTCACTCTTAATACTCTTTCAAATTTAAACTTCTTCAGTCGACAAAAATGAAATCACAAACTTGAACAAAACAAAGAGAGAAGTATAGAGACAGACAAATCTTTTTCATTTTCTTTCATCAAAGAGAGAAGTACTATTCAATAACTACTTCTCAGATGATTGAAATTGTCAAATGCTTGATTATTTCTCAATTAAGCTTCTTTGAAGCTTTTTTATTGCGAGCTATTAGTTGATTACAGTTGACCTGGATTAAACGAACATCGAATGCTTCTCAATTATCATGAGGTTATTAGTGAATTGTTATCAGGTGAAACTCAAATCAAGCGGTTATGAACAGGGCAGACAATAAGCTACTACTTTCTTTTTGCAATTAGCTTACTTTCTCGCGAAATTGAAATTGATTTTTCTCATTCTCTGTATTCGCGTCTCATTAGAAGGTCTCATTAAAAGCAGATGATTAGCAAGTCCGGGCTCTTTCTCATAGTCAGTGATATTGGATCTCATGTGAGAATCCGAGTGTTGAACTTTGCTGTAGGCTTTGCTTTGATTAATGAGCAAACGCGATTGATTGATTAGAACTGTTGGCTAATTCATATATGTCTCTTATGCCTTTTATACACATTGCCAATAGCATATGCCTGTCGATTTCTACGTGTAAGGCTTGGCGTACACCGGTTAGTCAAGACAAGACGGGATTAGTCACGTTTAGTCACAGTAATTCACATACTAATCGGTTTGTGTTGCTTCTTAGGCAACTATGTGAAGTACTAATAAACTTTATTTATTTAGTAACTAAACGTGACTAATCTCGTCTTGTCTTATCTTGACTAACCGGTGTACGCCTAGCCTAAATTGTTTATAGATTCTTAGAAGTGAATCGATTAGGATTTTTCGGTTGTTAGTCGATCTTTGAAACAGAATTTACAAATATTTTATAATAATTAATTTATAAAACTATCATATTTTTATATCATAATATTTATTCATTTATGTATTTACAATCTCTTTGGAGGCAACAGGTCAAAACCCACAACTGCCTCCTTAACATAGAATCAACAAAGCAATTTATAAATTTACATTAATAAATATATAAAAATGAAAAAGAAACTTATTTTAAGAATACAATATTGAGAAACTACATAAGACTAATGCAATAATACCAGTTATAAGGATAAATGAGCGTTCCCGCTCTTGAATTTCTAGAAATAAAGCTCTGGAAACTTCCAACTGTAATGTGCCAAATATTCACTATTTTTTATTTAATAACAAAGTGTAAACAATTAATTATTTTAGGAAGTATGTAATATTGTCAAGATTTCTACATTTCAAATAATTTGAATGGACAGTTCAGTATTATACTGTATATCCTTTCACATTCAAAAATAATTTAAAAATTACTCTATAAACATTTCACGTTATTCTACTACCTTTTCTTTACAGCACTTTGATTCTCCCCTCCATACTGCCTCCCGATTTTTGTTTTTCTACCCTCCATGCCTATGGAATTCTCCATTGTAAGCTTTTGTCTCGAGTGATGTGTCATCATCCGTTTATCCATTGTGGGCTTTTCTCAAGAGTCCTGTATCAAGTTACCGAATTACTTTGTGTCGTTGCCATCCTAAAGCACTGGTTCATTCAGTTGCTTGCTAAGCTTGCTGGTGTCGAAGTTTTTGGATACTTTCTCTGTGTGTTTTTTTCCAATAGTGTTGTGTGTTTTCGAAAATAGTGTAATTTTGGTGTCTGTTTTTTTCAAAAGGGTTGTGTGATTTCTAAAGCAGTGTAATAAGTTTAGTGTTAGTTTTGTTTGTTGTCTCAGTGTCTCCCTAACTAATCTTTGTTGTTTTTATGGAATTTATTCGTTGCAGCTTTTTGTTCTGTTTGGAATTAATCGTGTTTTTAGACGTATTTTATAAAGTCTTGGTGTAGCATGATTGTTCAGTGAAGTGTTCTATTTCTAGTTCTGAAGTGGAATTTCTTGAACCCAACTTTACAACTTGATTATTCAAATCTTTTACAACATTTAATAGTTTTTTTTTAAGTTACAACTTTTTACCATTTCGTTAGATTTTGAAATGTTCTTCATTATTGTAGTTTCCATTTCATAGGCTGGCTTTATTATGTTAACACAACTAATTATTTGAATTTTTATAATGAAAATACTAAGGGCCGGTTCATGAGCTCGGGATTTAGCTTAGTCCTAGACTAAAACGGGTGGCCACCGTAGCATCGACAAACGTTAGCCTCGATACTATGTACTAAGGGCTCTCTATGCTGCTAACCCACTAACCTGTCGAGGCTAACGTTTGTCGATGCTACGGTGGCCACCCGTTTTAGTCTAGGACTTGGCTAAATCCCGAGCTCATGAACCGGCCCTTAGATGTTGTCAAAAATATCACTGTATTATATTATATCACAATACTGTGATATTTTTGACAACATCCATTTTCTTCAAAATCTATATTAATAAAAGAGAGTTGGTGTCTGTACGCTCGCTTATAACTCGAGAACGGCTGAACCGATTCAGGTGATTTTGGATTAGTTTGAATTGTTACAGCACTGGTTAACATAATATGTATTAAAATATAAGAAAATCCCTTTATAATTAATAAATAATTAGTACATTAATGACCTAACCTATCAAACATTTTACAAACCTATGTTTTGAACTTGCCGGCTACCAAAGAACGGAAAGATGAACGTGATCCAAGACCAGAAAAATTAGCAATGTTATCTCAAGCTTCAGTGGATCAGTTGATAGAGCTTCGGCCTTAGGACCTTGAGTTTGGGAGTTCGATCCCCGCCCCGAATCATTTTTTTTTGCACTAGGTTTTCTGCTCTAATTATTTTTTACGCTAGAATCATCAATTAAAAATGAGTTATCGTTCGTATAATACATGTTCTATCGTTTAAAATAAAAAAAATGAAGAATAAACGGAAAAAAAAATTAAAAAAAAAAAATTAAAAAGAAATTAATAAATGAAAAAAATACAAAATAGAAGAAATTAAAAAAAAAATAATTGGCGGGAAGAGGGGTATGTTGGGGTGACATTTGGGGGGTGGAATGAATGGGGGGCATTTGGGGGATGACATTTTTTGAGGGGTGGCATGAAAGGGGGACATTTGTGGGGTGAAGAGGGGGGGACATTTGGGGGGGTGGAAGAGTGCGATACGAAGTTCGCCGGGACAGCTTGTTTATTATAAATATCACAACATCTCACCAGACACTGTGTCAGAAGTTATTTGAATTTGATGAATATTCTCATTATTTTGAGGTTCTCTTCATTGGGCTATTGTTTTTATTTGATAGACTTGAAGTAACAGACTACAAGACAATAATTATTTGTAGTAATTTAGGTTTGATAGACTTCATCTAATGTCGGATTGTTCTATTGTTTCAATTTAATAGGCTTTTTTGAACGTGATAGGAGTCCGATTCCGTATTGAACAATAGATTATGTATTTTGTTCACTTAAATCAGCACGTGACACTCAAGATATTTTGCTATCAAAATAAGAATCACAATAATTTTGAAAGTGAACCGTAATTTCATGCTTATAATATGGTGTAGCCTACAGTATAATATTCCTATTTTTTTACTGTATTGTGTTTTGAAATACTTAACAATTGTTTATTCTCATATAGTTGAAGAAACCTTGTGTAGAAAAATATGTCCATATCAAATTAATGTTCTCAAGTAATAATAAACAGAATTTCGTGGATTTACACAAGTTTACTAATAATTGTACTATTTTAATCTTTGTTGAGACTTTCTTTATTGCTAATTATTATAGCAGGATTCTTTTAACTTGTCAGAAAACAGCTGATTTAACGTTACTAAATGAGCGTACATCAATCAGCTGTTTTCTGACAATTTAAAATAATCCTGCTAAACTTATCTCCATTACTCGTATCTCAGAACAAAATAATTATTACACTTGCAATATTACTTTTACTGCACTAATCAAATTCCGTGATACCTTATTTTACCCAATGACATTCTACATTACAAGCCTAGAGCTCATGTTGGCATCACCCTCAGCAAAAGAAAGGTACTTGGACGTTTGTAAGCGATCAAATTCTTGACATATTGCAACCAATAGAATACCTTAGAGTCATGAAGGTACTCACATACTAGATTCTCACTGTTATAACACAGCAAAACATGATACACATGTTTAGTGTGTGGGCACTTACACGTCATCTCAATTCTCAGGGTTGTTCTGTTGGATAAAATTTGATAGGATGTTGATCGTTAACAAAGTCCACCAATTTGTAGAAGTTATGCTATTATAATCAGCATAATTCAATGTTTAATGAGCATAAAAAATTGAGATTTTTTAAGGAAGGTGAATCACCTTACATAAGTATATGAATATAACATATAATAAGTATATATAATATATTGTATGTAATAAATTATTATGTTTCCATGAGTGTTGGGAGCTAATGTTTCAGTATTTATACGTGAAGACCACTGAAGCCTGTACTAACCTTTCACATTTCATTAGAGTATTGCTTCTATCAAGATACAGAGCTCAATGTTGGATTGTGATGTATTCAAATAATAATAACAACGTTTTGTGTGAAAATGAACGAATTTTGACAGAAGTGAAGTGCATGAACTTTGAACTGAAACGGCTGCATGCCACAATAACCAATCAGGTGCATCTCATTAAGAGCAATGTGCTTGAGGCGAGCCTCACTGGTGGTGAGTAACACTACTTTCAGAAATAAAATAATGGTACTTTAAAATTATATAATTTCAATACAGTATTTAAAAAAGTAAATAATATAATTATTTAAATATTTAAAAAAGTAAATAATTCCTTTTTTTTAAATAATGGAGTCATAAATAATGGAAAAATTACCTTTTCAGTTTAGTTGAACCCTTTTCCTTAGCTAGAAATTTATCTATTAGGTCCAACATTCATCAAAAAAATAATGGCATCAAAAATAACAACATTACACCACAATTTTCTCTTATACTTTTTCAAATTTATTAATTTTCTTAAATATTAATCAGACTTCTAAAATTTACTCCTAAAATTTTATTGAGCTGTAGTAGCTACTATAGTGCGATTCACGTCAAGAAGTCAGCATTGCTTAGATGGGAGTTTGCTATCCTTGTTCAGCACAAGGCAGTTGCTGATGTCTCTATCCTATTCGCACTGTGCATTGTTGTCGCACACAGTCCCAACAAACACGTTTGGTGCAGTTTTCTTTTTCTCTCTCAATGAAACTTGCCATCAATGCTCCTCATTATAAACAATACTGACTTCTTGACGTGAATCGGACTATAATAAGATTGTTTTCGGTTTCAAAATTTTCAACGTCAAAATCTAAATTTTCAAAGAATTTATACTATCGATAATTTAGCTATTTTCGTTTAGTAACTTCCTTATAATCATCTACAATATTCAAAAGTGTTTGAAGTAAAATCAAAGTTTTTCAAGTGTTTTCTTTATTAGTGGAAATTTGTGACTGTGAAAGATATGCAACATAACCTAGATTTGGACTTTATTCTAAATTGGGAAAGGGACAGTTTTGGGCTTAAGCATGTTGAACCTCACCATTAATAATTATTTGTAAATTACTGAATAAATAAATAAAACTCATACTTGAACAAGTGTAGCCTATTAATTTTCTCAAATATAGTAGCTTACGTTTTCCTTCAGTTGGAGTTTTTTTATGGGAGTCAAACTATTCAGTTTATTTAATCTTGCCTGTAGGGTGATGAGTTGTAAAGCTCAAGTTGAACTTTGAACTTGAACTTTGAGGTCCCCCATTTTCAGTTGATTAACGTTAGGGCAGTTAAGAGTTAAGCTGACGGCCTTAGTTCTCTATTATGACTCATGTTCTGACAGTAGTTTTCAATTAGTACTGTTTAGGGTGGATTATTTGTTGTATTACATGAAATTAAGTTTTTACCAAGAGGCATAACTTGATAGACAGAACTTGGGGAATCCAATGTATTCAGTAGGATTGTTTCTAATGTAGCAGTTTGTTGTATTTGATAACTGTAATTGTAGTGATAAAAATGACAAAACTGTTCTAAGACCGTAAAAAATGTATAATACAACTATTTATTTAGCCACAGAATGATAATATACAGAGGGGTGCAAATGTAGATATCATACAGTTTCAATTGGTTGGTCATGTCAAGTTAGCCACCAAGAGTACCCAGTAAGTGGTTTTTGTTTTTAAAATGGATTGTAAAAGTTCATTTCCTGTATAAATAAACTTCATTTTTCTATAAAATGTTTACGTGAGGTGGAACCTAGCTGTAAAGGATCCCTTAGGCCAGGCGTACACCGGTTAGTCAAGACTAGACAAGACGATATTAGTCACGTTTAGTCACAGGTTGGTTTTCAAGAAGAAAATGAAACGAATGTAGTCGGTAAATATGGCTATGGCCGAAGGAATGAAGCAGGACAGTTGTTGGTTGATTTTTGTTTTCAGCAGGGCTTGAAGGTAATCAACACTTTTTTCAAGAAAAGAGCTGGGAAAAAGTGGACTTGGATTTCGCCCAATCAACAGACCAAGAATGAGATTGATTATGTGCTGACCGCTTAAAGAGGAATTATTAAACGTTTCGAAGTGACAGGGAAAGTTCAATTCACAACGGACCACAGACTGATAATTATTGAGCTATCACGAGATTGGTCAACAAGTAGACCAAGAATTGAGTGGAACAGAACTGCGAGCAGTGCACCAGTGATTAATGCCAATGGCCTGAGAGAACTGGAACAAAAAATGCAATTGCTTAATCAAACTCATCTTCAGACTGACTTGCAGGAGAATTACAATATATTGGAAGACGCTATAAGAACCACTTTTGAATTCTCACAGACTACCAATTCGAGGAAATTTTCACAGAGCACAATAGAAATAATAAAAGCACGCGAGGATATGAAACTAAAAAAACAGAAAAATACAAGAGAAAAGTTGGAATACAATTTATTATGCAAAATAGCAAGATACCAAATTCGCAGGATATTAAGCAATTTGAAAATAATATTATTAACCAAATCTTAGAAACAGATGGCTCTACAAAGAAAATCAAGAAAAAAGCTTTCAAGTGGTGTAGAGGAATACTGGATTGAAAGAAAGACAAGACAGGCTGTATAGATAGGAAAAGAGAAGGCATCATTGAAAAAGCATCGAAGTATTATGAAGAGTTGTTTGAAAGTACTACTAATATAGGAGCATATAACTCTGTCTCAACACCAGAAAGAGTATTCGAATTTCAAGAGCAAGAATTGATAAATATCATTAAAGAATTGAAGAACAATAAGATGGCAGGGATAGACAAAGTTTCTAATGAGATGATAAAGGCTATTTCGACAAATATTTTGAGAGCGCTTGTTAATTGCTTCAATAGAATATTAGAGGAACAGAATGTTCCATATCAGTGGAAATTGGCGGAGATCATACTTCTATTCAAAAAGGCGATATTTATAACATCAATAACTATCGACCTATAAGTATAACATCTTGCATTGCAAAGCTATTTATGAAAACTATGTCAGATCGCATTCAGCCAACCCTTGTAATGCATCAACCAGTTGAGCAAGCAGGATTCAGAAGAGGATTCTCAACAGTTGACAATTTACATATTATAAACCAATTGATCGAAAAATGTTCCGAATATCGAATCAAAATGTATCTTGCCTTTATCGATTATAAGAAAGCTTTCGATAGTTTGAATCACGCTTTCTTGTTTGAATCTCTACACAACCAAGGTGTCTCTGGAGTCTATTTGAATATTCTGAAGAGGTATTATGAGGATAGTACTGCAAGAATACGTCTTGATAGAGCAGGAAAATATTTCAAATTGAGTGGAGGAGTCAAACAAGGCGATCCCTTATCACCTATATTTTTCAATTCAGCTCTTCAGGAGGTGTTTAAGCAGCTGAAATGGGAAAGAAGAGGATTATCAATTGGAGGGGAATACCTGAATCACCTGCGATTTGCCGATGACGTGGTACTGATCGGAAAGTCACTACAAGAATTGAAGGATATGATATCAGAGCTATCAGAAATGAGTAAAAAAGCCGGACTTGAAATCAATCCTGAGAAGACCAACATCATGTCAAATGCGGATCCAGGAGTAATTGAGTTGGATGGAAGAAATTTGAGTTGGGCGCAGGAAGTCATTTATCTTGGGCAGTGTTTTTCATTTGATGAAAGAGAAGAAAAGGAGCTTAAACGAAGGCGAACAGCTGCTTGGAAGAAGTTCTGGTCGCTAAAATGTATTATGAAGAATAAAGATGTTAGCTTAGCCTCCAAAGCCAAGGTACTGAAAACATGTGTGTTTCCCACTCTCACGTACGGAGCGCAAACATGGACCTGCAAAGCAAGTTCCATCGATTTAATTCGAAAAACGCAAGTGGCAATGGAAAGAAGCATTCTGAATGTTCACCGACTACAAAGAGTTCGAACTGCGTTCATTAAAAGTAAAGTGAAGTTGGAGGATGTCTCAGTGCTTGTCAGAAGATTGAAATGGAAATGGGCAGGACATGTCTCAAGGCTTCAGGATGGCAGATGGACGAAGAAAGTGACCGAGTGGGAGCCGTCGTGGAGGAAGAGGAACATCGGCAGGCCGAGAGTGAGGTGGAAGGACGACATCGTCAGAGTGGCTGGAGCTAACTGGATGGGAGCAGCCAGAGATCGGCAGAGGTGGAGCAACCTGGGGGAGGCCTATGCTCGGTGACGGGCTTAGTTTCCAAAACAGACTAAAAAGACTTTGATTTAAAGAAGTTAAAGAATTTTGATTTATTTTTTGAAGTTACAAATTAATTAATATAAAAGTAATTATTTGAAGCACTATTCAATCATTGTATGTTTTGGAAAAAAAATAAAGGCTTTATTTATTTATTATTTATTATTAGTCACAGTAATTCACATAGTTGCTTATGAAGCAGCACACACTGATGCAATGACTAATCGGTGTGTGTTGCTTCATAAGCAACTTTGTGAAGTACTGTGACTAAACGTGACTAATCTCGTCTTGTCTTGTCTTGACTAACCGGTGTACGCCTAGCCTAAACGATAAAAAGTTAATCGAATGTATATTTTTCATAAAATATTTTTAAAAAATAATTATATTATCTATTTATCTATCTTCTATCTTCTTCTTCTTCTATATTAATAAAAGAGAGTTGGTGTCTGTACGCTCGCTTATAACTCGAGAACGGCTGAACCGATTTAGATGATTTTGGATTAGTTTGAATTTTTACAGCACTGGTTAACATAATATGTAATAAAATATAAGAAAATCTCTTTATAATTAATAAATAATTAGTAGATTAATGACCTAACCTATCAAACATTTTAAAGAGCTATGTTCAAACTTGACGGCCGAACGGGTACCTACAACGGAGAGATGATCGTGATTCAAGAACAGAAAATTAGCAAGCAGTTCCTAAGTCTCAGTAGCTCAGTGCATAAGTTTCTGCTTACAAACCTACAGGTCCCGGGTTCAAACCCCGCTCCGGACCGTTTCTTTTTGTTCTAGGTTTTCTACTCTAATTATTTTTTACGCTACAATCATCAATTAAGAATGAGTTATCGTTCGTATTATACATGTTTTATTGTTTCTAATAATTTATTTGAGGTATTGTACATTTAAGAATGTTAAATACATTATCTTTTCTCTGTTTCTGTGCTTCGATAAAAAAATTATTACTATTATAAAAAATATATTATATTATAATAAAATAAATTGAATAATATTATAAAAATTATTACTATTAAATTAAATTATTAATATTATAAAAAATAAATTAATATTAGATACTCTTTTCTCTGTGCTTCAAGCTATCTACAATAGTACCTATATGATAGTATTAAATATATTTTTACTTCGTGACATTTTTGCGGGGGTTACATGAAGGCATTTGGGGAAGAGGGGGAGTGACATGAAGGGGGCATTTGGGGGTTTCATGAAGGGGGGGTGACATTTAGTGGGGAAGAGGGGGGGGGTGACATTTGGTGGTGAAGAGGGGGGTGACATGAAGGGGAGCATGAAATTTTTTGGGGGGTGGCATGAAGGGGGGACATTTGAGGGGGAAGAGAGGGGAAATTTTGGGGGGGGGGGGGAAAGGGCGATACAAAGTTCGCCGGGACAGCTAGTAAAATAATATAACTGTATATTTTGCTACTTTTGCACCCTTCTGTATATAACACAATGGGAGGACTAATCCTGAAAATATATATATTTTTTTTCAATCTAAAAGTAGGTTTTCGCTTCTGCAGCTGAGCAGCAGACTTCGGCTGCTGTTAGTCAAAATGGCAACTAATTTAAACATGAAATGAAAATATACAAGAATAACCATGCAAAAATAGTAGCCATTCAGTATAAATATTGTTAATTCACTGAATTTATTAATATTTAGTATTCAATATACGATTAGGTACAATTTTTTGTTTGAAAAAGTTGCTATTTTGACTAACTGCAGCCACAGAAGCGAAAACCTATAGCATGATTCTTTCAACTTGTCAGAAAACAGCTGATTTAACGTTAGTAAACGAGCGTACATCAATCAGCTGTTTCTGACAATTTAAAAGAATCCTGCTATACCAAACACAAAGAAAAAGCAAATTCAATCTAGATGTGTTTTGTTGAGCTGCGTTGCGAAGCCTGCTAGTGTTTTGACTGCAAGACAGATTAGACAAAGTGAAGCCTACCAGCATACAATAATAATTGTCGCTCAATTAGAAGTGAAAATATGATAGAAGAGCAGCGAACTAATGAAAACTGTGAATGGGGCCAGAGTCGACGATGCTGGAGTAAAATAGAAAGTACCATCATCACTGAGCTGAAGAGGTCAGCAGAGAATCTGACTCTCAGATTCACTCGGTTAATAATTCGGAGTAAACGTTCAGCAGAGCAGATTATATCTATACTATACTCTCTGATTATATCAGCTTTGCTCTTCAGTGCAGTTTGCTGGTGAAAGGTGAAAATATTTTAAGAACAAGAATGAAGAGAGAAGTGTAGTAGGAGTTTTGTGTGAAAAAGATCAGAGGCCTGTTTTGCGATTCAAATTTCTTGCTGTATCTGTTTTTATCTTAAAAGACACAAATTCTTGGACACATTACCTAAGCGAGAATTAAGCATATTCAAGTACTTTTTACTTCAATAGTAAGTGTTATCTTACTTGAGCAAGAATATTTATTTTATAGATGGAAAATGCTCATTTACAGAATATTTCAAAATGGCGGACAACAACAAGTTTTCGTGTTATTTCAATTCAAAATTTCAAATGAAATTTTGAAATATTTTACCGCCATTTTGAAATATTTCGTCAGATAAGGTTGCTTCATTTTTTTACAGCAGACCTTCATCTTGGCCTTGACCATGCCAAATTTCAACAAAATTAGTCAAACCATTCTGGAGAAAAAAATAAAAAGTGAAAAAACAAAATGGTGACTAGAGGGGAAACAAAGTATTTTAGCACTAAGAACTGAATAGAAGAAAATACTGAACAGGAAAAATAAGAAAATACTGAAAACGAAAAAGAAGATATTACTGAAAACAAAAAACAAGCTAATAAAAGCCTTAATTCTGGAAGGTGTAATAATTCTTCACTACAATTTTATTAGCTAAACAATTTTAGTACTGTAGTAGCGTATGAGCAATATCGAACTGAATGTTTATAGCAGGATTCTTTTAAATTGTCAGAAAACAGCTGATTGATGTACGCTCGTTTACTAACGTTAAATCAGCTGTTTTCTGACAAGTTAAAAGAATCCTGCTATATGTATTGTGTTGTTATGAAGTGGTTGCTATGGGCTCCGTAGTATGCATGTGTTGAATATTAACACAATAATGAAAACGAAAAACAAGAAAATACTGAAACCGAAGTACAGTACTAGAACGAAAAAGAACAAAATAGAGCAGTCAGTAACAGGTGGAAATGAGCGGAAGATCCAGCTTTCCCCTTTTGCTCTGTGGTAGTGTAGCGCCAAACTAGGACAGCAACTTCAACCAGCATTGGTTATCCTCATGATAACCATCATCATCATCGTCGTCATCAGAAAGCAGCTCACTGCAGTTATGCATGGCTGGCTAGCAGACGAGTTATTTCCACATACACACACACACCCACACTGAAAATGAATAAAAACAAACAAAACTAAACATAGTGCGAATTCGCAGGACAGACGTAAAATAATGAATGTATAGTGCAAGAGTGTGTGTACCTCTTGTGTTGTTCGGTCAATAATTAAAGTTTCGAAACAGTAATATAACATCAATTTACTAATTTGTGGGAAGTGTGTGTATTGTTTGCGTGTGGCTAGGTCACAAGAGAGAAGAGACTAGCCTGAATGGCCCGTAGTTATGTTGGGAAGTATTAATTGTGATGATACTATGAAGAAACAAACGCGATTCCTAAAAATATTCCACAAAATATTGTGATGCTACTATACTGTATGTACTTTAATTCCACTGGGCTTTGAATGATAGACTTACGGGCTGAAAGGTGATTTTATTTAAAAGGCGTAAAACGACGTAGTTTTATAGAACCAATGTAATGGCTTACCTAATTATTATACTTTCATTATTATTGAGCCATTACCGGTATAGTAATACTTACGACTTGAAGAATCTTGAGTAAGTAAGGTTTAATTTAAGTTTCAGGACTCCTGAAATTTCCTGAAAGTTCTATGATTATTAGTTTTCTTTATTTTCAAACTAATTATTCATTGTATTCTAAGTGAGATTAACAATAACCCCCATCCATTCATTTCAGTCATCGCTTTCTGGGTCATGAAACGCCTGGAAAACACTCTGTGTCAAGAAATACATTTATTGAGGAGATCTGTGGAGCGTCTCCTAGCATTCAGTATGGCCAAAAGTTTATTATTGGTGTGCTAGACAACTGATCGATGTGTTGTGTTTAATTCTGCTTCTAATATTTCTCGCATCCAGTTTTAAGTAACAAATAGAGTACTTTCATCACACTTGTAGAATTAATATATCTAGTGGGTACAGTATTTTATTTCGAAATAATTGCTATTTTTAATTATTGATTGATGTGTGACTTGGCTTGTAATATTTGTCTCATCCAATTTAGAAAGATTTTAGTGATCAATGATATTATGTTGTGGAAACATGATTTTCTTTTTAAATTATTGAAAAATTTGTAATGTTGTGTTTTACTAATACACTTGTTTTGTTTTATTCCTGCACAGTCTGGGAGTAGGTTAGGAATAGATTTCTAGGAAAGATTGGTAGTTTGCTAATAATTTATTCATTGAATTATTGTCTTATCATTTGGATAGATTGAAGTATTTTTCATGAGTTAGGAAATTGGTTGTCATCTGTCAACACCCGATATCTCCTGTCTGCTGCACAAAATAAACAATCTAGTTAACTCTTTTCCTCGTGGTTATGTCATCATCTATTTCTCATCATGCAATTGTCTTTGGCTCTTGTCAAAGTCAAGTTGATCTAAAATCCTCAATTTGGTCTGCTGTGTGTTGTTTACTGTATCTCTTATCTTTTTATTGAGTCTGACTCAATATAATCCTGTATTTAGACTGCTGGATGATGCTTATTCTGATAACTTATCTTTGGATACTAGTCTACTAAATTATTTAATATGTACCCCCTATTCATCTTGTTGTTTTGAATTGGTTTACAGTCTTATCACTAATCTTTAGATGTCGATTGTTTTATTATTTGAATATTACTTTTTGTTCAGCTCTCTTTCTGTCTCTCTTCCAGTTGAATTTCATCAATCATTTCATTTCATAGTGTTTGTGTTTGATTACTTTTAGTATTGATATCTGATTAGATATTGCTGATAATAATCATTACTAGTAGTGAACTAGCATTGATTGTTGTGAATGATTTGATTATTCGGTGGAAAAATATTACAGTGATATTCATTTGACGCGTGGCATTAGATGGATAGATAGAGATATATTATATCTTTTCCATCGTACTCTACGGTCATCAGCAACGTCGAGAAATGATCTCTCTCTATCTATCTAATGCCAAGCTAGAAATTAAATGAATGTCACTGCACATTATAGATTTTCCATGAAAAATTGAAAATATTCTGTTCGGAATTTCTAACGTTTGTCTAGTTTTCAATAGTATAAAAAATTCTTATTCGTATTTGTCAGTTCTATGTGAATATTTGATAAGATTTGTTAGTTTTTCTTGGCTTTATGGAATTCGCTGTTATAGAACATTATCTCAAAGGTCTTGTCATATTTTCATATTGTTTTCTAAAATAATATTTCTCATTTATTTATTATTTTTATTAATTTATTTATTTTTCTGTTACAGTGCAAGAGCACTACAGTGGGAATCGGTCGAGAAACGCAATAGTGCGCGAAGACTTTCCAAAGGCTTTAGATGAGCAGAAACGGGAAGAAGAAGAGGCGATGGCTCGATACCTGGAAATGACACGGCTACAGTGAGTAGAACTGCAATCATTATTCTGTGCAACTCATTCAGATAAATGATGGTTTGGTTTAAACTCGATACTTTGAATGAGTGGAAAAAGCTTGGTGAAGCTCGACTAATGAATGTATAGAATAAATCATTAGGCTAGGCGTACACCGGTTAGTCAAGACAAGACAAGATGAGATTAGTCACGTTTAGTCACAGTAATTCACATAGTTGCTTATGAAGCAGCACACACTGATGCAATGACAAATCGATGTGTGTTTCTTCATAAGCAACTATGTGAAGTACTAATAAACTTTATTTCCGCAAAAAAACATCAAACTTTACAGAAGATAAGATATATTAATGATATGCTGGCAATAAGAGTAAGCTAAGTATACACAGTACATCCGATAGAGACAAACTAAAATAAAAACTGTGACTAATCTCGTCTTGTCTTGTCTTGACTAACCGGTGTACGCCTAGCCTAAGAACGACGTGTAGAACAAATCATTTCAAATAATAGGTAGTATAGCAGGATTAATTTAACTTGTCAGAAAACAGCTGTTTCGACAATCAATATCACAATACTTAACCTACAAATGCTGAATCTCGCAGATTATTGAAAAGGCATTTTAAAAAGGTATTCTTTGAAAGGTCTTCTTTAAAAAGGTCTTTCAAAGACTTTAAAGGTCTTTAAGACTTTCAAGCCTTTGGATTATTGTGTCAAAACTGCGTAAAATCACTGTTTACTGATTGCCGAAAAACAGCTGTTTTCTGACAAGTTGAATTAATTCTGCTATATGTGAGCTCACTTACCAACTACCAAGTATATTTGCACCCCCACCCGAATACTACTCCAAACACCCACTCTAGTTCATGGATGTCCATTGTTGAGGGGGTTGATTTCCATGAGTTTTCTCTTGTTGTCTACCTATATAGTTTTTATAAATTTTGTAATAAATTTTTCATTAATTTTTCCTTCGATTTTAGTTTGAAGGAAATAGATTTATTTATTTATATTTAAAGTCTTGATTGGTCGTTGCTAAATAATAGTCCACTAGTTTTATGTTATATTTCTGGAATTTTAGGTATGGAAAGGCTCATTAATCAGGCTCATCAAATTTGCATGATTAAGCTGGGATGGACCTGTTGATGAATATTGTACTCTATATTTGTCTTTTATTTATTATTTTATTTATTAATATTTGTTTCTTTTATTATCTTTAACAGAGAAGAAAGAGATGCAAGACTGGCGAAAGAGTTTGCACAACGAATTACCCTCGAAGAAGAGGAAAAACAACGAAGAAGGCTGCACGAGGATGAAGCAATAGCCAATCAAATTCAAGTAAATATATTTTATCTATTCATGCCCGACTTATCACAATGCGTTGGTTGAGAAGAAAACAACTGACTATTGTCCAAATTGTCTCTAATAGTATTCTCTAATACTCTGTAGTATTCCATCCAAAATAAATTTATTCTGTTTTTAGAAACATGTCCTTTAATATCTCACTGAAGTCAATGTCATCTTCTACTCTACTTCTTCAACTATTTTCAAGTTGTGACACCATAATTTAATTTTGAGAATTAGCGTCGCCTCTTGATGAAGTTCCCGGTTTGCCCCATAGATGTCGCTGATTAAGATTAGGTAATTCATTGAATCGGGGTTTGTAAAACTTCGGGTTTCACTGTATTTATGTTTTGTAGGCAAATTAAAACTGCTTGTATGATAGTCAGACTATCTTGAATCAGTTTCAATTTTCTATAAATACTGGGTAGTGTATATAAAAGTAGCCCCAGAAATAACAATCAACACAATTGAAATGAAATCTCTTCACTTACGACTTATCTTGGGTTAGGCTATTATTTTATATAGATTGAATAGTTCCATTTTAGGCGAAAACAGTTATCCTGACAGATGAACATCCAGGCAAATTTCCCTGTACTTGTCATAAACATTGTACAATCTCCGCAAAATTACGGGGATACTTTAATGTGTTAAGCCTGTTTACCCTGTTAAGCAAATATATGTTACAGTATCTATTAAAAACTACTAGAAATATTTTTTTGTAAATTATTATCAACAATACTTTTATTCACAATAATAAATTAACTATTATTATCTTCTGTTCTGTTAGGAAAAAGAACTGCAACGAACAAAAGATGGAAAAGTGCGACATCTGACGGCGGCTGCAGGAAGCTCGCAACTGGGAGCTGCAGCAGCTGCAGTGGGAGATGTGAACAGTGTCGGTCTGCCGTTACCAGCGCAACTGCCTCCTCCTCTTCCTCCTCCTTCTTCATCCGCGCATGCGCACAAAAGCCACCATCACCAGCATTTGCAACAGCTTACCAAACAGTTCAGGTAAATACCAAACATGTACATAATATTTGAGACCCGAGTAAGAATCTCCTCCCCACCGATAAGAAGACATACGAACATATTTTTTCTTAGTTATGTGTGTTTGGATTTTTATCGGTGGGGAGACCACTACGGGTAGGTTTCACTTCGCTTTATTTTTGTGTTGATCACCCATCCACGAGCAGTCCCGAGTGTTCGTGACTACCTCATGATCACTCAGCAATCGCTCAGGTGGTTATATGTTTCAATTGAAGTATTATAGGCTCTTGCTATCTTTAGTTATTGATGATGTCTCAGCAAATCTCTTGTCAACCACGTTATATATTTTAGCTTCCGGTGTGCTGAATGCTACATGCTACTGGAGGTCAGTTTTTTTGTGTTTTCAGTTTGTAGAGGTTTTTCTTTCAATCTTTTTACACAGTATTTCAAAGAACTCCGCTCCAGCGCACAAGCGTTTGGCAACTCGCATTACTCTAGTGTTTTGGAGTTTTTCATACAAATTCTCAAATTGGGTTTTTTGAACTTTCTGATACTAACACTTAGAAAAACATGCGTTCTTTATGCGCCACTCTGTATTATTCTCATAAACCTCAAGCTGAGGCCGCACTGCTGGGTTGTTACCTGTATGGTAAATTTATCTTAAATTTTATCTACGGCTCATACATCATCCATAATAATAGATCGTGTAGAAACTGATTACGGCCTTCTTGATAAACTGTATCAACCGTTCACCATCCACCCATCTGCAGTGCGGCCCACGGTTAAAAGTCATTGAACACAGCAGTCGAGGGATGCTAAAGATCGCTTCCCTGCTAATCATTATTATGAGCTGTGGATGGACGCTAGGCCACGTGGTGTCCATTCATTCACTGCTGTGTGGAGAGGCTTTGACGGCATTCAGATATAAATTGACATCACTAATAACGGGAATGTTATAAGTTTATGTATTTCAGTGTTATTAACAACTCAGTTAATTTAATGTTGTGTTAATTTTGCAGGGCCACAAATGTAGACGAACCAGATGAGCCAGACCTGACCGACTTGGAGTTTCAGGAAGAAATGATGAGGCAAATGCAAGAGAAGAAGGACGAGGTGAGCAAATAGCCAATCACATTAATTCCTCTGTCAGTATCTGTCAATTTGTATCGGTATGGCTCTACTCACACTTGCGATACTCAAGTAACGAAGCGACTCGATACTCGGCGACTCTGATAACAAACGTGTTTTCAAATGACGCTCAGGCTCTACTCACACTTGGAAACTCAAATCGCGAAAACTGAACGACTCGGATAACAAACATGTGTTTCCAAATGATGACGTTCAGACAGTACGGTTGCAGGATTGTCATTTGAAAACACATGTTTGTTATCCGATTTGAGTTTCCAAGTGTGAGTAGAGCCTCACACGTTCCTGCAACCGTATTGTCTGAACGTCATCATTGAAAACTCAGTCATGTTTGCTATCCGAGTCGCCGAGTATCGAGTTATTTGAGTATCGCAAGTGTGAGTAGAGCCTTGGATGATAATGATTTCATTTTTTTCTTTAATACAATCATATTATCCTGCTTCTTTCATCCTAGCACGTCATTTTTATCCTATTATGTACTTTACTGTTAACGTTTATTATTATCATTAGAGTATTGTATTTTTCATCCAAGTCAATTTCAGTTACTAATGTTATTAAGAATGTGCTAGTTATTTGAGTTGTTAGCAACTATTAGTGATGGTAAAGGTAGTGTTATATATATATGATATTATCACTTGCATGTAATTTTACATTGTACTATTATAATATAGAAATAAATTCCTATTCTATTCTTTTGTTTTGCTTGTAGTTGTTCTACAAGTTGATTAGAAATTTATTTGTGTTCACATTAAGTCTGCCGAGAGAAATTTTGTTTATTTATTTATTCAAGAAAGTAGGTACAAAATCAACTGATATGGTGAAAACACGGTCACAAAGTCCGAAACGTCTTCTTTTCATAATTTTGATAATGATTTCAATTAATGTAGGTTGTGTTTATATTCACTTTTTATTACTAATTTCCACTTCCGAAATTTATTAATTTATTAAATTAATTTTATTCTAATATGTTTTTTGTTTTCCATTTTGTTAATTTTGTATATTATGTTTTTGGCAATTGTTTTGTTTTCAGTTTTAGTTTTCGTTTCAAGTTGTCGCTGTTGAAGAGTTTAGTAGCTGTTAGGCGGTCGGCGGGTGTAGCCCTGGTGCACGTTGGTTCAAAAAGGTCGTGACTAGAGTTACACTCGTCAACTGCCTCAGTTCTGCCAACCAACAAGACTTCAGGCCGCCATCTTTTTCGTTTATCCGGTTTTTAGTTGTTACTTTACTTGCCCAATTACCTTTGTTCTTATAAGGCTAGGCGTACACCGGTTAGTCAAGACAAGATTAGTCACAGTACTTCACATAGTTGCTTATGAAGCAACACACACCGATTAGTCATTGCATCGGTGTGTGCTGCTTCATGAGCAGCTATGTAAATTACTGTGACTAAACGTGACTAATCTTGTCTTGTCTTGTCTTGACTAACCGGTGTACGCCTAGCCTTAGTTGATAACTTTTACTTATTATTTAAACTAAAAAGTTGAATACTTTACAATTTTTTTTTAGTTGATCATTTTATTTGTTTTTAGTTATTCCTCTTCTGTATTCTGTTATTTATTTTCTGTTCGTAGTTCATATTTATTTTTTGTTAATTAATTTTCTTATGTTGGGTTTCAACAAGCAAGATCAATTTTGATTTAGGTTAAAAAATGGTAATCATATGAATACATATACGATATACGGTAGTACAATGCTAATCAAATGGGATCATCAAGCTGATTCGAAATAGTTGATCCAGGTTGGTGCAACCCAACATTAGTGAACTATTTGTTCTAAAAAAAACTAAGTGTTTTGTTTAACTAGCATTAGTTGATGTTCCCTAGTTATCGATTGATAATAGTGTTATCTATTTGCATTATTGTGTGGATGAATATAAATATTTTCTATTTTTGTTTTTAGTTTATTGTTTAACTACCGATGTTGAAATGTTATAGTTTTGTTCATTTGTTGTAGAGTAGTTAGGTTTATGAACACATTTCTGTAAATCTTTCAAATTCAAGTGGAACAGGAATATTATTTTCAGTAATTCATTTGTATACATGATTCATTTATTGAAATTATACATTGAAAACACTCGTTCTAAACTGCTTCTATGCAAAATTTACATAAATCGCCTAGAGGTCATGTTCCATAAAATTAAGTCCAAATTTGAATTATGGTCTTCTAAAATGATGGATGATTTTAGTTCTTGTTTGTATTATTTGAAATAGATATTATCAATCCACTATGATTGAAAATACATAAGTACATTTTATTCTATTTTTTATCCAGGAATTGGCGAAAATGCTACAACAACAAGAAGAGGAGATGGATTCCCTAGGTATGTTGGATAAGGATCGATTGCTGGCGATTGAAGCACAAGACAAGGAACTGGCCAGACTTCTACAAGACAGGGTGAGTTGATTCCTGGTTGATTATACAAAACTGTTTTACAAAATAATGATCACCAATGACATAGCAGGATTCTTTTAACTTGTCAGAAAACAGCTGATTTAACGTTAGTAAACGAGCGTACATCAATCAGCTGTTTTCTGGCAATTTAAAAGAATCCTGCTATACTTTAGTTCTAATTTTCATGCTCCAAGTCAGTGTGACAGTTGAAGAGTTTGGGACGTGTGTACAGTGCAAGCGGTAAAAGAAACAAAACGCGGCAACAGAAACGTTAAAAGAAGCAAAATTTGTTACTTCTGCCAATCAGGGCGTCAACGCTGTGTGCGTTGAAGGACGAATTTCTCCTTTTCAAGGTTATCACAGTGATGAGATCTGGTACAATTGAACTCTTATATTAGGAACCTATTAGGTACTGTATATTTCAAATTTCTTTAAAATCGTTGGAGCCAGCCACTTCGATACACGTTAGACATACATAGAGAAATTGAAAATGACATATTATATTCTGCCTTCAAAAATACAAACAAAAAACAATATACAATTTTCATCATCTCTCATCATCACCCCTCTCATTACCCACGCACAAGCCTAGAGCTCATGTGGGCATCACCCTCAAAAAAAAATTATCATTCAGAATTATACTGGCAACAATTTTTGATAGGCGCTGCCAGTCACATTGCTCGCTTAATATAATAGAATGTATGTAAAATAAGAAAATTATGGTGAAGTTGATCCATTTCACAAGAATGTCAATATTGATTTTCAATTGTGGTTTGATGTATGTTTGAAGGAGCGAGCCAAAGCCAGAAGAGCAAGAGAGAGAGCCAAACAGAGAGCGCTACTCAAGAAGCAGCAGCAGCAGCAGGAGACAGAGAGAGATGTCGGCGGTGAGAGTGCTGCAGCCGCCGCCATTGCAGCCAGACCCAACAACCTCGATGTCATCAGAATAAACAAACCAAAGTAAGTCGGCTTTATCGGCCAATAGGAGAACGAATTCGCGGCTATAGGGACCGATACTATAGTCTGGCAACAGACAAAAGAACCTTCGCGCATCGTATCACTTTAGTGATACAGTATCACATAGTACCACTACTCTAGTGAGCGAGTGAGATAAACTGCTGCATTGCATAACGTGCGCTCTCTCTGCGCAGTAGAGTTCTTATTTTGGAGGCTCTTTTGTCTGTTGCCAGACTATAGCACTCATGTGAGGAAGAAAGCAACAATCAGTGATTGCCTGAAGCTACGTAATAATCTATTCAAAGCCTGATTTTCAAAAAAATTATATTTGGAAAATAACTCAAAATATTTTAGGAAATCTTGGAAGTTATGGTATGATGGTTTGGATAGGTACTTCAGTAGTCATTAATATAGAAAAGTAACAATGGAGTATTCAATTATTATTGTATATTAGACTATTATTCAATTATTAGTGCATTCAGGGCCGGTTCATGAGCTCGGGATTTAGCCAAGTCCTAGGCTAGAACGGGTGGCCACCGTGGCATCGACAAACGTTAGCCTCGACTCTATGTACTAAGGGCTCTCTATGCTGATAACCCACTAACCTGTCGAGACAAACGTTTGTCGATGCTACGGTAGTCACCCGTTTTAGTCTAGGACTTGGCTAAATCCCAAGCTCATGAACCGGCCCTTAATGGTGTATTCTTTTACCTAGTGGCTTCGATATTATGTGTATTTTGATGACTAATGATTGAATTAATGAGGGATGGTTGTTGTCGTTGTTGCCAGGATGCCAGAGCCGGATGAGTTGGAACGAGTGGTGACAGGTGGTGGGGGTAGCGTTAACACGCTGCCATCCAACATTGCAATGGCCATTGACCCCACCTACACCCCCTCCGCTCTCCACCACACCCCCGCAACCACGTCTTCAAGCACCATTTCCAGTCCGTCCTATTCACTTCCCTCACCAGGTAGGCCCTATCAAGTCATGCATCTATTCTAAAAAGCTAAAGGGAAAGGGAATTATTGGGGTACTGTCTCTGTGCTCAGGGGCCAAGGATGAAAACCACTATATTTCGATGTAATAATCTATTCTTGTTAAGTAATAATATCGAAAAAAGTTACTTTTTGTGTATCAGCGTTCATCAAATCTCCTCGATGTTGTCAATCTTTGAAGTTGTAGAAGTTTTCAATGTTATGACATTATTGCGATTCAAATAATTGTGATGCATTCATTTAGAAATTTAATAAAAGGCAATATTTAATGATTACATCTATCTGTAGTTTACCGTTTAGGTTTTATAAATTTTCTGCTCCTATCGTTTTTAGATTTTGAAGAAGATGACGACAGTCCAGTCCCACCTTACATGCCGATCCAAGGTCAACGAAGAACGTCATCACTGGAAAAGAAACAGAAGAAGAACAAGAAAGATAGTTGCAAACAGCAGTAGTATGGAAAATATTTTCGTGGTAATTGATTAGTTTCCTGGAATCTACTGTCAGCGATTTCAACATTCCATATACTTTGAGGTACCTTACATTCAGATTGGTTTCTGCAAGTGTTTCCTTTCAAATATTGTACAATAATAAGGTGACAACGTTTTTGAGATCCTCCTATTGTTGAAAAAATAATTTTAAAACTATAACGTAGAGTTTTATTCCCATTAGATTGTCAGAAACATCACAGTTACGAAAGATATAATATTCATTTTGATAAATAAATAAATTTTTTGTAGTGAACTATCAGCTAAGTAAATTGAAAAAATTTAAATTACTCAGAAGATAATATACAATTAGTTATTTTCTGAGAAGATTAAGATTTTGTATCAATTTGAAGGTTGCTAAATTATATTGAAATTAAAATTAAACTCACGGCAGTCTTTGTTAGCAGCTATGTAGAACAGATTAGCATTTAAATGTAACAATTTTTAACTATAATCGAAGTAAATTTATTGAAAATGGAACGGTTTCACTGCCACAATTTGCCTTGATACTGCCTTACTATTGGAACCATATTTTGACTGAATAAAAACTGTTTTACTTCTAGTTGAGATTCCTTAGCAAGGAGTAGAAAAGAATCTCAATGTTTATTTTTGGATAAAGCTTTACAGAAAATCGATGTTATTGTGTTGTGTAATGTGGGTGATCGTCTAAATAACTTTAAAAATAGACGATATTTTTTTAATGTTATAAAAAGGTAGGCCTATTTTATTTTACGAACTTGACTTAAGTGTACTTATCCCAATATCCTTATAGGACAGTATTTTAACCTGGAACTTACATCTCAGTATCATATTGAACTAATCTTTGCTAACAAATTAAAATTAGTCAGCTTTACAAAGTAAGATTTACGTTTACGTATTGATTCATATTGAAAAAGAAGTTGATTTAAACTATTCAACTGGTAAAAATGTTGAAAATATAATGTAATATTATATCAAAAATCAATTTTTAATGCAAGATCTTCTTATTAGACCAAACAAATGCAACAAGACATTATACTTTACAATAGTGAAAGCCTATTACTATAATATAGACTATTATATTCATCAATGTAAATGAAAATTTCAGTTTTATCAATTTCAAGTATACAATAATTTCTTATTCCATACTCTAGTGCGTAGTTATCTTCATATTATTATTGAGATTTTTTAATCTTTCAAATACATACCGTATTGCAATGATTTAATCTGTGATATGCGCTATATTTTGATATATATTCTTTCATAATTGAATTACAGCACAATAATAATAATAGCACAATTTATAGCATGTAAATTTTTCTCATATTTAAGCAAAACCATAATAATAAAGGGAGCAATAATTGTTAACTCATCATGTTGAACGCAGCAAGCACTCTTTGTTTGGCTAAATATGATGGACGTATATCGAATTAAATATTATCATTCATTTCCTGTATTTGTATGTACATATGTTGTTTACATCAACTGTTAATATCCATCCGTAAAATAGTATTACCTTTACATCGAAGACAAGAACCAGTATTGAAGATTCTCAGTTTATCACACTTACTATTATTAAATTTAATGTACCTGTATTAGTATAGCAGTTGAAAAAAGTGCATTATTTCTAAAACAAAATATGAATTTTTGTAATATTCTATGTATTGTATAATGATTTTCAATATGATTGGATGATAATCATTGTTTCCTTATGACGGATTTATTTGAAATCTTGATGTGAAATTTCATGCAATATTGTAAAACACTTTTGTTATCAAATATCCTGTATTTATGCTTGCTTTCTTGCTCAAAATATTCTGCTATTGATAGTTGAGACTGAAGATCATCAATCTTAAATACATTACAGTTTTCTTGTATTTTTTATGTTTTTACAATTTTCTCTACTAAATGACAGTGTAGTAAGAGATCTTATAATAATATTATAGAATCGAATAAATCGTTTATTTTGTGCAATCAAAGAAAGAGGCAATCTATCAATGAACTTATAGCTGAATAGTTCATCTAAGGAATTGTGCAGCTATTTATTGATCTAAAAAAATGTTGGTACATTGTTATCCCTTGAATGAATCCTCAACAATTAATGATAATCAGCTGTTTGTGTTTGGTGAAAACAATCGTTAATGAAAGTAACATATATTTTGATATTTATAATGTCGAATGGTTTTGAGTACAGAGACTATATATAATCAGTTTGATCTGATACAGTATCTGTAGTTCTGAGTATTTAAGATGCTGTTCAAAAAATCTCGGAAGTAAGAGTAATACACGGAAAAGGCGGTTGCACACTAGACATATGAATTTATCAAAAATGGTTCGCCGTGAGTGTCATGTGTGTGTTCACCTTTCCCTGTATTACGGGACTTATATTACGGGATTTTTTTTCAACAAGATCCTCATTTTTATATGTAGTGTGTATGTAGTATTCAATAATTGCTGAAGCTATTCCATATAACCCATATTAGAACGTTTATAATTAAATAGATTCTATTATTTTTCAAATCCAGATAATCATATTTGTTTAGTAATCATTATGTTGTTTTATTTTTTGTTATAATTTTTATGTTATTAATGTGTTTGTAAGCAATCAATTATTGTAACAATATAACCATGTAATCGTTGTAGAATTTAGTACTTGTCAATTTGTTTTTAATATATTTTCTATTTTATGTGATAAATATCTTGATGTTGTTTTGATGAATTTGAATATATTATGATTACAGAATGAACATGGAATTTTTCAATCACTGCTCATTTTATATCAATACTCGACCTGTTTCATAAAAATTGAGAAGTCCTGTTATACAGGAAAAAGGCGGTTGCACACTAGTCATGAAAAGCACGGCGAATTATGCCATAAACTTTCAAGTCTAGAATAAGTTCACATTTTTCCTGTTTTACAGGACTTCTAATTTTTTTATAAAACAGACCCCAGGTTCCTTCAAGCGCATTGTTGAATAAATAATATAATTGTGATTGATCTGAACTTAATAATAACTAAATAAAGTACAAAGGAACCGCTTCAAAATTAATTAAACACTTACAGTATATAAAAATTGAGTTTTAATAATCAATGATCAACATAATAAGTCATAACTTACTGGTAGCAATTAGAATATGGAGTTTATCAAACAGAACTGGTTTTTATGATGGTATTATTACGTTGTTTGAATGGAGTTGGTGTAAGTTGGTGAACATCTATTGAAGCCCAACAAGGCACTTTGGTGTATTCTTAAACATATGGTTGTCACTTTCAATCCACTGGCGCATGGACCTGCAAGCAAAAGATTAACCTTTATTATAACCAGCTAACCAGTACTGTAATAAAATGCTTTTCAATGTAATTGAATTAAAATTGAGGAAAATGAAAATATTTGAATGATCAACGGAAGAAAACATGTATGTTTTACATGGGTCTCAACAGTTAGGGCCTGGTCACATACGATTGTGATTTGCTTCACTTCACTTACAATGCTACTTTGATTGTGGTTCGCTTTGCTTCACTTCACTTACTATATACCTTATACGATTAAATGGGAGTAAGTGAAGTGAAGTAAACCAGTTAGCTTTGTTGGTGAAGTGGAGTAAAGCAAACCACAATCGTATGTGACCAGGCCCTAACCCTCAACACGTCCCTGGATATTTCAGTTGTTTTGGTATCTTGGCTTTCAATTAAAATATCTTCACGTAAAATATTTGCTGCTTCTATAAAAGCCTTGTGATCCGCTATAAGTTAATGTACTGCATTACAATCTGAATTTCATTTTATGAATTTTTGTCAGTGAAACGTGATCTCCATAAGTTGTGTTGTTCTAGTAACAACAGACACATAATTATATCACTGCGCTTATTGAAGCTCTCTTGCTTTAGACTTTCAGATTGTAATGCAGAAAATTTCTATAGGTTAACGATATCACCATAGGAATGGTTTCAATATTCTATAAAAAAATATTTAGGGCCGGTTCATGAGCTCAGGATTTAGCCAAGTCCTAGACTAAAACGGGTGGCCACCGTAGCATTGACAAACGTTAGCCTCGATACTCTGTACTAAGGGCTCTCTATGCTGCTAACCCACTAACCTGTCGGGACAAACGTTTGTCGATGCTACGGTAGCCACCCGTTTTAGTCTAGGACTTTGCTAAATCCCGAGCTCATGAACCGGCCCTTAGTCTTGACTGAAGTGTAGTGAGTTTTTAATTAGGTACCATCAGTTAGGTACAATACAGTAAGAAGTATTTTTTTTTAAATTTACCATGAGGAAATCATTGTATAATTCTGTTGATAGTCTGTGCTTTAATTATTATGCACATTTAGAAGGTGAATGAGAATCCAATTTTCAACTTACAGCTTCAGATATTTCGATCCAATCCAATGCCGACAGAAAAGCATCATCCTTGGTTGGTACTTTGTCCCAATTCCAGTATGTCAACGAATTGAATTGATTTCTAACATGCAATGTGCGATCGGTTCCTTCTGTCCATTTTCCGTTTTCTTCGAGAATCAGACCTTCATAGCCTTTCGGTAGATCGACAACGATGCCTTTCAATGGATATCCCCTAAGTGAAGCTTCAAGCCCTGGAAACAAACGGGGAATGAAAGATAAGTAATTAAATAAATTTTATAAAATAGTGATATTTCATAAAGATAATGTAAATCAACGGAGAAATGGAAAAAAATTGCTAATATCAATTGATTTAGAATAGGCTGCTGATGATAATGTAGAAAGTTACCTTTATTTTCATCAGTCTTGATTGATGTTTTGAAGTATTTTGTAACATTTGCATCACCCTCGTGATATATTTTGCAAGGAACATAGTGAATTGAATCTTTATTCAAAGTACCGCACTCGTCGGTGAAATGTTTTGATTTCTTTATATGAACTGTCATACTGGGAACTGCTCTACTGAAGACACTGAACAAGACAAAATATTTAAAACGAACTTTTTGGTGAACAAGGTGATCAGAAAATCCGAAACAAGAGATAGACACAAAAGCTTAACATTTGTAGAAGCCGTACTAATACTAATTACTAGATTGAATAATAATATTTATAATAATCAGCTACTTCAAAAACACCCAAAGAACTGCTCGTAACATAACCTAAAATTTGAACAAATTGAAAACATGACTAACTTTCATTTTCCCGCTTCATGGTTCAAGATGGTATCTTGCTTGCACGATGACGAATCAAACCAAATCTCCAAAATAAAGTCTAAATTTTTAGCTTATCAAATATTGGAAATTTCAAACATTTTCTATAATCTCAGTTAATGAATATTTTCTTATAGCTTACATTAAATGTAAAATGTTGAAATCCACTTTGTTGCTTCCAACTTGTTGCTTCGAGTGCAACTTCGAGTGATTACGTTTCTATGTTTCTGTTCGTTTATCGTTTGAATTCTATCAAATTATTTTTGTTCAAAAATAAGTAGCCATCGAAATTTTTACCCAATGAACTCTTTAAGCTCAGAATTTTGTTTAAATTAGAAGAGTTAGTATCTTGGTCGTAAGCCTTGGGTTTTGATAAAAATTGAAGGTTGAATTCGAATCTCGTCAAGTTGCCTAAACTGTAAAAATGAACCATGATGGTCATGGACGAAACAAACCTTCATAAATTGAACTTTTTTTAGGTTTTACATTTACTAATTCTCTTTAATAATATTGTGGAAAAACTTGAATGTGTTTGATGTTGTATCGTTTTAAATCTAGGAAAACAATCTGTTCTTTATCAATTGAGTCCTAATATCTTGATTCTACGTTCTTAGTGTTCGTGTTCAAATTTCAGGAATGAGTGTTCAGCTAAAAGTGGTGTAGTTCCAATTAACGAGGATAAAACTGAATCTTTCTTATTAACTAATAATTTATTCAGTTCTATACTTTGGTCGACTTAATTATTGTGGTCTATTTGTGAATTCCTCAGAAGGAAACTACATCATCAATCATCTTTGTAAGTACTGTAGTAGAGTTGTAGTGGAGGCATGTTGTTGATTGATACAAACTAGGTTAAGAATACTATTTATAAATTTAACAAAGATTATTTTTGTATGTCTGCTATCTACTATTACCTACTTGATACCTTTGCACTAATGCCACAATCCATCCATTTTTCAACTTGTCACTTTCTACTCGAATCGGAAAGTGCATCGAAATTTTAACCTTACTTGTAAATTCTAACCTAAATTTAAACTTTTAAAGATGATGAATTTAATCCAGACCACTATAATAGGTCTAATATTGTAGTAGGCTTGATTAACTTTCCGCATCAATCATGGTCAGATTACTAACTGGAATTATACACCCATGATAATTCATATTTCAATTTCATTTTTGGTGTGCAGAATAAAACTTATTTGATTTGATTATTTGGCCGATATATGTGAATGAATCGTCTCTTGACAATACTGTATTTCAATTTCCTAACACTAATTACATCATCTTGAATTATGTTTATTAGCTTACCTATTAAATTTTTAGGTGAATTTTTAAATGACCAACATTAAAATGAAAGCATTAAACTTCAATAATTCTTTTTTTAAATTTTAATTATTGCATTTTTATTTAACTAATGTTAAATTCTCTTCATCGGATTAGAAGGAACAATAACCAGTGGATAGCTAGCAGATCTCACACTAGAGTAGAATGTCATTCCTAATTGAATACTTGACAGATGTAAAAGCAGTGTACTTATCACTAAACTTTATCAACTTAGTCATTCTCTAAAGTAAATATACCTTTCATTAGCCTAGCCAACTATTTTCTCATGCTAATGATCACTTGGGCATGGGTAAAGGATGATACACAAAAAAACTCTGGACGAAACGGGAATCGAACCCATGATCATGGGAAAACAGTAAAGCTAGTTAATTAAACTAATCATCTTTTTATTGAATATTATAAATAATTATGTATTCTCTTGTAGAGGGATTGTAGCAATTAACATGAGTTTATGGAAGTAAAGATCTTTCGTTAAACCAAAAATGGTTGTTGAAATGCGCAATTGTGATAATCATTCCCTTTTCTGTGAATTTAAGTTCTCTATGAAGTATTGTAGATTGAGCTATAGTTTATGTATTTGAGTGCATATTCAATGTGTACAAGAAATGCTTGACATTTGGCAAATTAATCATGTTTCATTCAAACTTGAAGTCAATTAACATTTTGTATATAACTTATATCAACCTTAAGTTTACTCTTGGATTGTTTGTAAGAATTGTCTGTCACTCTTTATAATCCAGTCAATCATCTTCAGAAATATGATACGCTTTGTGAAGCGGTTGTCCCCGTGGTAGCAGGCGGGTCTAATCGGTGAGATTAGATAAGAGACGGCGCCTACCACTCCTGTTGTAACGGTGACCGGTTCCTCCAAATACAATTTATGAGCCTCAAATCGCTTCCCGGTGGTTCGGAACCTAGGTACCTAAAGCTGTAGGTCCATTCATCTCTCATCACCATCCTTCCCATTACCCACGCACAAGCCTAGAGCTCATGTGGGCATCATCCCGAGCAAAAAAAAAAAAATAACAATTTTCCTGTTCAAGTCTTTGAGGGTACCAAGTATAACTCTAGAGTTGAGTAACACCATAGACTAACCAAATAAAAATATGGATTATCTCTCGTAACAAATTTCATACAGCATTCTACTCTTAATTGCATATAATGTTGAAAAAAGACGTTCATCATCTGTATTGTAAGAATAATTTTGTCCATTAGGCCTATTATTTTTCAAGCTTTAAAAAATTAACTTCCTATGATTAGAAGAGTTTTTTCTTTGTTATCTGCTTGTAAATTCTTCTCTTCTCTTTAATTGATTTTTTTATCGTATGGCTTTTTATCGGTGGGAGAAACTGTTTTATCAATTTTTCAATTGATATTAACTGTTTTTTTATTGTTTCACAGCAAATGTACTATGCACCTTATGGTCCGATGATGATTGGAGTTACTGGTAACTGACTGAACGCCTGGATTGGTTCCAAAAGGACGATACCAAACCGAAACTACTGATCTTTGAGTACATGTAAGTGAATAGGATGTGGTTCGGAACTCACCTAACATACCAGCTTCTCTTAACATGCCTCAGGCACGTACCCTTTTCAAGTCTTTCAAACGATTTTTGAATCACGTTTACTCAATACTAAGTTAGTTGCATAAACAAATACAGGAAATTACATCCACCTTCGATCAGAGACAACAATTTCTTCTCATAAGAAATGATATTCAAGGTAGGCTATTGTACTATTTCACATACTGTTCACATCCTGACACTAGTGGAATTAGTGACGTGGTTTAATAATGACGTATCATAAAGGGAGTCATAAGGACTCATGAGCGTATCATAAGGGTCTGGGGT
Organism: Laodelphax striatellus; assembly: GCA_017141395.1. Lineage (NCBI taxonomy): Eukaryota > Metazoa > Arthropoda > Insecta > Hemiptera > Delphacidae > Laodelphax > Laodelphax striatellus. Next base: position 4,175,984 of record CM029531.1, on the reverse strand, counting down.
TCGATTCCTGACAACTATTGGCATTCTTGTATTATCAAGTCACTTGATAAGTCGCGTGCCAGCCTTAGACCAATTTAGGAATTTTCAAATCAATAATTAGAATTAACTATATCTGAAAATTAATTACTCTAGAATGAATTTGTTTGATTATTTATCTGTAATTGTAATGAAAGAGGACATGAATAATTTTTTGAGTTGAAAATGACACCGTATCAATGCTTCCTACCTATCAATGGAACCTACCCGTAAGGGTCTCCCCACCAATAAAAAGCCATACGATAAAAAAATGCTTCCTGAAAAATTTGGCTTAAATTTTGAGATGAACTTTCAATCTTTATTTTATCTTTCATCAGAAATCTTTAGAGTATCTCACTGCAAAATTAATTTATCGTCAACGCGATAGTCCAAAAACGTAGACAAAAATGCTTCTTTTCATCAGATTTCAATTGAATTTCATCAGAAAGTAGTGACCAACAAAGCTTTACTAATAAATAAATTTAATGAATCATGAACGGGTTATCTGTTGACCTATAAGTTGAACCTGACAATTTGAAATCACCGATTATTTTGTTGGAACCACGGTTAAGTTTATCGTCTGAATGATAATTAATTGTCGAACTACACTAGACACTTATTGTCAGCCCATTAAAAATTGATGATGCTTACTCTATTTATAACTTTTTTTTATTTATATTTTTTTCATTAGTTTGATAAGCATCAAATTATATCAGATATCGTTTTGATAGATTTCTTATTAAAAATTGATGATGATTGCTGTATTTGTGACTTGATTAATATTTACAATAAATTATTCTCACATCAAACGTTACAACACTTGAAAATAAGTGGTTGAGTGAATTTTTCATACTTAAAGAAATAGACTTATTTAAAAACTTCCTTTCAACATTTTATCCTACGTAAGCTAATCTATTTTGATAGTTTGTCTTGGTCACCTTGCATAATATGCCATACTAATATTATATCTCCATTATATTGAGACTGCGACTTAACCCCGCCCTCTTTAGAAAATGAAGGCAATCATTCAATTCAATATATCACAAATTGAACTTTATCATATTTAATTACCTTACCTTGTTTTACCTTTCTTATGTTATTATATAACATATTGAATTTATGTATAGCAGGATTCTTTTAACTTGTCAGAAAACAGCTGATTTAACGTTAGTGAACGAGCGTACATCAATCAGCTGTTTTCTGACAATTTAAAAGAATCCTGCTATATTTGTGAATTGTATAGATATTTATGAATTTATTCATGTAAATTAGGAATGATTATTCAAGTATTGTATTTTAAGGCCACGGTATGTATTTCTTGAGTTTGTTTTTTGTAAAGTTAGATTTTGTTTCCCATACAGGTGTTTGACTTGTACTTTATTGTTCATGCATATTTTTTATTCAATTGAACGTTTGTAAGTATTTGATAAGCAATAAAGAAGTTTCAAAATCAAATTAATATGTAGGTCTATACTATATCTCAATATTCTACCTGTAGACTACATTATATCTATTTATTCATTTACATACACACAAAGTCCATTACAAGCCTTAATGACATAATTGTTTACATTTTTATTGAAAAGAAGAAGAAATACAAAAGAAACACTTCGCACTTCACTAAATCATAGAAATTAAAGCAATTTTAAGCTAGGCGTACACTGGTTAGTCAAGACAAGACGAGATTTGTCACGTTTAGTTACAGTACTTTACATATTCGCTTATGAAGCAACACACACCGATTAGTCATTGCATCGGTGTGTGCTGTTTCATAAGCAACTATAAGAATTACTGTGACTAAACGTGACTAATCTCGTCTTGTCTTGACTAACCGGTGTACGCCTAGCCTTAGAGATTAGAATAGACAATTTATGAAGAAAATAGGAGAATGTTAAACTAGAGAAGATGTTGATGATGTAATATACAGCTATAGAGTTTAAAGGAAAAAAAATATTGAAAAAAAATAGTCAGGTCAGTCCAACGTTGACCAATGAATGGCTAATTGACGGATATTGATGGTTTTGATCTGTTGTGTTGCAGTAATCTGATGGTGCGCGATGACGTGACGGTGGTGAGTGATGGCTAATCCCAGATGGACGGAGACGTCAGTGCCGCGAAGCCTGCCCGACCGGGTTGCGCAGTTGTACTATGCGCATGGCCTCTTCTGCGCCACGCATCCCTATATTGTCATCTTTCTCGCCTTGTCGCTGACACTCTTGTGCTGGTCAGTGCTCCACAATTATTTGCGAAAATATAGTTGCAATACATCAAAATATCTATAATAATGAAAGAGGATGTATTAGAACACGACAAATGACTAGAAAAACGTCAAAATCAAATCTATTATGTCTAAATACTATGATATATAAATGCGTTAATGCATTTACTACAAATACTGTATTATCACAGTTTGACCATTGGCGTAAAAGTGTCCATAACAGTGCGTTGGAACATTTTTCTCCCGCCAAGTCCTAGACTAAAACGGGTGACTAACTGTTTCAATGTAGCATCGACAAACATTTGTCTTGAAAGGTTAGTGGGTTAGCAGCATAGAGAGCCCGTAGTACATTGTGTCGAGGCTAAAGTTTGTCGATGCCACGGTGGCCACCCGTTTTAGTCTAGGACTTGGCTAAATCTCGAGCTCATGAACCGGCCCTTAGAATTCTGATATGGGCTTACTGGCAAATTTTAACCCATTCACTTATTTCTCAAACTTCCTTCAAGAGAAACAACATTGAAAGCCACTTTTCCAACATTAAAAATAGTTTCTTCACCATTATATTGAATTTTTGAAAGCTTAAGATGTTGAAACTAAAACTGGCTTAGGAAAATTATGGGTTAGAAATGTATCACTCTTGATATAAAATTATAAAATATGATTCAAGTATCACCTCAATGTAAATCTTATGGAAGTAGGCAAAAGTACGGTGGATTTGAAAGAGCTAACCAATCAAATGTGAGACATCCAATGGCTAAAATGTGATTATATAATCCCTGTAGCTTAACCTCAAAACCAAGGTAATTAGAGAACAAAGCTGTGATCATGCCTATCTCGGTCAATTCAAAGTTTCTTTTTTGTTGTGTTGTATTTGTAATCAAGCTTTACCCACGAAACACTTGTTAATTATTTGATTAATGAATAGGTCTATTTAATAAATGAATATTGAACAATATTCACTTATTTTCAGCTACCAGATTTTGAATCTACTATTGCGAGAATGTCTAATCGTGTAAATAAATTAATCAAACAATATTCAATAAATTTTAGCTACCATATTGGAATCTATCATTGCAAAGAAGCTTAATTCAGTGTATAAATGAATTAAACCTATTTAATTGTTTACAGTTACCCGCTTTTGAGTCTACCGTTACCAGGGAATGTGCCACAGCAGTATGCTAGCAATGGCAATCACACCCTCACTGACGCTCCACGCTGGTTTCAGGCCTCTAGTCCAGTATGCTATGTGCAACAGGTGAGTGCTGTCTTTTTGCTTCTTCATCAGTTTTCATTCATCTCTAAGAGCCTGGTCACATACGATTGTGCTTTGCTTTACTTTACTTCACTTCACTAACAAAGCTGCTTTACTTCACTTCACTTACTCGCCTAGTAATCTATATAAATCGTATGGTATATAGTAAGTGAAGTGAAGTGAAGCAAACCACAATCAAAGTAGCTCTTCTAGTGAAGTGAAATAAAGTAAAGCAAACCACAATCGTATGTGACCAGGCCCTAACGGTTGAGTGTTTATGGGAAGGATGTCCTTCTCCAAGAATGGACATTCACATGCTCAAACTCCGCCGTTTCATGTAGCTACAGTACATTCATATAAGTTAATTGTTAGTCAATTAAATCTTGTATAAACAGGTTGTTTCAGGAGGAATCGGCCAAACTTCTCATACTGATTCCTGACACCAAAATAATGAGAAAGTTTCTGTAAACAAGGGTCCTAAAATGCTTCGTTTCCCATCTAGACGCCTTTTTGTTTTTTCACTTTTTATTTTTTTCTCCAAAATGATTAAATTTGTTGAAATTACTCCAAGTACCATAGAGTCCTCTGATTACCGTTCAAACACAGGCCTTCACTCTCCAATATGGAATTATTGCATTAATTATAATCATTATAGGGTAATGATTGCGTTATAACACGGTCGCAGATAAACACATTTCTTGTCATATACGTACTACATACATTGGGACCTTGGAGATGTTTCCCTTCATTTTCATTTCATTTTTTCATTTTTCATTTCACCACCTAACATCACAGGGATGAGGGGCACGTCAGTCAGTAAGTAAAACAATACTAAATTTTATTCGACAATCACACTCTTCACTGGGAATTACTTTAGTGAATAGTGTGGATTGTCCAATAGATATTTTTTCAGGGCCTGTCGTGTGTGTGTTAATAATGTTATATTCATTCATTTGATCAATAATACAATATCAAAGCAGAAATTGTTTTGTTTTGTTACGGTAGGTAGTGATGAAAACAGCAGTGTCGCCGTGGTCTGACGATTTCCTACTGACCGACGCCTATCGAGCGCCGCTTGCCGAAGTATTCAGTCTAGTCGAGGTCATACACAATTATCAGCATGAAAATAGGTGAGCTGCTATTATTATTCAACAATTAACAACTGAAAGTCAGCTTGTAACTGTGTACAGGGTGTTCCAAAAAAATATAGTGACTGCTGTATTCTACTAGCCAAAACGAAAAGATAATGTCATTGACAAAATGTCGATTTCTCCTTAGTTTTCCGGTAATCCGCCATTTTGTTTTTCAAGAGTTGCATCTTATCTTGTTAATGGAGCAGCATATTCTTATGAAATTTTATAGACTTACTAATAATTGGTCTGGTCTACAGTATAGTTTGTTTGTCAATGGCTCAACAGCCCTATGTAGGCTTAGGCCTACCAGCTGGTTGCCAGTTTCACAGTCTACAGCCTGTAGTATCCAATATTAATTAACTTCTACGATTTCAAGCGTAATAATACAGTACAAACAAGACTATCGATTTCGATAGTGACATAACTGGAAACCAACAAAATCGCTATAGGCCTATCTCAGTTATCTATTATCGGATTCCACAAAATCAATTTATTGATCTGATATTGATATGAGTATCATATTCTCTTTATCATCTTATTGATATTGGAACATAGCTTTCTTGAAAACAAGCGAATATTTATATTCTAGTCAATCTTGATAATAGTGATTAACTTCGATTTGATAGAATCATTCAAGGCTTCTTTCTTTCATCAGTTTTATCTTAGGCTAGGCGTACACAGTTTAGTCAAGACAAGACGAAATTAGTCATGTTTAGTCACAGTAATTTACATAGCTGCTTATGAAGCAGCACACACCGATGAAATGACTAATTGGTGTGTGTTGTTCATAAGCAACTATGTGAAGTACTGTGACTAAACGTGACTAATCTCGTCTTGTCTTGTCTTGACTAACCGGTGTACGACTAGCCTTATATGGCACTGCTTTGCATCTCTTGCCTCCCTGAAGGGTTTAGTGTAGGCTAAATTCATTTTACTCTTAGTTGAACGAACATAGGTTTCAACCGATATTTGAATAATGTATTTTTTGTCGTTTATAACAATATTTCAATCTAGTTTGATGGACGATTCTTCATTCCTACTTAGTTTCATCATCAACGTTATCACTTAATAGGTAACTATAAGGCTAGGCGTACACCGGTTAGTCAAGACAAGACAAGACGAGATTAGTCACGTTTAGTCACAGTAATTCACATAGTTGCTTATGAAGCAACACACTCCGATTAGTCATTGCATCGGTGTGTGCTGCTTCATAAGCAACTATGTGAATTATTGTGACTAATCTCGTCTTGTCTTGTCTTGACTAACCGGTGTACGCCTAGCCTAAGAAAGTTTGTAGGAACTATATTTACTAGTTGTTTCATGATGATTGCCTCCGATTGTTTCAGTTCCCTGACGTTATCGGACGTTTGTTTTCACGTGGAAAGCGCGAAAAGCAAGAAGCAACGTCCGGTGCTTCCGGAGTTCGGATGTCTGGTGCTTTCTCCCGCCAATTTTTGGCGCCAGGATGTGCACCGTTACACCAGCGACACGAATCTCATATCGACCATCTACAGTTACCAGGTAGCTACCAGGCAATCAGGTTAAAGAGGATACAACAGAGCCATGTTTCATAAATTTGACAACAGGAAGAAGGTGATCACACACTAGAATTTCAAGTTTATTGCATAGTAAGCCGTGCCGTCGATGTATAGTGTGTGTTCGCCTTTTCCCTTAATGACTAATGAATAAATAAATTACTTCTAGAGCTTTATAATGTCTCTCACGTCAAGTAGGAGTGGAGTTCTTCAAATAGAATAAACAACAATAATTTCAATCGAATGAACGTTTTTGGACAGCATTGAGAAAAGTAAAATACACAAGACAGGATATTAAAACATTGGTTAAAATAATATTTTAAAAAATCAAACGTCCAAAGACAAGAAAACTAATTCAAGAATAATTGATCTCAACTCAATTCTAAACTTTATCTTGAACTCTCTATCAATTCAACAAATCGAAAGTAGAGAAATTTTATATTGATCTTATTAAATCACTCATACTGTTTTCTGAAAATATGATATTAATATTTGGATTCAAGAAAACGATGGAAACGAAAAATCAAATAATATTCTCGCACTCCAAATAATAAATTAGCAGAAAATTGATATTCAAATGTCTAAAAAGTGAAATAAGACTTAGGAAATTACCTTGCATCAGCTCAAGCAACTGTTAAAGTCATACAGGTATCCCGTAACACATTTCTATCGTATATGAAACCAAATTTGTTTCTGCTTTTTTGAAACTATATCGTTTTTCGCAATAAACTTATCGACTTATTCAGTATTTATATTTACTTAGTTGTTCCTGTGATCACTATACAGTGTAAACTATACACTATTACAGAATATCTGTGGCTATTTTTGGTAAACTATTTGTTGTTCAATTTGTTTTATGAACAACTTTTGTGTTCGTGTTCAATTGAACAATGTTTGTGTTAAATTTTCAGAACTTCCAAAAAGGAAAAGTGAGTCTTTCGGAAGTGCTATTCGGTCTGAACATGAAGGACACTGGCATCAAACGGTATCCTTTGCGCAAAAGGCAAAGAATCATCCAGTTCGCTGTCACCATTGTTTTGCGCCATTATGACAAACAGTAAGTAATCTCAATTCAAATTTATTTGAATCTAAGTAATTTAGATTACACCAATGTTATTTCTACTAAATTGGAGGCTACTAACTGGTCTTAATTCCTATTATTCTATCAGAAAATTAATATTTAAATCTCAATTATAGCAGGTTTCTTTTAACTTTTCAGAGAACAGCTGATTTAACGTTAGTAAACGAGCGTACATCAATCAGCTGTTTTCTGACAATTTAAAAGAATCCTGCTATAATTATAGCCTATATTTAGGCTGCTGTTCAGTAATGTGTCTACTTTTAATTTTGATTCAAGTTAGTGCTTATAAATTCGATTTCGATGACATTTAAGTGTTTGTTTATTTGAATTGGATGAATTACAATGAGAGTTTTATTTGATGTGAGCTCATTTTGCACCGGTCTCGGGTTCGATTTCCGTTCTGTCTGTGTTTTTTTCCCCCGGATCACTTCATTACCCACGCACAAAAGTAATATAGGCTACTTATGTGGGCATCATTTTGCGGTAGAAACACGATTGAATTTTTCATCCAATAAGTTTACCGAGTCAATTGTTTTAGTGAAAGTTATTTTATAGGATAGTATTTGATTTTTATGGAAAATTTTTATCGTGGTATTTGTTTTTTACAGGTTTATCGATGGTCTCCACGACCGTCTGGCTAGACTCTATCCACTGCATCAGAAGTCGACAGATCTAGACGGCAGTGGTAGTGGCAGTGGCAATAGCAGCGACGATTCGACTCTGCACATCTACTATCCGGGCGAGTTCGATTATGCTGAATTGGCACCTTTGAGTGGCATCTACGCTCTGCTATTTGCCTACGTCTACTTCTTTCTCAGGAAGATTGAGCTAGTGCGATCCAAAGTTAGTAGGCTACTCTTGTACACTAATTTCTTAATAATATCATAGGAAAATAAAAACGAACAAACTTATTAATATACTCCAACTCCAACACATATTATTACAATGGTGTACGCAAATTTGTATTTAGGCTTTAAATGACTCTTGAGATACCTTAAAATAACTCGCGGCGTTGCCGCTTGTACTTTAACCTCGGTATCTCACTCGTCGTTTAAAGGCTCTCATAATACAACCATTGCATAAACTACTATTGAAGAATAAACTTTGATTTTATTTAAGATGACAAAGTAAGATGAATCTAATCTAAAAACAAATTAAAAATTACCATTATGCTGACAGAACTTTCAATTTTATCGATCAAATCATAAATACAAATAGAATCAAGTAAGAAATTTTGAATAATAGATAGCAACATCATGTTAATCATTTCATTTCATGAATCAGATTTTCCATTGAATCAGTTCATGATTACGATATTTACGTCGTCATTTGTTTTATGTATAATGGAGCGGTCAGACATTATGGTACACAGTCGACTAGTTTTGAGGGTTATTCCTAGAATTTCAGTTGCGAAAACCTGAATTTTTCTCGTGTTTTCACTTTTTCAGGTGGGTATTGCTTTAAGTGCAGTTATGACAGTGGTCTCGTCTCTTGCTGTTACGCTGGGAATTTGTTTCTTTTTCGGCTTGGAATTGGCCGGCTGCGGCCGTGGAAGAGAGGTAAGCACAGTATCTACTAGTTTATAAAATGTTTTAAAACAGAAATATTCTTGTTTTGTTAATAGTTTAGGTTAATAATCTAATCTAGATATCGTTTGTGTTTTTTCGTAGATGAAAGAGTGTTGTATTTGTACTTTTAACCACTCGTGAGATCCTAAAGATACTCGCTAAAGTTCGTATCTTAACCTTATATATATCACTCGTGGTTTGAAGACTCACAATACAACCGTGGCATAAACTGCAATTGAAAGTGAATACTGATTTTTCAATGATCACTTTAAAAATATCCGGCTCTCATGATTATTTTAAAAACATCCGGTTCTCGTAAATGGCCCAAATAAGTTTGATCGAATCAGCTCATTTTTGTTTCAATTCAGTTTTGGATATGGAACTGATTTTAGTGCTGGATTGTGATTGATCTAGAAACCTTTTTGTATTAATCTCCATTGTATTATTTGTATGAAAATAAATTTATTAATTTTTGCAGAGTGTTTAGTTTTAATTCAGTTTAGGATATGGAACCGATTTCAGTGCTGGATTCTGATTGGCCTAGAAACCGTTATGTATTAATTTCCAATGTATTATTTGTATGAAAATAAATTGATTAATTTTTGCAGAGTATTTAGTTTTATTCCAGTTTTGGATATGGAACCGATTTCAGTGCTGGATTCTGATTGGCCTAGAACCTTTATGTATTAATTTCCATTGTATGAAAATGAATGAATTGGTATTTGCAGAGCATTCTACTGCAGATGTTCCCCTACCTGGTGGTGACCGTTGGCTTTGAGAATGTGATTGTGCTGACCAAGTCGGTGGTGACGACGGCGCCCCATCTGGATGTGAAGATCCGCATCGCGCAGGGCCTCAGCCGCGAAGGCTGGTCCATGACTAAGACACTGCTCATCGAAGTCACCATTTTCACCGTCGGACTGCTAACGTTGGTTCCCGACATTCAGGTAGACGTTCTGTCTCATTGCCATCCAAAATAAAAACTAAATTTATTCTGCCTTTACAAAAGATAGTGATAATCACATTGTACTCATTATTGATGATTCAGTCTCGAGTATCCGTCGAAAATGTCAGAGGAGTAAAGGGGGGAACAGACTAGTGCGCATGCGCTACTCTCTTTCAGCTTCTCTCTTAATCTGCTCTACAGAGCATCACCAAATCACCATCTACTGTTCCCCCGTAGAGCCTACTTCTCTCCAAACGTATTCTCGTGACTGAACCATCAATAACAATAATTGTAATATTGAAACAATCGTCTTATTAAAAATAGTCAACCTTATCTACGTATATAGTGGTATATCTACAAGTAGAATCGTTATCGGCACTTCGGGAGCTCATTCTACAATGCAGAATTTAAATAAAAAGCATTAACAATACATTTCCCGACCTGATGTATCAGTATATCTGTATATACCCGAGGTTAAGTTGGAGATTTAAACTTCTCAACAACTTTCTGCTCTTTTTGGCATCTTCTGTCTCCCAGAGGGGAGAAGGCCAAACTCATTACATACATGATTGAACATTACTTTCCTAATAATAATCAAATGATGGTATAATTGACATTAATAACATTATATTAGTCTAATCTAATAGAATAAAACATAACCTTTTCCTCTTTCTTGAATTCATCAACTTTCTGGTATTTTTTGCATCTTCTGCTTGCCAGAGGTGAGGAGGCCAAACTCATCACATACATGATTGAACATTACTTTCCTAATAATAATCAAATGATGGTACAATTGACGTTAATAACATTATATTAGTCTAATCTAATAGGATAAAATATAAGTTTTTCCTCTTTCTAAAATTCATCAACTTTCTTCTCTTTTTTGCATCTTCTGATTGCCAGAGGGGAGAAGGCCAAACTCATTACATAAATGATTGAACATTACTTTCCTAAAAACAATCAAATGATGGTGTAAATGACATTAATAACAATATATCAGTCTAATCTAACAGGATAAAACATAATTTTTTCTTCTTTCTCAAATTCACCATTTTTTTCCCTTCTTTTCTGCATCTTCTGTCTCCCTGAGGGGAGAAGGCCAAACTCATTACATAAATGATTGAACATTACTTTCCTACTAACAAACAAATGATGGTATAATTGACATTAATAACATTATATTAGTCTAATCTAATAGAATAAAACATAACCTTTTCCTCTTTCTTGAATTCATCAACTTTCTGGTATTTTTTGCATCTTCTGCTTGCCAGAGGTGAGGAGGCCAAACTCATTACATAAATGATTGAACATTACTTTCCTACTAACAATCAAATGATGGTGTAATTGACATTAATAACAATATATTAGTCTAATCTAATAGGATAAAACAAAACCTTTTCCTCTTTCTCAAATTCATCAACTTTTTTCTCTTTTTTGCATCTTCTGTCTCCCTGAGGGGAGAAGGCCAAACTCATTACATACATGATTGAATATTACTTTCCTAATAATAATCAAATGATGGTATAATTGACATTAATAACATTATATTAGTCTAATCTAATAGGATAAATCATAACTTTTTCCTCTTTCTCAAATTCATGAACTTTCTGCTGTTTCTTGCATCTTCTGCTTACCAGCTGAGAGGAGGCCAAACTCATTACATACATGATCGAACATTACTTTCCTAATAACAATCAAATGATGGTATAATTGACATTAATAACATTATATTAGTCTAATCTAATAGGATAAAACATAACTTTTTCCTCTTTCTCGAAATCATGAACTTTCTGCTGTTTCTTGCATCTTCTGCTTACCAGCTGAGAGGAGGCCAAACTCATTACATAAATGATTGAACATTACTTTCCTACTAACAATCAAATGATGGTGTAATTGACATTAATAACAATATATCAGTCTAATCTAATAGGATAAAACATAATTTTTTCTTCTTTCTCAAATTCACCATTTTTTCCCTTCTTTTCTGCATCTTCTGTCTCGCTGAGGGGAGAAGGCCAAACTCATTACATACATGATTGAATATTACTTTCCTAATAATAATCAAATGATGGTATAATTGACATTAATAACATTATATTAGTCTTATCTAATAGAATAAAACATAACCTTTTCCTCTTTCTTGAATTCATCAACTTTCTGGTATTTTTTGCATCTTCTGCTTGCCAGAGGTGAGGAGGCCAAACTCATTACATAAATGATTGAACATTACTTTCCTACTAACAATCAAATGATGGTGTAATTGACATTAATAACAATATATTAGTCTTATCTAATAGGATAAAACATAAGTTTTTCCTCTTTCTCAAATTCATGAACTTTGTGCTGTTTCTTGCATCTTCTGCTTCCCAGCTGAGAGGTGGCCAAACTCATTACATACATGATCGAACATTACTTTCCTAATAACAATCAAATGATGATATAATTGACATTAATAACATTATATTAGTCTAATCTAATAGGATAAAACATAACTTTTTCCTCTTTCTCGAAATCATGAACTTTCTGCTGTTTCTTGCATCTTCTGCTTACCAGCTGAGAGGAGGCCAAACTCATTACATACATGATCGAACATTACTTTCCTAATAACAATCAAATGATGGTATAATTGACATTAATAACATTATATTAGTCTAATCTAATAGGATAAAATATAACTTTTTCCTCTCTCTCAAATTCATCAACTTTCTGCTGTTTCTTGCATCTTCTGCTTATCAGAGGGGAGAAGTCCAACCTCATTACATACATGATTGAACATTACTTTCCTAATAATAATCAAATGATGGTGTAAATGACATTAATAACATTATATTAGTCTAATCTAATAGGATAAAATATAAGTTTTTCCTCTTTCTAAAATTCATCAACTTTCTTCTCTTTTTTGCATCTTTTGCTTGCCAGAGGGGAGAAGGCCAAACTCATTACATACATGATTGAACATTACTTTCCTAATAACAATCAAATGATGGTGTAAATGACATTAATAACAATATATCAGTCTTATCTAACAGGATAAAACATTATTTTTTCCTCTTTCTCAAATTCATCAACTTTTTTCTCTTTTTTGCATCTTCTGTCTCCCTGAGGGGAGAAGGCCAAACTCATTACATAAATGATTGAACATTACTTTCCTCAACAAACAAATGATGGTATAATTGACATTAATAACATTATATCAGTCTAATCTAATAGGATAAAACATAATTTTTTCCTCTTTCTCAAATTCACCATTTTTTTCTCCTTTTTGCATCTTCTGTCTCCCTGAGGGGAGATGGCCAAACTCATTACATAAATGATTGAACATTACATTCCTACCAACAATCAAATGATGGTAAAATTGACATTAATAACATTATATTAGTCTAATCTAATAGGATAAAATATAAGTTTTTCCTCTTTCTAAAATTCATCAACTTTCTTCTCTTTTTTGCATCTTTTGCTTGCCAGAGGGGAGAAGGCCAAACTCATTTCATACATGATTGAACATTACTTTCCTACTAACAAACAAATAATGGTATAATTGACATTAATAACATTATATTAGTCTAATCTAATAGGATAAATCATAACTTTTTCCTCTTTCTCAAATTCTTGAACTTTCTGCTGTTTCTTGCATCTTCTGCTTACCAGCTGAGAGGAGGCCAAACTCATTACATACATGATTGAACATTACTTTCCTAATAACAATCAAATGATGGTATAATTGACGTTAATAACATTATATTAGTCTAATATAATAGGATAAAATATAACTTTTTCCTCTTTCTCAAATTCATGAACTTTCTGCTGTTTCTTGAATCTTCTGCTTACCAGAGGAGAGGAGGCCAAACTCATTACATAAATGATTGATCATTACTTTCCTACTAACAATCAAATGATGGTGTGATTGACATTAATAACAATATATCAGTCTAATCTAATAGGATAAAACATAATTTTTTCTTCTTTCTCAAATTCACCATTTTTTTTCCTTCTTTTCTGCATCTTCTGTCTCCCTGAGGGGAGAAGGCCAAACTCATTACATACATGATCGAACATTACTCTTCTAATAATAATCAAATGATGGTATAAATGACATTAATAACAATATATCAGTCTAATCTAATAGGATAAAACATAATTTTTTCCTCTTTCTCAAATTCATCAACTTTTTTCTCTTTTTTGCATCTTCTGTCTCCCTGAGGGGAGAAGGCCAAACTCATTACATAAATGATTGAACATTACTTTCCTACTAACAATCAAATGATGGTGTAATTGACATTAATAACAATATATTAGTCTAATCTAATAGGATAAAACATAACTTCTTCCTCTTTCTCAAATTCATGAACTTTCTGCTGTTTCTTGCATCTTCTGCTTACCAGCTGAGAGGAGGCCAAACTCATTACATACATGATTGAACATTACTTTCCTAATAACAATCAAATGATGGTGTAATTGACATTAATAACATTATATTAGTCTAATCTAATAGGATAAAACATAACTTTTTCCTCTTTCTCAAATTCATGAACTTTCTGCTGTTTCTTGCATCTTCTGCTTACCAGCTGAGAGGAGGCCAAACTCATTACATACATGATCGAACATTACTTTCCTAATAACAATCAAATGATGGTATAATTGACGTTAATAACATTATATTAGTCCAATATAATAGGATAAAATATAACTTTTTCCTCTTTCTCAAATTCATGAACTTTCTGCTGTTTCTTGAATCTTCTGCTTATCAGAGGAGAGGAGGCCAAACTCATTACATAAATGATTGAACATTACTTTCCTACTAACAAACAAATAATGGTATTATTGACATTAATAACATTATATCAGTCTAATCTAATAGGATAAAATATAAGTTTTTCCTCTTTCTAAAATTCATCAACTTTCTTCTCTTTTTTGCATCTTCTGCTTGCCAGAGGGGAGAAGGCCAAACTCATTACATACATGATTGAACATTACTTTCCTAATAACAATCAAATGATGGTGTAAATGACATTAATAACAATATATCAGTCTAATCTAACAGGATAAAACATAATTTTTTCCTCTTTCTCAAATTCATCAACTTTTTTCTCTTTTTTGCATCTTCTGTCTCCCTGAGGGGAGAAGGCCAAACTCATTACATAAATGATTGAACATTACTTTCCTACTAACAAACAAATGATGGTATAATTGACATTAATAACATTATATTAGTCTAATCTAATAGAATAAAACATAACCTTTTCCTCTTTCTTGAATTCATCAACTTTCTGGTATTTTTTGCATCTTCTGCTTGCCAGAGGTGAGGAGGCCAAACTCATTACATAAATGATTGAACATTACTTTCCTAATAACAATCAAATGATGGTATAATTGACATTAATAACATTATATTAGTCTAATCTAATAGGATAAAATATAAGTTTTTCCTCTTTATCGAAATCATGAACTTTCTGCTGTTTCTTGCATCTTCTGCTTACCAGCTGAGAGGAGGCCAAACTCATTACATACATGATTGAACATTACTTTCCTAATAACAATCAAATGATGGTAAAATTGACATCAATAACATTATATTAGTCTAATCTAATAGGATAAAATATAACTTTTTCCTCTTTCTCAAATTCTTGAACTTTCTGCTGTTTCTTGCATCTTCTGCTCACCAGCTGAAAGGAGGCCAAACTAATTACATACATGATTGAACATTACTTTCCTAATAACAATCAAATGATGGTACAATTGACGTTAATAACATTATATTAGTCTAATCTAATAGGATAAAATATAAGTTTTTCCTCTTTCTAAAATTCATCAACTTTCTTCTCTTTTTTGCATCTTCTGCTTGCCAGAGGGGAGAAGGCCAAACTCATTACATACATGATTGAACATTACTTTCCAAATAACAATCAAATGATGGTGTAAATGACATTAATAACAATATATCAGTCTAATCTAACAGGATAAATCATAACTTTTTCCTCTTTCTCAAATTCATGATTTCCTGCTGTTTCTTGCATCTTCTGCTTACCAACTGAGAGGAGGCCAAACTCATTACATACATGATCGAACATTACTTTCCTAATAACAAACAAATGATGGTATAATTGACATTAATAACATTATATTAGTCTAATCTAATAGAATAAAACATAACCTTTTCCTCTTTCTTGAATTCATCAACTTTCTGGTATTTTTTGCATCTTCTGCTTGCCAGAGGTGAGGAGGCCAAACTCATTACATAAATGATTGATCATTACTTTCCTACTAACAATCAAATGATGGTGTGATTGACATTAATAACAATATATCAGTCTAATCTAGTAGGATAAAACATAATTTTTTCTTCTTTCTCAAATTCACCATTTTTTTTCCTTCTTTTCTGCATCTTCTGTCTCCCTGAGGGGAGAAGGCCAAACTCATTACATACATGATTGAATATTACTTTCCTAATAATAATCAAATGATGGTATAATTGACATTAATAACATTATATTAGTCTAATCTAATAGTATAAATCATAACTTTTTCCTCTTTCTCAAATTCATGAACTTTCTGCTGTTTCTTGCATCTTCTGCTTACCAGCTGAGAGGAGGCCAAACTCATTACATACATGATCGAACATTACTTTCCTAATAACAATCAAATGATGGTATAATTGACATTAATAACATTATATTAGTCTAATCTAATAGGATAAAATATAACTTTTTCCTCTTTCTCAAATTCATCAACTTTCTTCTCTTTTTGCATCTTCTGCTTGCCAGAGGGGAGAAGGCCAAACTCATTACATACATGATTGAACATTACTTTCCAAATAACAATCAAATGATGGTGTAAATGACATTAATAACAATATATCAGTCTAATCTAACAGGATAAATCATAAATTTTTCCTCTTTCTCAAATTCATGAACTTCCTGCTGTTTCTTGCATCTTCTGCTTACCAGCTGAGAGGAGGCCAAACTCATTACATACATGATCGAACATTACTTTCCTAATAACAAACAAATGATGGTATAATTGACATTAATAACATTATATTAGTCTAATCTAATAGAATAAAACATAACCTTTTCCTCTTTCTTGAATTCATCAACTTTCTGGTATTTTTTGCATCTTCTGCTTGCCAGAGGTGAGGAGGCCAAACTCATTACATAAATGATTGAACATTACTTTCCTACTAACAATCAAATGATGGTGTAATTTACATTAATAACAATATATTAGTCTAATCTAATAGGATAAAACATAATTTTTTCTTCTTTCTCAAATTCACCATTTTTTTCCTTCTTTTCTGCATCTTCTGTCTCCCTGAGGGGAGAAGGCCGAACTCATTACATACATGATTGAATATTACTTTCCTAATAATAATCAAATGATGGTATAATTGACATTAATAACATTATATTAGTCTAATCTAATAGGATAAATCATAACTTTTTCCTCTTTCTCAAATTCATGAACTTTCTGCTGTTTCTTGCATCTTCTGCTTACCAGCTGAGAGGAGGCCAAACTCATTACATACATGATCGAACATTACTTTCCTAATAACAATCAAATGATGGTATAATTGACATTAATAACATTATATTAGTCTAATCTAATAGGATAAAATATAAGTTTTTCCTCTTTCTAAAATTCATCAACTTTCTTCTCTTTTTTGCATCTTCTGCTTGCCAGAGGGGAGAAGGCCAAACTCATTACATACATGATTGAACATTACTTTCCTAATAACAATCAAATGATGGTGTAAATGACATTAATAACAATATATCAGTCTAATCTAACAGGATAAAACATAACTTTTTCCTCTTTCTCAAATTCATGAACTTTCTGCTGTTTCTTGCATCTTCTGCTTACCAGCTGAGAGGAGGCCAAACTCATTACATACATGATCGAACATTACTTTCCTAATAACAATCAAATGATGGTATAATTGACATTAATAACATTATATTAGTCTAATCTAATAGGATAAAATATAAGTTTTTCCTCTTTCTCAAATTCATGAACTTTCTGCTGTTTCTTGCATCTTCTGCTTACCAGCTGAGAGGAGGCCAAACTCATTACATACATGATTGAACATTACTTTCCTACTAACAATCAAATGATGGTGTAATTGACATTAATAACAATATATTAGTCTAATCTAATAGGATAAAACATAACTCCTTCCTTTCTCAAATTCACCATTTTTTTCCTCCTTTTTGCATCTTCTGTCTCCCTGAGGGGAGATGGCCAAACTCATTATATACATGATTGAATATTACTTTCCTAATAACAATTAATTGATGGATTAATTGACATTAATAACATTATATCAGTCTAATCTAATAGGATAAAACATGACTTTTACCTCTTTCTCAAATTCATGAACTTTCTGCTGTTACTTGCATCTTCTGCTTACCAGCTGAGAGGAGGCCAAACTCATTACATAAATGATTGAACATTACTTTCCTACTAACAATCAAATGATGGTGTAATTGACATTAATAACAATATATTAGTCTAATCTAATAGGATAAAACATAACTTTTTTCTCTTTCTCAAATTCATGAACTTTCTGCTGTTTCTTGCATCTTCTGCTTGCCAGAGGTGAGGAGGCCAAACTCATTACATACATGATTTAACATTACTTTCCTAATAACACTCAAACGAGGGTGTAATTGACATTAATAACATTATATTAGTCTAATCTAATAGGATAAAACATAAGTTTTCCTCTTTCTCAAATGCATCAACTTTATTCTCTTTATTGCATCTTCTGTCTCCCAGAGAGGAGAAGGCCAAACTCATTACATACATGATTGAACATTACTTTCCTACTAACAATCAAATGATGGTGTAATTGACATTAATAACAATATATTAGTCTAATCTAATAGGATAAAACAAAACCTTTTCCTCTTTCTCAAATTCATGAACTTTTTTCTCTTTTTTGCATCTTCTGTCTCCCTGAGGGGAGAAGGCCAAACTCATTACATAAATGATTGAACATTACTCTCCTACTAACAAACAAATGATGGTATAATTGACATTAATAACATTATATTAGTCTAATCTAATAGAATAAAACATAACCTTTTCCTCTTTCTTGAATTCATCAACTTTCTGGTATTTTTTGCATCTTCTGCTTGCCAGAGGTGAGGAGGCCAAACTCATTACATAAATGATTGAACATTACTTTCCTACTAACAATCAAATGATGGTGTAATTGACATTAATAACAATATATTAGTCTAATCTAATAGGATAAAACATAATTTTTTCTGCTTTCTCAAATTCATCAACTTTTCCTTCTTTTCTGCATCTTCTGTCTCCCTGAGGGGAGAAGGCCAAACTCATTACATACATGATCGAACATTACTCTCCTAATTACAATCAAATGATGGTATAATTGACATAAATAACATTATATCAGTCTAATCTAATAGGATAAAACATAATTTTTACCTCTTTCTCAAATTCACCATTTTTTTCTCCTTTTTGCATCTTCTGTCTCCCTGAGGGGAGATGGCCAAACTCATTACATAAATGATTGAACATTACTTTCCTAATAATAATCAAATGATGGTATAATTGACATCACTAACATTATATCAGTCTAATCTAATAGTATAAATCATAACTTTTTCCTCTTTCTCAAATTCATCAACTTTCTGGTATTTTTTGCATCTTCTGCTTGCCAGAGGTGAGGAGGCCAAACTCATTACATAAATGATTGAACATTACTTTCCTACTAACAATCAAATGATGGTGTAATTGACATTAATAACAATATATTAGTCTAATCTAATAGGATAAATCATAACTTTTTCCTCTTTCTCAAATTCATGAACTTTCTGCTGTTTCTTGCATCTTCTGCTTACCAGCTGAGAGGAGGCCAAACTCATTACATACATGATCGAACATTACTTTCCTAATAACAATCAAATGATGGTATAATTGACATTAATAACATTATATTAGTCTAATCTAATAGGATAAAATATAAGTTTTTCCTCTTTCTAAAATTCATCAACTTTCTTCTCTTTTTTGCATCTTCTGCTTACCAGCTGAGAGGAGGCCAAACTCATTACATACATGATTGAACATTACTTTCCTACTAACAATCAAATGATGGTGTAATTGACATTAATAACAATATATCAGTCTAATCTAATAGGATAAAACTTAATTTTTTCCTCTTTCTCAAATTCATCAACTTTCTCTTTTTTGCATCTTCTGCTTACCAGCTGAGAGGAGGCCAAACTCATTACATACATGATTGAACATTACTTTCCTAATAACAAACAAATGATGGTAAAATTGACATTAATAACATTATATTAGTCTAATCTAATAGGATAAAATATAAGTTTTTCCTCTTTCTAGAATTCATCAACTTTCTGGTATTTTTTGCATCTTCTGCTTGCCAGAGGGGAGGAGGCCAAACTCATTACATAAATGATTGAACATTACTTTCCTACTAGCAATCAAATGATGGTGTAATTTACATTAATAACAATATATTAGTCTAATCTAATAGGATAAAACATACTTTTTTCTTCTTTCTCAAATTCACCATTTTTTCCCTTCTTTTCTGCATCTTCTGTCTCGCTGAGGGGAGAAGGCCGAACTCATTACATACATGATTGAATATTACTTTCCTAATAATAATCAAATGATGGTATAATTGACATTAATAACATTATATTAGTCTAATCTAATAGGATAAATCATAACTTTTTCCTCTTTCTCAAATTCATGAACTTTCTGCTGTTTCTTGCATCTTCTGCTTACCAGCTGAGAGGAGGCCAAACTCATTACATACATGATCGAACATTACTTTCCTAATAACAATCAAATGATGGTATAATTGACATTAATAACATTATATTAGTCCAATATAATAGGATAAAATATAACTTTTCCTCTTTCTCAAATTCATCAACTTTCTGCTCTTTTTTGCATCTTCTGCTTGACAGAGGGGAGGAGGCCAAACTCATTACATAAATGATTGAACATTACTTTCCTACTAACAATCAAATGATGGTGTAATTGACATTAATAACAATATATTAGTCTAATCTAATAGGATAAAACATAACCTATTCCTCTTTCTCAAATTCATGAACTTTCTGCTGTTTCTTGCATCTTCTGCTCACCAGCTGAGAGGAAGGCCAAACTCATTACATACATGATTGAACATTACTTTCCTAATAACAATCAAATGATGGATTAATTGACATTAATAACATTATATCAGTCTAATCTAATAGGATAAAACATAACTTTTTCCTCTTTCTCAAATTCATGAACTTTCTGCTGTTTCTTGCATCTTCTGCTTACCAGCTGAGAGGAGGCCAAACTCATTACATAAATGATTGAACATTACTTTCCTACTAACAATCAAATGATGGTGTAATTGACATTAATAACAATATATTAGTCTAATCTAATAGGATAAAGCATATTTTTTCCCTCTTTCTCAAATTCATCAACATTTTTCTCTTTTTTGCATCTTTTGTCTCCCTGAGGGGGGAAGGCCAAACTCATTACATACATGATTGAACATTACTTCCCTTATAACAATCAAATGATGGATTAATTGACATTAATAACAATATATTAGTCTAATCTAATAGGATAAAACATAACCTTTTCCTCTTTCTCAAATTCATGAACTTTCTGCTGTTTCTTGCATCTTCTGCTTACCAGCTGAGAGGAGGCCAAACTCATTACATACATGATTGAATATTACTTTCCTAATAACAATCAATTGATGGATTAATTGACATTAATAACATTATATCAGTCTAATCTAATAGGATAAACCATAACTTTTTCCTCTCTCTCAAATTCATCAACTTTCTTCTCTTTTTTGCATCTTCTGTCTCCCAGAGAGGAGAAGGCCGAACTCATTACATACATGATTGAACATTACTTCCCTAATAACAATCAAATGATGGTATAATTGACATTAATAACAATATATCAGTCTAATCTAATAGGATAAAAAATAACTTTTTCCTCTTTCTGAAATTCATAAACTTTCTTCTCTTTTTTGCATCTTCTGTCTCCCAGAGGGGAGGAGGCCAAACTCATTATATAAATGATTGAATATTACCTCCCCAATAACAATCAAATGGTGGTATAATTGACATTAATAACATTATTTTAGTCTTATCTAATAGGATGAAACATGACTTTTTCTCCTTTCTCAAATTCATCAACTTTCTTCTCTTTTTTGCATCTTCTGTCTCCCTGAGGGGAGAAGGCCAAACTCATTACATACATGATTGAACATTACTTTCCTACTAACAATCAAATGATGGTGTAATTGACATTAATAACAATATATTAGTCTAATCTAATAGGATAAAACATACTTTTTTCCTCTTTCTCAAATTCATCAACTTTTTCCTCTTTTTTGCATCTTCTGTCTCCCTGAGGGGAGAAGGCCAAACTCATTACATACATGATCGAACATTACTTTCCTAATAACAATCAAATGATGGTGTAATTGACATTAATAACATTATATTAGTCTAATCTAATAGGATAAAACATAACTTTTTTCTCTTTCTCAAATTCATGAACTTTCTGCTGTTTCTTGCATCTTCTGCTTACCAGCTAAGAGTAGGCCAAACTCATTACATACATGATTGAACATTACTTTCCTAATAACAATCAAATGATGGTATAATTGACATTAATAACATTATATTAGTCTAATCTAATAGGATAAAACATGACTTTTTCCTCTTTCTAAAATTCATGAACTTTCTGGTATTTTTTGCATCTTCTGCTTACCAGAGGAGAGGAGGCCAAACTCATTACATACATGATTGAACATTACTTTCCTAATAACAATCAAATGATTGTGTAATTGACATTAATAACAATATATCAGTCTAATCTAATAGGATAAAACATAATTTTTTCCTCTTTCTCAAATTCATCAACTTTCTTCTCTTTTTTGCATCTTCTGTCTCCCTGAGGGGAGAAGGCCAAACTCATTACATAAATGATTGAACATTACTTTCCTAATAACAATCAAATGATGGTATAATTGACATTAATAACATTATATTAGTCTAATCTAATAGGATAAAACATAACCTTTTCCTCTTTCTCAAATTCATCAACTTTCTCTTTTTGCATCTTCTGCTTGCCAGAGGTGAGGCCAAACTCATTACATACATGATTGAACATCACTTTCCTAATAACATTCAAATGATGGTATAATTTTCATTAATAACAATACATCAGTCTATTTTAATATGATAAAACATAACTTTTCCTCTTTCTCAAATTCATCAACTTTTTCTCTTTTTGCATCTTCTGTCACCCTGAGGGGAGAAGGCCAAACTCATTATATAAATGATTGAATATTACTTCCCTAATAACAATCAAATGATGGTATAATTGACATTAATAACATTATATAAGTCTAATCTAATAGGATAAAACATGACTTTCTCCTCTTTCTCAAATTCATAAACTTTCTGCTGTCTCTTGCATCTTCTGTCTCCCTGAGGGGAGAAGGCCAAACTCATTACATACATGATCGAACATTACTTTCCTAATAACAATCAAATGATGGTATAATTGACATTAATAACATTATATTAGTCTAATCTAATAGGAGAAAATATAAGTTTTTCCTCTTTCTCAAATTCATCAACTTTTTTCTCTTTTTTGCATCTTCTGTCTCCCTGAGGGGAGAAGGCCAAACTCATTACATAAATGATTGAACATTACTTTCCTACTAACAAACAAATGATGGTATAATTGACATTAATAACATTATATTAGTCTAATCTAATAGAATAAAACATAACTTTTTCCTCTTTCTCGAATTCATCAACATTCTGCTCTTTTTTGCATCTTCTGCTTGCCAGAGAGGAGGAGGCCAAACTCATTACATAAATGATTGAACATTACTTTCCTACTAACAATCAAATGATGGTGTAATTGACATTAATAACAATATATTAGTCTAATCTAATAGGATAAAACAAAACCTTTTCCTCTTTCTCAAATTCATCAACTTTTTTCTCTTTTTTGCATCTTCTGCTTTCCAGCTGAGAGGAGGCCAAACTCATTACATACATGATCGAACATTACTTTCCTAATAACAATCAAATGATGGTATAATTGACATTAATAACATTATATTAGTCTAATCTAATAGGATAAAACATAACTTTTTCCTCTTTCTCAAATTCATGAACTTTCTGCTGTTTCTTGCATCTTCTGCTTACCAGCTGAGAGGAGGCCAAACTCATTACATACATGATTGAACATTACTTTCCTAATAACAATCAAATGATGGTATAATTGACATTAATAACATTATATTAGTCTAATCTAATAGGATAAAATATAAGTTTTTCCTCTTTCTAAAATTCATCAACTTTCTTCTCTTTTTTG
Organism: Laodelphax striatellus; assembly: GCA_017141395.1. Lineage (NCBI taxonomy): Eukaryota > Metazoa > Arthropoda > Insecta > Hemiptera > Delphacidae > Laodelphax > Laodelphax striatellus. Next base: position 4,151,821 of record CM029531.1, on the reverse strand, counting down.
CATCTTCTGCTTGCCAGAGGGGAGGAGGCCAAACTCATTACATAAATGATTGAACATTACTTTCCTACTAACAATCAAATGATGGTGTAATTGACATTAATAACAATATATTAGTCTAATCTAATAGGATAAAACAAAACCTTTTCCTCTTTCTCAAATTCATTAACTTTTTTCTCTTTTTTGCATCTTCTGTCTCCCTGAGGGGAGAAGGCCAAACTCATTACATACATGATTGAATATTACTTTCCTAATAATAATCAAATGATGGTATAATTGACATTAATAACATTATATTAGTCTAATCTAATAGTATAAATCATAACTTTTTCCTCTTTCTCAAATTCATGAACTTCCTGCTGTTTCTTGCATCTTCTGCTTACCAGCTGAGAGGAGGCCAAACTCATTACATACATGATCGAACATTACTTTCCTACTAACAATCAAATGATGGTATAATTGACATTAATAACATTATATTAGTCTAATCTAATAGGATAAAACATGACTTTTTCCTCTTTCTCAAATTCATGAACTTTCTTCTCTTTTTGCATCTTCTGCTTGCCAGAGGGGAGAAGGCCAAACTCATTACATACATGATTGAACATTACTTACCTAATAACAATCAAATGATGGTATAAATGACATTAATAACAATATATCAGTCTAATCTAATAGGATAAAACATATTTTTTCCTCTTTCTCAAATTCATCAACTTTCTTCTCTTTTTTGCATCTTCTGTCTCCCTGAGGGGAGAAGGCCAGACTCATTACATACATGATTGAACATTACTTTCCTAATAACAATCAAATGATGGTATAAATGACATTAATAACAATATATCAGTCTAATCTAATAGGATAAAACATATTTTTTCCTCTTTCTCAAATTCATCAACTTTCTGCTCTTTTTGCATCTTCTGCTTGCCAGAGGGGAGAGGCCAAACTCATTACATAAATGATTGAACATTACTTTCCTAATAACAATCAATTGATGGTGTAATTGACATTAATAACAATATATTAGTCTAATCTAAGAGGATAAAACATAATTTTTCCTCTTTCTCAAATTCATCAACTTTCTGTCTTCTTTTTGCATCTGCTGCTTGCCAGAGGGGAGAAGGCCAAACTCATTACATACATGATCAAACATTACTTTCCTAATAACAATCAAATGATGGTATAATTGACATTAATAACATTATATTAGTCTAATCTAATAGGATAAAACATAACTTTTCCTCTTTCTCAAATTCATCAACTTTCTGCTCTTTTTGCATCTTCTGCTTGCCAGAGGTGAGAGGCCAAACTCATTACATACATGATTGAACATTACTTTCCTACTAACAATCAAACGATGGTGTAATTGACATTTAAACAAAATATATCAGTCTAATCTAATAGGATAAAACATAATTGTTTCCTCTTTCTCAAATTCATCAACTTTCATCTCTTTTTTGCATCTTCTGTCTCAGAGGGGAGAAGGCCAAACTCATTACATACATGATTGAATATTACTTTCCTAATAACAATATAATGATGGTATAAATCACATTTATGACAATATATCAGTCTAATCTAATAGGATAAAACATAACTTTTTCCTCTTTCTCAAATTCATGAACTTTCTGCTGTTTCTTGCATATTGTGCTCGCCAGAGAGGAGGAGGACAAACTCATTACATAAGTGATTGGACATTACTTTCCTACTAACAATCAAATGATATTGTAATTGACATTAATAACAATATATTAGTCTAATCTAATAGGATAAAACAAAACCTTTTCCTGTTTCGCAAAGTCATCAACTTGTGTTGCTTTTTTGCATGTTCTGCTTTGCAGCTGTTAGAAGGCCAAACTCATTACATACATGCTCAAACAATACTTTCCTAATAACAATCAAATGATGGTATAATTGACATTAATAACATTATATTAGTCTAATCTAATAGGATAAAACATAATTTTTCCTCTTTCTCAAATTCATGAACTTTCTGCTGTTTTTTGCATCTTCTGCTTACCAGCTGAGAGGAGAAACTCATTACATACATGATTGAACATTACTTTCCTAATAACAATCAAATGATGGTAAAATTGACATCAATAACATTATATTAGTCTAATCTAATAGGATAAAATATAAGTTTTTTCTCTTTCTAAAATTCATCAATTTTCTTTTCTTTTTTTCATCTTCTGCTTTGCCAGAGGAGGAGGCCAAACTCATTACATAAATGATTGAACATTACTTTCCTAATAACAATCAAATAATGGTGTAATTGATAATTATAACAATATATTAGTCCAATCTAATAGGATAAAATATAACTTCTTCCTCTTTCTCAAATTCATCATTTTTTTCCTTCTTTTCTGCATATTCTGTCTCCCTGAGGGGAGAAGGCCAAACTCATTACATACATGATCGAACATTACTTTCCTAATCACAATCAAATGATGGTATAATTGACATTAATAACATCATATTAGTCTAATCTAATAGGATAAAACATGACTTTTTCCTCTTTCTCAAATTCATGAACTTTCTGCTGTTTCTTGCATCTTCTGCTTACCAGCTGAGAGGAGGCCAAACTCGTTACATACATGATTGTACATTACTTTCCCAATTACAATCAAATGATGGTATAATTGACATTAATAACATTATATTAGTCTAATCTAATAGGATAAAGTATAACTTTTTCTTTTTTCTCAAATTCATCAATTTTCTTCTCTTTTTGCATATTCTGCTTGCCAGAGGGGAGAAGGCCAAACTCATTACATACATGATTGAACATTACTTTCCTAATAACAATCAAATGATGGTATAAATGACATTAATAACAATATATCAGTCTAATCTAATAGGATAAAACATAATTTTTTCCTCTTTCTCAAATTCATCAACTTTCTTCTCTTTTTTGCATCTTCTGTCTCCCTGAGGGGAGAAGGCCAAACTCATTACATAAATGATTGAACATTACTTTCCTACTAACAATCAAATGATGGTATAATTGACATTAATAACAATATATTAGTCTAATCTAATAGGATAAATCATAACTTCTTCCTCTTTCTGAAAGTCATCAACTTTCTGCTTTTTTGCATCTTCTGCTTGCCAGAGGAGAGGCCAAACTCATTATATACATGATTGAATATTACATTCCTACTAACAATCAAATGATGGTGTAATTGACATTAATAACAATATATTAGTCTAATCTAATAGGATAAAACATAACTTTTTCCTCTTTCTCAAATTCATGAACTTTCTGCTGTTTCTTGCATCTTCTGCTTACCAGCTGAGAGGAGGCCAAACTCATTACATACATGATTGAACATTACTTTCCTAATAACAATCAAATGATGGTATAATTGACATTAATAACATTATATTAGTCTAATCTAATAGGATAAAACATGACTTTTTCCTCTTTCTCAAATTCATGAACTTTCTGCTGTTACTTGCATCTTCTGCTTACCAGCTGAGAGGAGGCCAAACTCATTACATAAATGATTGAACATTACTTTCCTATTAACAATCAAATAATGGTCTAATTGATAATTATAACAATATATCAGTCTAATCTAATAGGATAAAACATAATTTTTTCCTCTTTCTCAAATTCATCAACTTTCTTCTCTTTTTTGCATCTTCTGTCTCCCTGAGGGGAGAAGGCCAAACTCATTACATAAATGAATGAACATTACTTTCCTAATAACAATCAAATGATGATGTAATTGATAATTATAACAATATATTAGTCTAATCTAATAGGATAGAAAATAACTTTTTCCTCTTTCTGAAAATCATAAACCTTCTGCTGTTGTTTGCATATTGTGCTTGCCAGAGGTGAGGAGGCCAAACTCATTATATAAATGATTGAATATTACTTCCCTAATAACAATCAAATGATGGTATAATTGACATTAATAACATTATATAAGTCTAATCTAATAGGATAAAATATAACTTTTTCTTTTTTCTCAAATTCATCAATTTTCTTCTCTTTTTGCATCTTCTGCTTGCCAGAGGGGAGAAGGCCAAACTCATTACATACATGATTGAACATTACTTCCCTAATAACAATCAAATGATGGTATAAATGACATTAATAACAATATATCAGTCTAATCTAATAGGATAAAACATAATTTTTTCCTCTTTCTCAAATTCATCAACTTTCATCTCTTTTTTGAATCTTCTGTCTCCTTGCCAGAGGAGAAGGCCAAACTCATTACATACATGATTGAACATTACTTTCCTAATAACAATCAAATGATGGTAATTGACATTAATAACAATATATCAGTCTAATATAATAGGATAAAACATAATTTTTCCTCTTTCTCAAATTCATCAACTTTTTCTCTTTTGCATCTTCTGTCTCCCTGAGGAGAAGGCCAAACTCATTACATAAATGATTGAACATTACTTTCCTAACAATCAAATGATGGTTTAATTGACATTAATAACAATATATTAGTCTAATCTAATTGGATAAAACATAACTTTTTCCTCTTTCTTGAATTCATCAACTTTCTGGTATTTTTTGCATTTTCTGCTTGCCAGAGGTGAGAGGCCAAACTCATTACATACATGATTGAACATTACTTTCCTACTAACAATCAAACGATGGTGTAATTGACATTAATAACAATATATTAGTCTAATCTAATAGGATAAAATATAACTTTTTCCTCTTTCTCAAATTCATCAACTTTCTTCTCTTTTTTGCATATTGTGCTTGCCAGAGGTGAGGAGGCCAAACTCATTATATACATGATTGAATATTACTTTCCTAATAACAATTAATTGATGGATTAATTGACATTAATAACATTATATCAGTCTAATCTAATAGGATAAAACATTACTTTTTCCTCTTTCTCAAATTCATGAACTTTCTGCTGTTACTTGCATCTTCTGCTTACCAGCTGAGAGGAGGCCAAACTCATTACATACATGATTGAACATTACTTCCCTAATAATAATCAAATGATGGTATAATTGACATCAATAACATTATATTAGTCTAATCTAATAGGATAAAACATGACTTTTTCCTCTTTCTCAAATTCATAAACTTTCTGCTGTTTCTTGCATCTTCTGCTTACCAGCTGAGAGGAGGCCAAACTCATTACATACATGATTGAACATTACTTTCCTAATAATAATCAAATGATGGTATAATTGACATTAATAACATTATATTAGTCTAATCTAATAGGATAAAACATAACTTCTTCCTCTTTCTCAAATTCATGAACTTTCTTCTCTTTTTTGCATCTTCTGCTCACCAGAGGAGAGGAGGCCAAACTCATTACATACATGATTGAACATTACATCCCTAATAACAATCAAATGATGGTATAAATGACATTAATAACAATATATTAGTCTAATCTAATAGGATAAAACATAATTTTTTCCTCTTTCTCAAATTCACCATTTTTTTTCTCTTTTTTGCATCTTCTGTCTCCCTGAGGGGAGAAGGCCAAACTCATTACATAAATGATTGAACATTACTTTCCTCAACAAACAAATGATGGTATAATTGACATTAATAACATTATATTAGTCTAATCTAATAGTATAAATCATAACTTTTTCCTCTGTCTCAAATTCATGAACTTTCTGCTGTTTCTTGAATCTTCTGCTTAGCAGAGGAGAGGAGGCCAAACTCATTACATACATGATCGAACATTACTTTCCTAATAACAATCAAATGATGGTATAATTGACATTAATAACAATATATTAGTCTAATCTAATAGGATAAAACAAAACCTTTTCCTCTTTCTCAAATTCATGAACTTTTTTCTCTTTTTTGCATCTTCTGTCTCCCTGAGGGGAAAATGCCAAACTCATTACATACATGATCGAACATTACTTCCCTAATAACAATCAAATGATGGTATAATTGACATTAATAACATTATATTAGTCTAATCTAATAGGATAGAAGATAACTTTTTCCTCTTTCTCGAAATCATGAACTTTCTGCTGTTTTGCATCTTCTGTCTTACCAGCTGAGAGGAGGAGGCCAAACTCATTATACATGATTGAACATTACTTTCCTAATAACAATCAAATGATGGTATAATTGACATTAATAACAATATATTAGTCTAATCTAATAGGATAAAACATAACTTTTTCCTCTTTCTCAAATTCATCAACTTTCTGCTGTTTTTGCATCTTCTGCTTACCAGAGAGAGGCCAAACTCATTACATACATGATTGAACATTACTTTCCTAATAACAATCAAATGATGGTATAATTGACATTAATAACATTATATTAGTCTAATCTAATAGGATAAAACATAACTTTTCCTCTTTCTCAAATTCATCAACTTTCTGCTGTTTCTTGCATCTTCTGCTTGCCAGCTGAGAGGCCAAACTCATTACATACATGATTGAACATTACTTTCCTAATAACAATCAAATGATGGTGTAATTGACATTAATAACAATATATTAGTCTAATCTAATAGGATAAAACATAACTTTTCCTCTTTCTCAAATTCATGAACTTTTTCTGTTTTTTGCATCTTCTGCTTACCAGCTGAGAGGAGGCCAAACTCATTACATATATGATTGAACATTACTTTCCTAATAACAATCAAATGATGGTATAATTGACATTAATAACATTATATTAGTCTAATCTAATAGGATAAAACATAACTTTTCCTCTTTCTCAAATTCATGAACTTTCTGCTGTTTTTTGCATCTTCTGCTTACCAGAGAGGAGGCCAAACTCATTATATACATGATTGAACATTACTTTCCTAATAATAGTCAAATGATGGTATAATTGACATAAATTACAATATACTAGTCTAATCTATTAGGATAAAACATAATTTTTTCCTCTTTCTCGAATTCATCAACTTTCTTCTCTTTTTGCATCTTCTGCTTGCCAGAGGAGAGGCCAAACTCATTACATACATGATTGAACATTACATTCCTACCAACAATCAAATGATGGTGTAATTGACATTAAAAACAATATATTAGTCCAATCTGATAGGATAAATCATAACCTTTTTACTCTTTCTCAAATTCATCAACTTTCTTCTCTTTTTTGTATCTTCTGCTTGACAGAGGGGAGAAAGCCAAACTCATTACATAAATGATCGAATATTACATTCCTACTAACAATTACAGGATGGTGTAATTGACATTAATAGCCATATATTAGTTTAATCTAATAGGATAAAATATAACTGCTTCCTCTTTCTCAAATTCATCAACTTTCTCTGTTTTTGCATCTTCTGTCTCCTGAGAGGAGGCCAAACTCATTACATACATGATTGAACATTACTTCCCTAATAACAATCAAATGATGGTATAATTGACATTAATAACAATATATCAGTCTAATCTAATAGGATAAAACATAACTTTTTCCTCTTTCTCAAATTCATGAACTTTCTGCTGTTTCTTGCATATTGTGCTTGCCAGAGGTGAGGAGGCCAAACTCATTATATACATGATTGAATATTACTTTCCTAATAACAATCAATTGATGGATTAATTGACATTAATAACATTATATCAGTCTAATCTAATAGGATAAAACATATTTTTTTCCTCTTTCTCAAATTCATCAACTTTCTTCTCTTTTTTGCATCTTCTGTCTCCCTGAGGGGAGAAGGCCAGACTCATTACATACATGATTGAATATTACTTCCCTAATAACAATCAAATGATGGTATAAATGACATTAATAACAATATATTAGTCTAATCTAATAGGATAAAACATAATTTTTTCCTCTTTCTCAAATTCATAAACTTTCTGGTATTTTTTGCATCTTCTGCTTGCCAGAGGTGAGGAGGCCAAACTCATTACATAAATGATTGAACATTACTTTCCTATAACAATCAAATGATGGTATAAATGACATTAATAACAATATATCAGTCTAATCTAATAGGATAAAACATAATTTTCTCCTCTTTCTCAAATTCATCAACTTTCTGCTGTTTCTTGAATCTTCTGCTTACCAGAGGAGAGGAGGCCAAACTCATTATATACATGATTGAATATTACTTCCCTAATAACAATCAAATGAGGGTGTAATTGACATTAATAACAATATATAAGTCTAATCTAATAGGATAAAACATAACTTTTTCCTCTTTCTCAAATTCATGAACTTTCTGCTGTTTCTTGCATCTTCTGCTTACCAGCTGAGAGGAGGCCAAACTCATTACATACATGATTGAACATTACTTTCCTAATAACAATCAAATGATGGTATAAATGACATTAATAACAATATATCAGTCTAATCTAATAGGATAAAACATAATTTTTTCCTCTTTCTCAAATTCATCAACTTTCTTCTCTTTTTTGCATCTTCTGTCTCCCTGAGGGGAGAAGGCCAAACTCATTACATAAATGATTGAACATTACTTTCCTAATAACAATCAAATAATGGTGTAATTGATAATTATAACAATATATCAGTCTAATCTAATAGGATAAAACATAATTTTTTCCTCTTTCTCAAATTCATCAACTTTCTGCTGTTTTTGCATCTTCTCTTGCCAGAGGAGAAGGCGAAACTCATTACATACATGATTGAACATTACTTTCCTAATAACAATCAAATGATGGTGTAATTGACATTAATAACAATATATTAGTCTAATCTAATAGGATAAACCATAACCTTTTCCTCTTTCTCGAATTCATCAACTTTCTTCTCTTTTTTGCATCTTCTGTCTCCCAGAGAGGAAGAGGCCGAACTCATAACATACATGATTGAACATTACTTCCCTAATAACAATCAAATGATAAAATAAATTACAATATATTAGTCTAATCTAATTGGATAAAACATAACTTTTTCCTCTTTCTCGAATTCATCAACATTCTGCTCTTTTTTGCATCTTCTGCTTGCCAGAGAGGAGGAGGCCAAACTCATTACATAAATGATTGAACATTACTTTCCTAATAACAATCAAATGATGGTATGAATGACATTAATAACAATGTATCAGTCTAATCTGATAGTATAAAACATAACTTTTACATCTTTCTCCAATTCATCAACTTTCTTCTCTTTTTTGCATCTTTTGTCTCCCTGAGGGGAGAAGGCCGAACTCATTACATAAATGATTGAACATTACTTACCCAATAACAATCAAATGAGGGTGTAATTGACATTAATAACATTATATTAGTCTAATCCAATAGGATAAAACATAACTTTTTCCTCTTTCTCAGATTCATCAACTTTCTGCTCTTTTTGCATCTTCTGCTTGCCTGAGGTGAGAGGCCAAACTCATTACATGATTGAACATTACATTCCTACCAACAATCAAATGATGGTGTAATTGACATTAATAACAATATATTAGTCTAATCTAATAGAATCAAACATAACTTTTTCCTTTTTCTTGAATTCATCAACTTTCTAGTATTTTTTGCATCTTCTGCCTCCCAGAGGGGTGAAGTCCAAACTCATTAAATACATGATTGAACATTACTTTCCTAATAATAATCAAATGATAATATAATTGACATAGATAACATTATATTAGTCTAATCTAATAGGATGGAACATGACTTTTTCCTCTTTCTCAAATTCATGAACTTTCTGCTGCTTCTTTCATCTTCTGCTTACCAGCTGAGAGGAGGCCAAACTCATTACATACATGATTGTACATTACGTTCCTAATAACAATCAAATGATGGTATAATTGACATTAATAACATTATATTAGTCTAATCTAATAGGATAAAGTATAACTTTTTCTTTTTTCTCAAATTCATCAACTTTCATCTCTTTTTTGCATCTTCTGTCTCCCTGAGGGGAGAAGGCCAAACCCATTACATAAATGATTGAACATTACTTTCCTACTAACAATCAAATGATGGTGTAATTGACATTAATAACAATATATCAGTCTTATCTAATAGGATAAAACATAACTTTTTCCTCTTTCTCAAATTCATGAACTTTCTGCTGTTGTTGCATCTTCTGCTTACCAGCTGAGAGAGGAGGCCAAACTCATTACATACATGATTGAATATTACTTTCCTAATAACAATCAAATGATGGTATAATAGACATTAATAACTTTATATTAGTCTAATCTAATAGGATAAAACATAACTTTTTCCTCTTTCTCAAATTCATCAACTTTCTTCTCCTTTTTGCATCTTCTGCTTACCAGCTGAGAGGAGGCCAAACTCATTACATACATGATTGAATATTACTTTCCTAATAACAATCAAATGATGGTGTAATTGACATTAATAACAATATATTAGTCTAATCTAATAGGATAAAAAATAACTTTTCCTCTTTCTCGAATTCATGAACTTTCTGCTGTTTCTTGCATCTTCTGCTTACCAGCTGAGAGGAGGCCAAACTCATTACATACATGATTGAATATTACTTTCCTAATAACAATCGAATGATGGTATAATTGACATTAATAACAATATATTAGTCTAATCTAATAGGATAAAACATAACGTTTTCCTCTTTCTCAACTTCATCAACTTTCTTGTGTTTTTTGCATCTTCTTCTTGCCAGAGGTGAGGAGGCGAAAATCATTAAATAAATGATTGATCATTACTTTCCTAATAACAATCAAATGATGGTGTAATTGACATTAATAACAATATATTAGTCTAATCTAATAGGATAAAACATAACTTTTTCCTCTTTCTCAAATTCATGAACTTTCTGCTGTTTCTTGCATCTTCTGCTTACCAGCTGAGAGGAGGCCAAACTCATTACATACATGATTGAACATTACTTTCCTAATAATAGTCAAATGATGGTATAATTGACATTAATAACATTATATTAGTCTAATCTAATAGAATAAAATAAAACTTTTTCCTCTTACTCAAATTCATCAACTTTTTTCTCTTTTGCTTCTGTCTCCCTGAGGAGAAGGCCAAACTCATTACATGATTGAACATTTCTTTCCTAATAACAATCAAGTGATGGTATAATTGACATTCATAACAATATATTAGTCTAATCTAATAGGATAAGACATAACGTTTTCCTCTTTCTCAAATTCTTCAACTTTCTGGTGTTTTTTGCATCTTCTGCTTACCAGCTGAGAGAGAAGGCCAAACTCATTACATACATGATTGAACATTACTTTCCTAATAACAATCAAATGATGGTATAATTGACATTAATAACAATATATTAGTCTAATCTAATAGGATAAAACATAACTTTTCCTCTTTCTCAAATTCATCAACTTTTTCTCTTTTGCATCTTCTGTCTCCACTGAGAGGAAGGCCAAACTCATTACATACATGATTGAACATTACTTCCCTAATAACAATCAAATGATGGTGTAAATCACATTAATAACAATATATCAGTCTAATCTAATAGGATAAAACATAACTTCTACATCTTTCTCCAATACATCAACTTTCTTCTCTTTTTTGCATCTTCTGTCTCCCAGAGCAGAGAAGTCCAAACTCATTACAAACATGATTGAACAATACTTACCTAATAACAATCAAATGAAGGTGTAATTGACATTAATAACAATATATTAGTCTAATCTAATAGGATAAAACATAACTTTTTCCTCTCTCTCAAATTCATTAACTTTCTGCTGTTTTTGCATCTTCTGTCTCCCAGAGAGAGGCCAAACTCATTACATACATGATTGAACATTACTTTCCTAATAAATCAAATGATGGTATAATTGACATTAATAACATTATATTAGTCTAATCTAATAGGATAAAACATAACTTTTTCCTCTTTCTCAAATTCATGAACTTTCTTTTTGCATCTTCTGCCTGACAGAGGGGAGGAGGCCAAACTCATTACATACATGATTGAACATTACTTTCCTGATAACAATCAAATGATGGTATAAATGACATTAATAACAATATATCAGTCTGATCTAATAGGAGAAAACATAACTTCTTCATCTTTCTTGAATTCATCAACATTCTTCTCTTTTTGCATCTTCTGCCTCCCAGAGGGGTGAAGTCCAAACTCATTAAATACATGATTGAACATTACTTTCCTAATAATAATCAAATGATGGTATAATTGACATTAATAACAATATATTAGTCTAATCTAATAGGATAAAACATAACTTTTTCCTCTTTCTCAAATTCATCAACTTTATTCTCTTTTTTGCATCTTCTGTCTCCCAGAGGGGAGAAGGCCAAACTCATTACATAAATGATTGAACATTACTTTCCTACTAACAATCAAATGATGGTGTAATTGACATTAATAACAATATATCAGTCTAATCTAATAGGATAAAACATAACTTTTTCCTCTTTCTCAAATTCATCAACTTTCTTCTCTTTTTCGCATCTTCTGTCTCCCAGAGGGAGAAGGTCAAACTCATTACATACATGATTGAATATTACTTTCCCAATAACAATCAAATGATGGTGTAATTGACATTAATAACAATATATTAGTCTAATCTAATAGGATAAAACATAACTTTTTCCTCTTTCTCAAATTCATCAACTTTCTTCTCTTTTTTGCATCTTCTGTCTCCCAGAGGGGAGAAGGCCAAACTCATTACATACATGATTGAACATTACTTTCCTAATAACAATCAAATGATGGTATAATTGACATTAATAACATTATATTAGTCTAATCTAATAGGATAAAACATAACTTTTTCCTCTTTCTCAAATTCATCAACTTTCTTCTCTTTTTTGCATCTTCTGTCTCCCAGAGGGGAGAAGGCCAAACTCATTACATAAATGATTGAACATTACTTCCCTAATAACAATCAAATGATGGTGTAATTGACATTAATAACAATATATTAGTCTAATCTAATAGGATAAAACAAAACTTTCTCCTCTTTCTGAAATTCATCAACTTTTTCTCTTTTTGCATCTTCTGTCTCCCTGAGAGGGAGGAGGCCAAACTCATTACATAAATGATTGAACATTACTTTCCTAAAAACAATCAAATGATGGTGTAATTGACATTAATAACAATATATTAGTCTAATCTAATAGTATAAAACATAACTTTTTCCTCTTTCTCAAATTCATCAACTTTATTCTCCTTTTTGCATCTTCTGTCTCTCAAGAGACAGAACTCATTAACAAGGCCGAACTCATTACATAAATGATTGAACATTACTTTCCTAATAAAAATCAAATGATGGAATAAATGAAATTAATAACAATATATTAGTCTAATCTAATAGGATAAAACATAACTTCTCCCTCTTTCTCAAATTCATCAACTTTCTCTTTTGCATCTTCTTCTTGCCAGAGGGGAGGAGGCGAAACTCATTACATAAATGATTGAACATTACTTTCCTAATAACAATCAAATAATGTTGTAATTGACATTAATAACTTTATATTAGTCTAATCTAATAGGATAAACCATAACTTTTTCCTCTTTCTCGAATTCATCAACTTTCTTCTCTTTTTTGCATCTTCTGTCTCCCAGAGAGGAAAAGGCCGAACTCATAACATACATGATTGAACATTACTTCCCTAATAACAATCAAATGATGTTATAATTGACATTTATAACAATATATTAGTCTAATCTAATAGAATAAAACATAACTTTTTCCTCTTTCTCAAATTCATCAACTTTCTTCTCTTTTTTGCATCTTCTGTTGAGGAGAGGCCAAACTCATAACATAAATGGTTGAACATTACTTTACTAATAAAAATCAAATGATGATGTAATTGACATTAATAACAATATATTAGTCCAATCAAATGTGATAAAACATAACTTTTTCGTGTTTCTCAAATTCATCAACTTTTTCCTCTTCTTTGCATCTTCTGTCTCCCAGAGGGGAGAAGGCCAAACTCATTACATAAATGATTGAACATTACTTTCCTACTAACAATCAAATGATGGTGTAATTGACATTAATAACAATATATTAGTCTAATCTAATAGGATAAACCATAACTTTTTCCTCTTTCTCGAATTCATCAACTTTCTTCTCTTTTTTGCATCTTCTGTCTCCCAGAGAGGAAAAGGCCGAACTTATAACATACATGATTGAACATTACTTCCCTAATAACAATCAAATGATAAAATAAATTACAATTTATTAGTCTAATCTAATTGGATAAAACATAACTTTTTCCTATTTCTCGAATTCATCAACTTTCTGCTCTTTTTTGCATCTTCTGTATCCCAGAGGGGAGAAGGCCAAACTCATTACATACATGATTGAACATTACTTTCCTATTAACAATCAAATGATGGTATAATTGACATTAATAACAATATATCAGTCTAATCTAATAGGATAAAACATATCCTTTTCCCCTTTTTCGAATTCATCAACTTTCTTCTCTTTTTTGCATCTTCTGCTTGCCAGAGGGGAGAAGGCCAAACTCATTACATAAATGATTGAACATTACTTTCCTAATAACAATCAAATGATGGTATAATTGACATTAATAACAATATATCAGTCTAATCTAATAGGATAAAACATAATTTTTTCCTCTTTCTCAAATTCATCAACTTTCTTCTCTTTTTTGCATCTTCTGTCTCCCTGAGAGGAGAAGGCCAAAGTCATTACATAAATGATTGAACATTACTTTCCTTATAACAATCAAATGATGGTGTAATTGATAATTATAACAATATATCAGTCTAATCTAATAGGATAAAACATAATTTTTTCCTCTTTCTCAAATTCATCAACTTTTTTCTCTTTTTTGTATCTTCTGTCTCCCTGAGGGGAGAAGGCCAGACTCATTACATACATGATTGAATATTACATTCCTACTAACAATTAAATGATGGTGTAATTGACATTAATAGCAATATATTAGTCTAATCTAATAGGATAAAATATAACTTCTTCCTCTTTCTCAAATTCATGAACTTTCTGCTGTTTCTTGCATATTGTGCTTGCCAGAGGTGAGGAGGCCAAACTCATTATATACATGATTGAATATTACTTTCCTACTAACAATCAAATGATGATGTAATTGACATTAATAACAATATATTAGTCTAATCTAATAGGATAAAACATAACTTTTTCCTCTTTCTAAAATTCATCAACTTTATTCTCTTTTATGCATCTTCTGTCTCCCAGAGGGGAGAAGGCCAAACCCATTACATATATGATTGAACATTACTTTCCTACTAACAATCAAATGATGGTGTAATTGACATTAATAACATTATATTAGTCTAATCTAATAGGATAAAACATAACTTTTTCCTCTTTCTCAAATTCATCAACTTTCTTCTCTTTTTTGCATCTTCTGTCTCCCAGAGGGGAGAAGGCCAAACTCATTACATACATGATTGAACATTACTTTCCTAATAACAATCAAATGATGGTATAAATGACATTAATAACAATATATCAGTCTAATCTAATAGGATAAAACATAACTTCTTCCTCTTTCTCAAATTCATCAACTTTCTTCTCTTTTTTGCATCTTCTGTCTCCCAGAGGGAGAAGGTCAAACTCATTACATAAATGATTGAACATTACTTCCCTAATAACAATTAAATGATGGTGTAATTGACAATTATAACAATATATCAGTCTAATCTAATATGATAAAACCTAAATTGTCCGTATTTCTCAAATTAATCAACTTTCTCTTTTTTGCATCTTCTGTCTCCCAGAGGGGAGAAGGCCAAAACCCATTACATATATGATTGAACATTACTTTCCTACTAACAATCAAATGATGGTGTAATTGACAATTATAACAATATATCAGTCTAATCTAATAGGATAAAACATAACTTTTTCCTCTTTCTCAAATTCATCAACTTTCTTCTCTTTTTTGCATCTTCTGTCTCCCAGAGGGGAGAAGGCCAAAGTCATTACATAAATGATTGAACATTACTTTCCTAATAACTATCAAATGATGGAATAAATGAAATTAATAACAATATATTAGTCTAATCTAATAGGATAAAACATAACTTTTTCCTCTTTCTCAAATTCATCAACTTTATTCTCTTTTTTGCATCTTCTGTCTCCCAGAGGGAGAAGGTCAAACTCATTACATAAATGATTGAACATTACTTCCCTAATAACAATCAAATGATGGTGTAATTGACAATTATAACAATATATCAGTCTAATCTAATAGGATAAAACATAACTTTTTCCTCTTTCTCAAATTCATCAACTTTATTCTCTTTTTTGCATCTTCTGTCTCCCAGAGGGGAGAAGGCCAAACCCATTACATAAATGATTGAACATTACTTTCCTACTAACAATCAAATGATGGTGTAATTGACATTAATAACATTATATTAGTCTAATCTAATAGGATAAAACATAACTTTTTCCTCTTTCTCAAATTCATCAACTTTCTTCTCTTTTTTGCATCTTCTGTCTCCCAGAGGGAGAAGGTCAAACTCATTACATAAATGATTGAATATTACTTTCCCAATAACAATCAAATGATGGTGTAATTGACAATTATAACAATATATCAGTCTAATCTAATAGGATAAAACATAACTTTTTCCTCTTTCTAAAATTCATCAACTTTATTCTCTTTTATGCATCTTCTGTCTCCCAGAGGGGAGAAGGCCAAACCCATTACATATATTATTGAACATTACTTTCCTAATAACAATCAAATCATGGTGTAATTGACATAAATTACAATATACTAGTCTAATCTAATAGGATAAAACATAATTTTTTCCTCTTTCTCAAATTCATCAACTTTCTTCTCTTTTTTACATCTTCTGTCTCAGAGTGGAGAAGGCCAAACTCATTACATAAATGATTGAACATTACTTTCCTAATAACAATCAAATGATGGTGTAATTGATAATTATAACAATATATCAGTCTAATCTAATAGGATAAAACATAACTTTTCCTCTTTCTAGAATTCATCAACTTTCTGCTCTTTTTGCATCTTCTGCTTGAGAGGAGGCCAAACTCATTACATACATGATTGAACATTACTTTCCTAATAACAATCAAATGATGGTGTAATTGATAATTATAACAATATATTAGTCTAATCTAATAGGATAAAACATAACTTTTCCCTCTTTCAGAAATTCATGAACTTTCTGCTGTTTCTTGCATATTGTGCTTGCCAGGGGTAAGGAGGCCAAACTCATTACATACATGATTGAACATTACTTCCCTAATAACAATCAAATGATGGTGTAATTGACAATTATAACAATATATCAGTCTAATCTAATAGGATAAAACATAACTTTGTCCACTTTCTCAAATTCATCAACTTTCTTCTCTTTTTGCATCTTCTGTCCAGAGGAGAAGGCCAAACTCATTACATAAATGATTGAACATTACTTTCCTAATAACAATCAAATGATGGTATAATTGACATTAATAACAATCTATCTGTCTAATCTAATAGGATAAAACATAATCTTTTCCCCTTTCTCAAATTCATCAACTTTCTTCTCTTTTTTCCATCTACTGTCTCCCTTCGGGGCGAAGGCCACCCTCCTTACATAAATGATTGAACATTACTTTCCTTTTAACAATCAAATAAGGGTGTAATTGACATTAATAACAATATATTAGTCTAATCTAATAGGATAAAATATAACTTCTTCCTCTTTCTCAAATTCATCAACTTTCTTCTCTTTTTTGCATCTTCTGTCTCCCTGAGAGGAGAAGGCCAAAGTCATTACATAAATGATTGAACATTACTTTCCTTATAACAATCAAATGATGGTGTAATTGATAATTATAACAATATATCAGTCTAATCTAATAGGATAAAACATAACTTTTTCCTCTTTCTCAAATTCATGAACTTTCTGGTGTTTTTTTGCATCTTCTGCTTGCCAGAGAGAGAGGCCAAACTCATTACATAAATGATTGAACATTACTTTCCTAATAACAATCAAATGATGGTGTAATTGACATTAATAACAATATATTAGTCTAATCTAATAGGATAAAACATAACGTTTTCCTCTTTCTGGAATTCATCAACTTTCTTCCCTTTTTTGCATCATCTGTTTCCCAGAGGGGAGAAGGCCAAACTCATTACATACATGATTGAACATTACTTTCCTAATAACAATCATATGATGGCGTAATTGACAATAATATCTTCATATTAGTCTAATCTAATGGGATAAAACATAATGTTTTCCTCTTTCTCAAATTCATCAACTTTCTTCTCTTTTTTGCATCTTCTGTCTCCCAGAGAGGGAAGGCCAAACTCATTACATAAATGATTGAACATTACTTTCCTTATAACAATCACATGATGGTGTAATTGACATTAATAACAGTATATTAGTCTAATCTATTAGGATAAACCATAAAGTTTTCCTCTTTTTGGAATTCATCAACTTTCTTCTCTTTTTTGCATCTTCTGCTTGTTTGAGGGGAGGAGTCCAAACTCATTACATAAATGATTGAACATTACTTCCCTAATAACAATCAAATGATGGTGTAATTGACAATTATAACAATATATCAGTCTAATCTTATAGGATAAAACATAACTTTTCCCTCTTTCTCAAATTCATCAACTTTATTCTCTTTTTTGCATCTTCTGTCTCCCAGAGAGAGAAGGTCAAACTCATTACATACATGATTCAACATTACTTTCCTAATAAAAATCAAATAATGGTATAATTGACATTAATAACAATATATCAGTCTAATCTAATAGGATAAAATATAACTTTTTCCTCTTTCTCAAATTCATCTACTTTCTTCTCTTTTTTGCATCTTCTGCTTGTATGAGGGGAGGAGTCCAAACTCATTACATAAATGATTGAACATTACTTCCCTAATAACAATCAAATGATGGTGTAATTGACAATTATAACAATATATCAGTCTAATCTAATAGGATAAAACATAACTTTTTCCTCTTTCTCAGAATCATGAACTTTCTGCTGTTTCTTGCATCTTCTGCTTACCAGCTGAGTGGAGGCCAAACTCATTACATACATGATTGAATATTACTTTCCTACTAACAATCAAATGATGGTGTAATTGACATTAATAACAATATATCAGTCTAATCTAATAGGATAAAACATAATTTTTTCCTCTTTCTCAAATTCATCAACTTTCTTCTCTTTTTTGCATCTTCTGTCTCCCTGAGAGGAGAAGGCCAAAGTCATTACATAAATGATTGAACATTACTTTCCTACTAACAATCAAATGATGGTATAATTGACATTAATAACATAATATTAGTCTAATCTAATAGGATAAATCATAACTTTTTCCTCTTTCTCAAATTCTTGAACTTTCTGCTGTTTCTTGCATCTTCTGCTTACCAGCTGAGAGGAGGCCAAACTCATTACATACATGATTGAACATTACTTCCCTAATAACAATCAAATGATGGTGTAATTGACATTAATAACAATATATTAGTC
The DNA here is from genome assembly GCA_017141395.1 of Laodelphax striatellus. Taxonomy (NCBI): domain Eukaryota; kingdom Metazoa; phylum Arthropoda; class Insecta; order Hemiptera; family Delphacidae; genus Laodelphax; species Laodelphax striatellus. The sequence goes on along the minus strand of CM029531.1, from coordinate 4,132,449 downwards.
TAATCTAATAGGATAAAACATAACTTTTTCCTCTTTCTCAAATTCATCAACTTTTTTCTCTTTTTTGCATCTTCTGTCTCCCAGAGGGGAGAAGGCCAAACTCATTACATAAATGATTGAACATTACTTTCCTAATAACAATCATATGATGGTATAATTGACATTAATAACAATATATTAGTCTAATCTAATATATTAAAACATAACTCCTTCCTCTTTCTCAAATTCATCAACTTTCTGCTCTTTCATGCATCTTCTACTTGCCAGAGGGGATAAGGCCAAACTCATTACATAAATGATTGAACATTACTTTCCCAATAACAATCATATGAGGGTATAATTGACATCAATATCAATATATCAGTCTAATTTAATAGGATAAAATATAACTTCTCACTCTTTCTCAAATTCATTAACTTTCTGCTGTTACTTGCATCTTCTGCTTACCAGCTGAGAGGAGGCCAAACTCATTACATACATGATTGAACATTACTTCCCTAATAATAATCAAATGATGGTATAATTGACATCAATAACATTATATTAGTCTAATCTAATAGGATAAAACATGACTTTTTCCTCTTTCTCAAATTCATGAACTTTCTGCTGTTACTTGCATCTTCTGCTTACCAGCTGAGAGGAGGCCAAACTCATTACATAAATGATTGAACATTACTTTCCTACTAACAATCAAATGATGGTGTAATTGACATTAATAACAATATATTAGTCTAATCTAATAGGATAAAACATAACTTTTTCCTCTTTCTCAAATTCATGAACTTTCTGCTGTTTCTTGCATCTTCTGCCTCCGAGCTGAGAGGAGGCCAAACTAATTATATACATGATTGAACATTACTTTCCTACCAACAATCAAATGATGGTGTAATTGACATTAATAACATTATATTAGTCCAATCTAATAGGATAAAACATAACTTTTCCTCTTTCTCAAATTCATGAATTTTCTGCTGTTTCTTGCATCTTCTGCTTACCAGCTGAGAGGAGGCCAAACTCATTACATACATGATTGAACATTACTTTCCTAATAACAATCAAATGATGGTATAATTGACATTAATAACATTATATCAGTCTAATCTAATAGGATAAAACATTACTTTTTCCTCTTTCTAAAATTCATCAACTTTCTTCTCTTTTTTGCATCTTCTGCTTGCCAGAGGGGAGAAGGCCAAACTCATTACATACATGATTGAACATTACTTTCCTAATAACAATCAAATGATGGTATAAATGACATTAATAACAATATATCAGTCTAATCTAATAGGATAAAATATAATTTTTTCCTCTTTCTCAAATTCATGAACTTTCTGCTGTTACTTGCATCTTCTGCTTACCAGCTGAGAGGAGGCCAAACTCATTACATAAATGATTGAACATTACTTCCTACTAACAATCAAATGATGGTGTAATTGACATTAATAACAATATATTAGTCTAATCTAATAGGATAAAACATAACTTTTCCTCTTTCTCAAATTCATCAACTTTCTTCTTTTGCATCTTCTGCTTGCCAGAGGGGAGAAGGCCAAACTCATTATATACATGATTGAACATTACTTTCTAAATAACAATCAAATGATGGTGTAATTGACATTAATAACATTATATTAGTCTAATCTAATAGGATAAAACATGACTTTTTCCTCTTTCTCAAATTCATGAACTTTCTGCTGTTTTTTTGCATCTTCTGCTTGCCAGAGGGGAGAAGGCCAAACTCATTACATACATGATTGAACATTACTTTCCTAATAACAATCAAATGATGGTATAATTGACATTAATAACATTATATTAGTCTAATCTAATAGGATAAAACATAACTTTTTCCTATTTCTAAAATTCATCAACTTTCTGCTGTTTTTTGCATCTTCTACTTGCAAGAGGGGAGGAGGCTCAACTCATTACATAGATGATTGAACATTACTTCCCTAATAACAATCAAATGATGGTATAATTGACATCAATAACAATATTAGTCTAATCTAATAGGATAAAACATAACTTTTTCCTCTTTCTCGAATTCATCAACTTTCTGCTGTTTTTGCACCTTCTGCTTGCCAGAGGTGAGGAGGCCAAACTCATTACATAAATGATTGAACATTACTTTCCTAATAACAATCAAATGATGGTGTAATTGACATTAATAACAATATATTAGTCTAATCTAATAGGATAAACTTTCTCAAATTCATCAACTTTTTTCTCTTTTTTGCATCTTCTGTCTCCCTGAGGGGAGAAGGCCAGACTCATTACATACATGATTGAATATTACATTCCTACTAACAATCAAATGATGGTGTAATTGACATTAATAACAATATATTAGTCTAATCTAATAGGATAAAATATAACTTCTTCCTCTTTTTCAAATTCATCAACTTTCTTCTCTTTTTTGCATCTTCTGTCTCCCAGAGGTGAGGAGGCCAAACTCATTATATACATGATTGAACATTACTTTCCTAATAATAATCAAATGATGGTATAATAGACATTAATAACAGTATATAAGTCTAATCTAATAGGATTAATCATAACTTTTTCCTCTTTCTGAAATTCATGAATTTTCTGCTGTTTCTTGCATATTCTGCTTGCCAGAGGTAAGGAGGCCAAACTCATTACATACATGATTGAACATTACTTCCCTAATAACAATTAAATAATGGTATAATTGACATTAATAACATCATATAAGTCTAATCTAATAGGATAAAACATAACTTTTCCTTTTTCTTGAATTCATCAACTTTCTGGTATTTTTTGCATCTTCTGCTTACCAGCTGAGAGGAGGCCAAACTCATTACATACATGATTGAACATTACTTCCCTAATAACAATCAAATGATGGTATAATTGACATTAATAACATTATATTAGTCTAATCTGAAAGGATAAAATATAACTTTCTCCTCTTTCTCAAATTCATCAACTTTCTTCTCGTTTTTGCATCTTCTGTCTCCCAGAGGGGAAAGGCCAAACTCATTACATAAATGATTGAACATTTCTTTCCTAATAACAATCAAATGATGGTTTAATTGACATTAATAACAATATATTAGTCTAATCTAATAGGATAAAACATAACCTTTTCCTCTTTCTCAAATTCATGAACTTTCTGCTGTTTCTTGCATCTTCTGCTTACCAGCTGAGAGGAGGCCAAACTCATTACATAAATGATTGAACATTACTTTCCTACTAACAATCAAATGATGGTGTAATTGACATTAATAACAATATATTAGTCTAATCTAATAGGATAAAACATAATTTTTTCCTCTTTCTCAAATTCATCAACTTTTTTCTCTTTTTTGCATCTTCTGTCTCCCTGAGGGGAGAAGGCCAAACTCATTACATAAATGATTGAACATTACTTTCCTACTAACAATCAAATGATGGTGTAATTGACATTAATAACAATATATTAGTCTAATCTAATAGGATAAAACATAACTTTTTCCTCTTTCTCAAATTCATCAACTCTCGGCTGTTTCTTGCATCTTCTGTCTCCCTGAGGGGAGAAGGCCAAACTCATTACATAAATGATTGAACATTACATTCCTACCAACAATCAAATGATGGTGTAATTGACATTAATAACAATATATTAGTCTAATCTAATAGGATAAAACATAACCTATTCCTCTTTCTCAAATTCATGAACTTTCTTCTCTTTTTGCATCTTCTGTCTCCCAGAGGAAGGCCAAACTCATTACATACATGATTGAACATTACTTTCCTAATAACAATCAAATGATGGTATAATTGACATTAATAACATTATATTAGTCTAATCTAATAGGATAAAACATAACTTTTCCTCTTTCTCAAATTCATCAACTTTCTGCTCTTTTTGCATCTTCTGCTTGCCTGAGGGAGGAGGCCAAACTCATTACATACATGATTGAACATTACTTTCCTAATAACAATCAAATGATGGTAAAATTGACATTAATAACAATATATTAGTCCAATCTAATAGGATAAACCATAACTTTTCCTCTTTCTCAAATTCATCAACTTTCTGCTGTTTTTGCATCTTCTGCTTGCCAGAGGGGAGGAGGCCAAACTCATTACATAAATGATTGAACATTACTTTCCCAATAACAATCAAATGATGGTATAATTGACATTAATAACATTATATTAGTCTAATCTGATAGGATAAAACATAACTTTTTCCTCTTTCTCGAATTCATCCACTTTCTGGTGTTTTTTGCATCTTCTGCTTGCCAGAGGGGAGAAGGCCAAACTCATTACATAAATGATTGAACATACATTCTTAATAACAATCATATGAGGGTATAATTGACATTAATAACAATATATTAGTCTAATCTATTAGGATAAAACAAAACTTTTTCCTCTTTCTCGAATTCATCAACTTTCTGGTGTTTTTTTGCATCTTCTGCTTGCCAGAGGGAAGGAGGCCAAACTCATTACATAAATGATTGAACATTACTTTCCTAATAACAATCAAATGAGGGTGTAATTGACATTAATAACAATATATCAGTCTAATCTAATAGGATAAAACATAACTTTTTCCTCTTTCTCAAATTCATCAACTTTCTTCTCTTTTTTGCATCTTCTGCTTGCCTGAGGGGAGCAGGCCAAACTCATTACATAAATGATTGAACATTACTTTCCTACTAACAATCAAATGATGGTATAATTGACATTAATAACATTATATTAGTCCAATCTAATAGGATAAAAATAACTTTTTCCACTTTGTCATATTCATCAATTTTCTTCTCTTTTTTGCATCTTCTGCTTACCAGAGAGAGGAGGCCAAACTCATTACATACATGATTGAACATTACTTTCCTAATAACAATCAAATAATGGTATCATTGACATTAATAACAATATATTCTATTAGTCTAATGTATAATAGAATAAAACAAAACTTTCCTCTCTGTCTCAAATTCATCAAGTTTCTGATTTTTTTTGCATTTTCTGCCTCCCTGAAGGGAGGAGGCCAAACTCATTACATACATGATTGAACATTACTTCCCTAATAACAAGCAAATGATGGTGTAATTGACAATTATAACAATATATTAGTCTAATCTAATAGGATAAGACGTGACTTTTTCCTCTTTCTCGAATTCATCTACTTTCTCTCTTTTGCATCTTCTGCCTCCTGAGAGAAGGCCAAACTCATTACATACATGATTGAACATTACTTTCCTAATAACAATCAAATGATGGTATAATTGACATTAATAACATTATATTAGTCTAATCTAATAGGATAAAACATAACTTTTTCCTCTTTCTCAAATTCATGAACTTTCTGCTGTTTCTTGCATCTTCTGCTTACCAGAGGAGAGGAGGCCAAACTCATTACATACATGATTGAACATTACTTTCCTAATAACAATCAAATGATGGTATAATTGACATTAATAACATTATATTAGTCTAATCTAATAGGATAAAATATAACTTTTTCCTCTTTCTCAAATTCATCAACTTTCTTCTCTTTTTTGCATCTTCTGCTTTCCAGAGGGGAGAAGGCCAAAGTCATTACATAAATGATTGAACATTACTTTCCTACTAACAATCAAATGATGGTATAATTGACATTAATAACATTATATAAGTCTAATCTAATAGGATAAAATATGACTTTTTCCTCTTTCTCAAATTCATAAACTTTCTGCTGTCTCTTGCATCTTCTGCTTACCAGCTGAGAGGAGGCCAAACTCATTATATACATGATTGAATATTACTTTCCTAATAACAATCAATTGATGGATTAATTGACATTAATAACATTATATCAGTCTAATCTAATAGGATAAACCATAACTTTTTCCTCTCTCTCAAATTCATCAACTTTCTTCTTGCATCTTCTGCTTTCCAGAGGGGAGAAGGCCAAATTCATTAAATAAATGATTGAACATTACTCTCCCAATAACAATCAAATGAGGGTATAATTGACATTTATAACAATATATTAGTCTAATCTAATAGGATAAAACATAACTTTTTTCCTCTTTCTGAAATTCATCAAAGTTCTTCTCTTTTTTGCATCTTCTGTTTTCCAGAGGGGAGGAGGCCAAACTCATTACATAAATGATTGAACATTACTTTCCTAATAACAATCAAATGATGGTATAATTGACATTAATAACAATATATCAGTCTAATCTAATAGGATAAAACATAACTTTTTCCTCTTTCTCAAATTCATCAACTTTCTGGTGTTTTTTGCATCTTCTGCTTGCCAGAGGTGAGGAGGCCAAACTCATTACATAAATGATTGAACATTACTTTCCTAATAACAATCAAATGATGGTATAATTGACATTAATAACAATATATCAGTCTAATCTAATAGGATAAAACATAATTTTTTCCTCTTTCTCAAATTCATCAACTTTCTTCTCTTTTTTGCATCTTCTGTCTCCCTGAGGGGAGAAGGCCAAACTCATTACATAAATGATTGAACATTACTTTCCTAATAACAATCAAATGATGGTGTAATTGACATTAATAACAATATATTAGTCTAATCTAATAGGATAAAACATAACTTTTTCCTCTTTCTCAAATTCATGAACTTTCTGCTGTTTCTTGCATCTTCTGCTTACCAGCTGAGAGGAGGCCAAACTCATTACATAAATGATTGAACATTACTTTCCTAATAACAATCAAATGATGGTATAATTGACATTAATAACATTATATTAGTCTAATCTAATAGAATAAAATAAAACTTTTTCCTCTTTCTCAAATTCATCAACTTTCTCCTCTTTTTTGCATCTTCTGTCTACCAGATGGGAGAAGGCCAAACTCATTACATAAATGATTGAACATTACTTTCCTAATAACAATCAAATGATGGATTAATTGTCAATAATAACAATATATCAGTCTAATCTAATAGGATAAAACATAACTTTTTCCACTTTCTCAAATTCATTTCTTCTCTTTTGCATCTTCTGTCTCCCAGAGGAGAAGGCCAAACTCATTACATGAATGATTGAACTTTACTTTCCTAATAACAATCAAATGTTGGTATAATTGACATTTATAACAATATATCAGTCTAATCTAATAGGATGAAACAAAACTTCCTCGTCTTTCTGATATTCATGAACTTTCTTCTCTTTTTTGCATCTTCTGTCTCCCAGAGGTGAGGAGGCCAAACTCATTATATACATGATTGAACATTACTTTTTTAATAACAATCAAATGATGGTATGATAGACATTAATAACATTATATTAGTCTTATCTAATAGGATAAATCATAACTTCTTCCTCTTTCTCAAATTCATGAATTTTCTGCTGTTTCTTGTATCTTCTGTCTCCCAGAGGGGAGAAGGCCAAACTCATTACATACATGATTGAACATTACTTTCCTAATAACAATCAAATGATGGTGTAATTGACATTAATAACAATATATTAGTCTAATCTAATAGGATAAAACATAACTTTTTCCTCTTTCTCAAATTCATCAACATTCTTCTCTTTTTGCATCTTCTGCCTCCCAGAGGGGTGAAGTCCAAACTCATTACATACATGATTGAACATTACATTCTTAATAATAATCAAATACTGGTATAATTACCATTAATAACAATATATTAGTCTAATCTAATAGGATAAAACATAACTTTTTCCTCTTTCTCGAATTCATCAACTTTCTGCTGTTTCTTGCATCTTCTGCTTGCCAGAGGTGAGGAGGCCAAACTCATTACATAAATGATTGAACATTACTTTCCCAATAACAATCAAATGATGGTGTAATTGACATTAATAACAATATATCAGTCTTATCTAATAGGATAAAACATATTTTTCCTCTTTTTCAAATTCATCAACTTTCTTCTCTTTTTTGCATCTTCTGTCTCCAGAGGAGAGGAGGCCAAACTCATTACATAAATGATTGATCATTACTTTCCTACTAACAATCAGATGATGGTGTGATTGACATTAATAACATTATATTAGTCTAATCTAATAGGATAAAACATGACTTTTCCCTCTTTCTCAAATTCATGAACTTTCTGCTGTTTTTTTGCATCTTCTGCTTACCAGCTGAGAGGAGGCCAAACTCATTATATACATGATTGAATATTACTTTCCTAATAACAATCAATTGATGGATTAATTGACATTAATAACATTATATCAGTCTAATCTAATAGGATAAACCATAACTTTTTCCTCTCTCTCAAATTCATCAACTTTCTTCTCTTTTTTGCATCTTGTGCTTACCAGCTGAGAGAAGGCCAAACTCATTACATACATGATTGAACATTACTTCCCTAATAACAATCAAATGATGGTATAAATGACATTAATAACAATATATCAGTCTAATCTAATAGGATAAAACATAATTTTTTCCTCTTTCTCAAATTCATCAACTTTCATCTCTTTTTTGAATCTTCTGTCTCCCTGAGGGGAGAAGGCCAAACCCATTACATAAATGATTGAATATTACTTCCCTAATAACAATCAAATTATAGTATAATTGACATCAATAACATTATATAAGTCTAATCCAATAGGATAAAACATAATTTTTTCCTCTTTCTCAAATTCATCAACTTTCTTCTCTTTTTTGCATCTTCTGTCTCCCTGAGAGGAGAAGGCCAAACTCATTACATAAATGATTGAACATTACTTTCCTAATAACAATCAAATGATGGTGTAATTGATAATTATAACAATATATTAGTCTAATCTAATAGGATAAAAAATAACTTTTTCCTCTTTCTGAAATTCATGAACTTTCTGCTGTTTCTTGCATCTTCTGCTTACCAGAGGAGTGGAGGCCAAACTCATTACATAAATGATTGAACATTACATTCCTACTAACAATCAAATGATGGTGTAATTGACATTAATAACAATATATTAGTCTAATCTAATAGGATAAAATATAACTTCTTCCTCTTTCTCAAATTCATGAACTTTCTGCTGTTTCTTGCATATTGTGCTTGCCAGAGGTGAGGAGGCCAAACTCATTATATACATGATTGAATATTACTTTCCTAATAACAATTAATTGATGGATTAATTGACATTAATAACATTATATCAGTCTAATCTAATAGGATAAAACATGACTTTTTCCTCTTTCTCAAATTCATGAACTTTCTGCTGTTTCTTGCATCTTCTGCTTACCAGCTGAGAGGAGGCCAAACTCATTACATACATGATTGAACATTACTTCCCTAATAACAATCAAATGATGGTATAATTGACATTAATAACAATATATCAGTCTAATCTAATAGGATAAACCATAACTTTTTCCTCTTTCTCGAAATCATCAACTTTCTTCTCTTTTTTGCATCTTCTGTCTCCCAGAGAGGAGAAGTCCGAACTCATTACATACAGTGGATGATACTCAATATAACAGTGGATGTCTAGTGATAGTGTACCTTTCGCTTCCTTAGTTTCATGATACGTTAATGATTTTTCTAAGTTGTTTCTATCAAATTGTTGTTTGTTATCGACAGGAGTTCTGTATATTCGCAATAGTGGGCTCGCTAGTCGACTTTTTCCTGCAGATCTTTCTCTACACAACCATTCTCGGTCTGGACATCAGGCAGCAAGCTGATTCGCCCGTTGAGCCCACAACCTATTCGTCGCTCCAACTCAGGTAATTCGTAATTGAGTAAGAATTATTAATTGAAATAAGTAATAAGCAAGATGTGTAATAATAAGGCTCTACTCACACTCGGAAACTCAAATAGTGGAATCTCAGTGACTCGAATAACAAACATGTGTCTTCAAATGATGATGTTCAGACAGGATCGTCTGAGAGATATAACTTGAAAGCAACATGTTTGTTATCCGAGTCGCTGAGTTTTCAAGTGTGAGTAGAGCCAAAATCATTAGCGACTGAAATGTGGGTGTAAAATTACTCATAATAATGTTTTTGATGGAGGTTCTTCAACAAGTCATCTTAAGTAAGCCTATGCAAAGAAATAACTCTGTGCTTTGCTATGGTATGCTATTGGCTGAATTTGAACTATCAATTGGTTAATATTTTCGTTCAAAAATTTGTTTTTGTTTCATTGTATTGACACTTTTCATGTTGAAAAAAACATTAGTGGTCACTCGGTGAGAGCGGTTGCTAAGTAATCATGTGGTTAAGTAACAAACATTCAAGACCGCTCTCGGATGGGTGACCGACACAAAAAAATTGTGCAATTAGGCGAGGTGGAACCTACCCGTAACCCCGGTCGTACACCGGAGCAATAAGCAATAGGCAACTAGCAACATATGATTGTCTACTCTATATAAACCAATAGTTCAATGCACACTGAAACAGCTGCTTTAGGTGTGCATTGGACTATTTGTTTCTATAGAGTAGACGATCATATGATCCAAATGTTGCTAATTGCCTGTTGCTTATTGCTCCGGTGTACGAGCTGCCTAAGGGTCTCCCCACCGATAAAAAGCCATACGATAAAAAAAGTTGTATCTTACAGTTTAATTTTACTAGAGAAATATTTTATTTGATTTGAACTTATTATTCAACAGATACAGTAGCACGAGCAACGGCAGCCTGGCGACAAGTGGCGGCATGTCGCGGTCAAGGTCACATCCGCGCCTCAACAGCGGCAACACTGCTAACAGCGGCGTGAGCGCCACGGGCGGCATAGGACAGGGGGGCGGCGGAGGCGGCGGCGGCAGCGACGCCCAGGGCGGCAAAATCCCGAAACGCCTCAAACTGGCCAACTTTTGGGCGCGCACTCGCTTCGTACAGCACGCGTTCATGCTGTGCATGTGTGTGTGGATTGGCGGCATACTCTACAACGCGGGCATGCTGCAACGGTTTACGGGCGCGGCTGGCGAGGCTGGTCAAGTGGTGAGTAGTGGAATGATTAGTTGAAGAAAAAATTGATTTAAAAATGTATATGTAGTGGAAAAATTAACTGGATAGTTGATGTAACTAGTTGAATCAACGATCTAGTTGAATTAACGAACTAGTTGAATCAACGAACTAGTTGAATCAACGAACTAGTTGAATCAACGAACTAGTTGAATCAACGAAGCAGTTGAATCAACGAACTAGTTTTATTGTTTAACCAGTACTTTCAACGATACAGCTTGAAGTTTGAAAAAATTTGGATACAGTAAAATATGCTACGTATCCTAGATTTTGACTATTTTTTCAATCATTCATTCGTAATGGTTTACATGCCTAAATCAGTATACTTCTTACAAAAATCAGGTCTCGAGTATATTTGTATTTTTTCATAAATACTGCTAGTGGAACTGATTTGGAGGGCTGTTGTACCGCAGCGTTTACGGGCTGTTAAGCCTGGTTTTCATTAGTAGAGTTAGTGGTACAGTTCCCTGGGCGAGTACTAACTATCTTGTGAACTCTCCCAATGAAAACGTTCATACTAGAGTAGAGTGATGGTAGAGTACTTGTTTTTGGTAGAGAAGAATGGGATAGTTCTCTACCACTTGCCTTCCCCCACCACCGCTTCTCACTCTACTCTACCACCACTATCCTAATGAAAACAGTCTCGAGCTAGTAGAGTAGAGACATTTTAAGGTTAGATCTGTTCACCAGACAACACACTTTACCTACTATTCTCAATTGTAGTGAAAACAGCTACTCGACCAAGTAAGTAGAGTAGAGTTAGTACGGTAGAGTTAGTATGCTAGTTACTCTACCACTAACTCTACTCATGAAAACCAGGCTTCAGTCGACTAGTTTCCAGTGTTATTTTTAGAATTTCAGGTTTAGGAACTCATTTATTCTTATAAAATTTCTGGTATTGTAAAGGGCATCATGGTATTATAATAAGCATGTGTGCTTATAAATTGAGTCAAGGTGATCAACCAATCCATTAATTTTTTCAATTTTAAGATAATTTATTAGAATGAATTCCGATCAAGAAAATAATGCCACTTGAAACATCGTTTATAGAAATTAATAAGCGTCCGAATAATATCTAAATTTTAAGACGTCTTTTTTAAGATTTCAAATTTCAAGATGATATCTAATATTATAAGAATGGATACTAATTATGGAGATAGGCTAATACCGCAATGCTACTTTAAATCAATATAATTTACAGCTTCCCTATACCTTGTATAAAGGGATAATGTATATAGGGGTAATCCTACCTTGTAGGATTCTTTTATATTGTCAGAAAACAGCTGATTGAAGTACGCTCGTTTACTAACGTTAAATCAGCTGTTTTCTGACAAGTTGAAAGAATCCTGCTATACTTATCAATTCGCTGATTCAATTGCAGTCAAGGCTATTGACGCTTCTATTGCATTAGCCTACACGATTTAAACTCTTGAAATAACTTCTTAACTCAACCTGTATACTCTCGAATTGCTTTTATACTCTCGTATTTGTTTGAAAGTTCATCGATAAACACTTACTTATTTAACGCATGTAAACTTTGTTTTTCATTGTTATTACCACAGGATATTGGAAAGCCGTTGACAGTGAATCCAGCAGCAACTCGCGACCCTCGTGTCAGCCGATTCAAGCCGACTGCCGCCGAGGACCCAGAACACCGCGCCGCCATCTTGGATATGGAGAAGAAATTCCTGGCCTCGCAGAAGCATTCCATCAAACAGGTTGGGATATTCATCACAATAAATAATATTCATCTCAATAATAGTTTTCAAAGTCGCAGTTCTTATACACATGTCTTATGCCCATTATCATTTAAACAGTATACTATTATACACATTATACTCATCCGGTTGCTCACACCAAGTAGGCCTACCATAGAGACATCAAAGATATCGCCACCATGTTCAAAATCTGATCTTCATTCTTTAACACGGGCATGAACTACAGAGACTGTATAATCACAGTGTGGCCTTCAAATGTCACATTTTCCATTGGTTACCTCGGACAAATCTACCACGCTTTTGCCAATTCCCATAACATTTGCATTGAAATTACATGCAAATCATATAATATAATGTTCACTTCTTACCTACAATGTATCTTTGAGTTAGTTTTAATCATTTTAAGCTTTTAAAACAATATCAAGAGTAGAGAGAATATTTTTAATATAGGAAAAGTTTTACTTTTAATGTTGTTTCTCTCAAAATAAGATTGACAAATGAGTGAATGTGTTCATGTTTGTCTGTGAGCCCAGATCAAAATTTTAAAATTTGGCAAAAGAATGGCGGTGGCGGGAATAAAAATCTTTCAACACACTGCTATGGGCCTTTTCATACCAATTACCACATACACTCATACATTACTTCCATTTTTGTGTGTGCTTATATACAAATGGTTATTAATATTGCTGGTTGCAGTTGAAAGACGATTGATTCATTTATTCATTTAATTTATTTGCTCACTCCAAGTATCATAGATTCCTTACAGATATCGCCACCATCTACCATTCAAAAACCGTCTTACATTTTTCAAAATGGGAATGAAGTATCTACTTGAGTTATGCTTTCTCTTTCTTTCTTTCTTTTGGATAGGCCAACTAAGGACCACAGTAATTCACCATTCAACCATTATCATTATTATCATTCTTATTATTTCCGTTGGTCTCCTGCTTTCGCCTCCAATACTCTTTCATCCTCGCGCTCTGAGCGATTCGTCTTTCTATCGACCAAGTTTCAATTCTTGGTTCGTCTGGGAAAACATTAACTTTAAGCTGATTCCGTAACCCTGCCCTATTCTGTAAATCTGCCTCTGTTATATTCAATTTTTGCATATCTTTCTTAGACTCTATAAACCAGTTCAATTTGGATTTTCCACTTCTTATTTTATTGAAGATTCTATTTGTTTGTCTCCCGGGATCCATTCTGAATAAATGAGCATAGAACGCCAATCTTCTTCTTCTGATAACTTCTGAAATTTTCTCAACATGTCTATAGATTTCCTCGTTGCTGCAAGTGAAAATATTATTCTCATTATGCCTACCAAAAATCTTTCTCAAAGTGCTTTCTCTATTCTATAGTGCGATTCACGTCAAGAAGTCAGCGCAAGGCAGTTGCTGATGTCTCTATCCTATTCGCACTGTGCATTGTTGTCGCACACAGTCCCAACAAACACGTTTGGTGCAGTTTTCTCTTTCTCTCTCAATAAAACTTGGCATCAATGCTTCTCATATAAACAATGCTGACTTTTTGACGTGAATCGCACTACAGGGTGTTTCAGAACTCCCTACCAATACTCTAGGGCATTGTTCCAGGTCAAAAACCCTATCTATATATCATATTTAAATTGTCCAAAAGTCCTTAGTCACCACACAGCTGCCATTTTGTTTTTTCACTTATTATTTTTATCTCAATAATGGTGAAACATATGGAATTGAAACTCTGCACCAACATTTATGACAACTAGACAAAGCTACAAAAAATATTATGACAATTTTCAATATAAAATATGGCGATTTAATGTTTTGAATATCCCGAAAACTGTTGATAATAGTATTATTAAGAATAACGTTTATTAAATTTAATTACAAATCGATTAAAACCTCATTTGTTAAAATTGGACCAATATTGACTGAGATATGGCAGCTTTAGTGATAGGTGAGTGAGCTGGAGGTTACTTTTGCAACCCATTTTACTGTCTTTGAAATTAACACGAAATGATCTAAAATCGCTTTAAAATAACATGCAAAGCAGACGGAGACTTGCATTTTTGTAACAGACTTTAGCCGCAAGCCCAGGATGCACTGCAACCAGCCTCCAGCGCTCACCTATCACTAAAGCTGCTATATCTCAGTAAATATTGGTCCAATCTTGACAAATAAGGTTTTAATCGATTTGTAATTAAATTTACTAAAAAAAGTTATTCTTGTAAAATTTTCGTATTATCAACGGTTTTCGAGTTATTCAAGAAACAAAATTTTAAATGGCCGCCATTTTGTCACTAAAGCTGCCATATCTCAGTCAACATTGGTCCAATCTTAACGAATAAGGTTTTAATCGATTTGTAATTAAATTTACTAAAAAAGTTATTCTTGTAAAATTTTCGTATTATCAACCGGTTTCGAGTTATTCAAGAAACAAAATTGGAAATGGCCGCCATTTTGTCACTAAAGCTGCCATATCTTAGTCATTATTGGTCCAATCTTAACAAATAAGGTTTCAATCGATTCGTAATTAAATTTACTAAACAAAGTTATTCCTGTAAAATTTTCGTATTATCAACGGTTTTTGAGTTATTCAAGAAACAAAATTTTAAATGGCCGCCATTTTGTCACTAAAGCTGCCATATCTCACTCAATATTGGTCCAATCTTAACAAATAAGGTTTTAATCGATTTGTAATTAAATTTACTAAAAAAGGTTATACATGTAAAATTTTCGTATTATCAACGGTTTTCGAGTTATTCAAGAAACAAAATTTTAAATGGCCGCCATTTTGTCACTAAAGCTGCTATATCTCAGTCAATATTGGTCCAATCTTATCAAATAAGGTTTTAATCGATTTGTAATCAAATTTACTAAAAAAAGTTATTCTTCTAAAATTTTCGTAATATCAACGGTTTTCGAGTTATTCAAGAAACAATATTTTAAATGGCCGCCATTTTGTTTTATGGATTTGAAAAATTGTCATAATTTTTTTGTAGCTTTGTCTAGTTGTCATAAATGTTGGTGCAAAGTTTCAATTCCATATGTTTCACCATTATTGAGATAGAAAATAATAAGTGAAAAAAACAAAATGGCAGCTGTGTGAGTGACTAAGGACTTTTGGACAATTTAAATATGATATTTAGATATGGTTTTTGACCAGGAACAATGCCCTAGAGTATTGGTAGGGAGTTCTGAAACACACTGTATATTACTTTCTTTTTTGTGTGAGCATGGATATCGATATTGATGTGTGTTGCGACTAATAAATAAAAAGACTTTCGACTTGGTTATTGCTCGTGGTTGTTGGTTATTGGTTGACTTGGCTTTTTATACTTGGTTATTGAAAATTCAATAAGTTGTAAAATGTCAATGTACAGCCAGACTTCAATACAGATGATACATATCAATAGTTGGATTAAAAGGAACTATTTTTTCTACCTATAAGAACTTATCGTAATAGAGGACTCTTCTGATTTGTGTGCTTGCTTGCTCATTTAGTTTCTCTGATCTGTACTGGACTATCACACCTTCCTTTATAACACTCCTACTCCTTGCATCCTTCCTCAGCTTCCTTGAATTGAAAGCCTTCCTATGACATGGATATCCATAGTTGGAAGAACTTTCGATTCACTACCCTTTTTCACCACAACTATTCTTCTCTGGATTATAACTCTTTCTATTGTTTCTTTAACTTTTCATGTAATTATTGATGTATGTAATGTTGTTTTAATGTTGTGTGTGAAATGAATAAATTAAATTGAAGATGATGACATAACAAAACGAAACATCCAACTGACACTGACTAACCCACTTATCGATTATCTGTATCAACTATCGATTATTCACAACATCGACTATTCTACAATGTGATTGTTGACAGTTGAAAGACGACTCGTCGGACCTGGCCGCACTGAAGCCGTCAGCCTGGGAGCCATGGCAGCGTGTCTCGCCCCACCATTGGTCGGCGCTGCTGGCGCTGCACAACAACAGTCACGTGCCGGCCACGCCCCCCGCAGCCACCTACGTCACGCTGCTGCCCGCCATCCGGCTGGCCACCGTCATCACGCCGCAGCGCGCCCTGCAGCTGCGCAACCCGTTCGAGAAACAGCAGCCGCCGTTGCAGTGGCACTCGCTCGCGCTAGGTAGGCTAACTTATCTAGAAGGACATGAGATAATCTCTATATTCACAGCGTACCATACAATAAATACAGTTCAGTATCGTGGATTATATATAGTGCAATTCACGTCAAGAAGTCAGCATTGCTTAGATGGGAGTTTGCTATCCTTGTTCAGCACAAGGCAGATGCTGATGTCTCTATCCTATTCGCACTGTGCATAGTTGCCACACTGTGCATTGTTGTCGCACACAGTCCCAACAAACACGTTTGGTGCAGTTTTCTCTTTCTTTCTCAATGAAACTTGGCATCAATGCTCCTCATATAAACAATGCTGACGTATAAGCAATTCTTGACGTGAATCGGACTATAGGTGGGTAATTCAAAGAAATACCCACCTTTTTACAGGTTTAATTTTAAATTATTATTATATTTACTTTACAATAGTATACTCATAGCAATAAACATGAAATGAATACAGAAAAATCAGAGTTTTCACAATTTAGTGCGGGACATTGAATTGTAGTAAGTTGCTTTTAGTCTTCTATTTTGTAGTTACTTACGTATAGCAGGATCCTTTTAACTTGACAGAAAACATATATTCGACGAGTATGTTCCACAATGCTCAACCTGCAAATGCTGAATCTCGCAGATTATTGAAAAGGTCTTTTAAAAAGTTATTCTTTGAAAGGTCTTCTTTAAAAAGGTATTTTAAAGACTTTAAAGATCTTTAAGACTTTTTAGCCTTTGGATTATTGTGTCGAAATCACTGTTTAATTATTACTAGATCAGCTGATTTCTGACAAGTTAAAAGGATCGTGCTATATATCTTGTATTGAGAACCAGACTTGAGGTTAGCTGGCGATTGAGGCGCCATGAGTGGCGGAGCTCGGCAAGTATTGGCAGAAAATTTAGGACATTTATGTTTATGATATTCAGTGATCTCTGTACCTACCTACAGTAGGTACTTTACTCTATTTACTTTTGTTATTACTTGACGATATCCATGTATATTTTCTATTTGATGATAAGAAAAATTTCCAATTCTATTCTATCATTATGTAACTACTGAAATGTTCTAAAACACCATAGCCTTGATTTTGTAAATTATTGTGATATTTTGAATGAATATTTTTCAAATATGATTGGTTTGAAAACATGCATTTTTTAATTAGATTCAATAATAGCCTCGCTTAATTTCCCTGCCGATTGTTCACTATTCTCTCTAAAATATATCTTAGAAATTAAAATTCAAAAATGTTTTATCTTTTTCAGCCCTGGATCCTCTGGACTCGCTGACCGGTGCGGCTCCCGCTCAGCTGCCGTCCAAAACGAGTCCCAGCCCGCTGCTGCCCAGCTCTCCCATGGAGTTGTTTCTGGCCATGCTGCTCTGTCTCACCAGTATTATGGTTGTCTCCTATACTGTGCTCGTCCTCTACAGGTTGGTAGCAACTACAGGCACTGTATAATCACAGTGTGGCCATTTGCTGTCTTGCTTTTGATTGGTTAGTTCGGTCAAACCCATCATAAGATTCATTGAGAAGATACTTGAATCATGTCAAGTGATACACTTCTAACAATTTAATTTGCTTTTGTAAGTGTTAGGTTTTATGGCGGTGGCGGGAAAAAATTGTTCCAACACAATGTTATGGACCCTCTCACATCAATGGCCACACCGACTGCCAAGAGCCACTCATTTTTCTAGCATAATTTTACTAGTCATGAAACTTCACTACCTTCAACATTTTTCTTTCTCTTCCTGAGTATCACAGTATAGTGCTGTCAATCTATAAATTGAGAAAATTTTGATTTTTGAAGATTTTCTGGACATTATATGTTGAAAATTCCAGTGTTGGACTTAATAAATCACTAATGTTTTCCATTATTGAGTTGCATTATTGGGAAAACTGGATGATTCATGAGAATTACTAGGTGCTGTTCGAACAACCGAAAGGTCTCTGCCGCCAAAAAAGTACATTTTAAACAATAATAATAGCCAACTATCTCTTTCAACATTTTTCTTTCTCTCTCTCTCATTGTGAATATTCATAACAGTTATAATAATAATAAAATTTGATTACATTACAAGGATTTAGTTTATTAATTGATTTAAGGATGCGTAATCCGTCCAACATCCAATCCAAGTCCCTACATTTTCAAGCGTTTTATTTTCGGTTGCCTTTCAGATGCATCTGTTCGCGCAACTACGCCGAGTGGCGAGCCAGCTGGTCGCCGTCGGAGGGCAGCGAGGAGGGCACGGGCGGCGCCGAGGACGTGGTTCTGGAAGCGGTGCCTCTCATTCTCAGCGACACCACCACCCCGCAGCAACAGGTGGGTGGCGCCGCTCTCATGCCGCCAGTCAACTAGTTACTGTATCAGTGTATTAAGACAGCGAATCTCTTCGTGTATTAGAGCGAAATTAAGTGTATTAAGAGCGAAACTCTTATTTGTGTCAGTGTAGGATTTGATGCGGATAGCAACTCTTATTTGCATGTATTTATGCTCGATAACGAATAAAAATTGTTGATTGACTTTTTTCCTTCTTTGCTTGTACTGTACAAATCTTAGACCATGTATAGAATAGTTCTTGCCCCTAAGGGCCGGTTTCTCCAACGTCAGTTAAACCGATTTTTAGTTTTAACTTGGGTTTTACCATTCACTAGAAACTTTTTTGTCAGAAAGTCCGATGTTCGAACAGGTGACCATTTGATTCAATGTTAGCATCATTGAATCAAATGGTCAGCTGTTCGGACATCGAACTTTCTGACAAAAAAGTTTCTAGTGAGTGGTAAAACCTAAGTTTAAACTTATTGATGCTAACATTGAATCAAATGGTCACCTGTTCGAACATCGGACTTTCTGACAAAAAAGTTTCTAGTGAATGGTAAAACCCAAGTTAAAACTAAACTGTCGTTGGAGAAACCGGCCCTAAGAGAGAGTGAGAGCGAGTGAACTGTGCGAGAGAGACAAGATTATATCAGCTGTTGAGATACTTTAATAACGACTACACTGAATTCCAGGGCCGTCGCATGGTTTATTGGTGCCCGGGGTATGTTGTCAGGCGCCCCCCCCCCCTGATACTTGAAAAGTATCAACAGCTACACTACCAAAATACCAAAATTGGCTGAAAATTACCAAATGCTGCTATATGTTTCATTCTACATTCAACTTGCTATTTAATATAATTCAATAATACAGTACATACTAGAATACTCTGAAAATTGTATTAGCTAGACAAGTCCATCGTTTTGTAATATGTACGGTAGGCTAGTTTTATTTGGGCTTTTCGGGATGGAAGATGGAATAAAGTAATTTGAAAAATAATCGTACTTGGCCACTTTGATGTAATTTTTCATGATATTAATATGGGCGGGGGGAGTTACATGCATTGCCGCCCAAAGTAATTATTGGGGGGGGGGGTAGAAAGTGCCTTGCCCCCCCAAAGTCAGCGCTACTGTTAGTGTAGCCTATAATATGAAAGCAAAGAACGCTCGTATAGTTTCGACTATAATGATTTGCCCCTAATCAGCCAATTCATGTTTGCTTCAACATTTATAGCATAGGCCGTGTCTGTTCTATACATGGTCTAAGGTACAAATTGTGTTGTGTTTTGAGGAATGAAATATTTATTTCGAATTTGCGAATGTCAGGTGGAGTGTGTGGCCAGCGACGGCGGCCGTATTGTGGCCAGTGTGTGTCTGGCGGGCGAGCTGCGCTGCTGGGATGCGGCCACCGGCGAGCTCATTGTCACCGCCAGGCGGGCCGAACACTTTGGGGGCGGCAGGCGGAGGCGGCAGCGGCACACCTCGGGGGAGGAAGGCAGTGGCGGTGAGGAGGACAATGGTGATGGGGAAGGCGAGGTGGATTGCAGGAGGTCAGTGCAACTAGGTTCATTCTTTTAAAACGGTTTCAAAAAAGTGAAAGGTACTAGAAAATTTAGATGTATAATACAAAGAGAAACACTGGTTAGGTAATATACTTAGAAATCTAGAAATTTAATATTAATACTGTAAATAGAAAAGATTTCTTAGAAATCTTGGAAATATATAATACGGTATCATGAGCTCACTTACCTAACCAAGTGTAGAATAACCTACTCTAGAACATGGCTTGCCATAGTGGAGTAGGTCAATTTTCCAAACAGAAACACATGTACTATAACAATTTTGTTTTTCATTTTTTAATAACAAATCTTTGTATTATTAACTGTAAATGTTTGTGAATTTGTATTTGTAGTGATATTGGGTTTTGGAAAATGAATCGTTTATTTATTTATTTATGTTCATAACACCGAAATTGGAGTAGAAAATTAATGTTGAAGATATAAACTTTGAAATACATGGAATGAGCCAAAGTGTAGTTTGTAAGGTACTGGACCTATGTTGAGAGAAATGAAAATATTTCAACCTGTATTTAACTGTAATTTGTACTATCAATCGATTCAATACCAATACAATGTGCTTATAAATACAATATAATGTAGCATTACATTTTTCGGCGCTTTTTCAACTTCCATATCAACCATTTAAATTCCAAATTGATAAATCATTGTTTATTGTCTTCGGAGGTGAAAATTGAAAGTGAAAGAGGAAAGAATGTGAACATAACCTTCATTTTTAATAGATTCATAAAAATTAGGAAGAGAAAACGTTTTGGACATTGTCTGCGTTTTTATCCTATGCGTATTATTGTACTATCTTGAATAAATAAATACAATATTTTTAATTGCAGTGGTAATGTTTTATAATATATTTTTTCCCATTTAAATCATGATTATTTGTAAGAAAGTATTATTAAATAGAGAGTTCTGAAACACCCTGTATATATACAGAACTGTAGAACTGTACAGAATTTTATCAAAATAAGATATGTACCCTACAGTGTATGTGAAGATAATGTGTGGTAAACACTTGCCGTATATTGGGTACAGGAAGTTTGGTAAATATAGACATAATTTTATTTAAATTGAAAGTTTGTCGATTTTTAATGCAACCCAACATTCATAGCTCAAGGTATAGTGTTCACATACTGAAAAGCGGCTGCAGACATGCGGTATTTGACAAACATTGAACTCGTTTCCGGCATAACACGTCATGTGCGGATGATTCGTTTTTTTGGCGAGTAACGAATATTTCCAGTAAATTTCTAAAACCAACACAAATGTTCTGTGTTTGTCAAATACCGCTTGTCTGAAGCTTGCTTCATTGGCTTGTCAACAATAATTAACAAACTTTTTTTAATCTGTGTTTCAGAATGTCAAAGACTGAAGCCGACGACAACGATCGTTTGTACCACGAGTTGGCGACCACAACGACTCACCACAACTCCTCCTCCTCCTCCTCAATGGTGGTTCGCAACCGTCACCACAAAAACCATCAATGGGACTTGCCCGATCTCAGCTCAACCATCAACACCAACTTCACATCCGTCACTTACCAACCGTCGTCAAACTACAATGAGAGTGCTCCGGACAGGACAGCAGTTGTTCACCAGCAATCAAACTATGACGGAAGTGTTTTAGACAGGACAACAGGTGATCGCCATCAGTCGAACTATAATGGGAGTGGGGATCGTCAAGGATCTGGGGATTTGGGAACGGTTGAAGGCAGGACATTAGATCACCAATCAGCTAACAGTAGTCAAAGTGCAGTGCAGAGGGTTGTTCACCAATCACCCACAAGTGTATTACAACGGACTGGTCTCCAAACCAGTGATGAAAGTAGTGGTTTAGGCGGGAAAACAACTCATCAAAATGATACTAATCGTGGGGGTTTTGACTACGGACCACATTTCAAAAGTATCTACGAAGACTTTGAAAGGGACAGAGTGCGTAGTGGCGGTGGGGGGGAGTGTAAGTGTGGTGCCAAGTGCCGAAGAACGTTCTCGGTGGGCGGGGCTGCGTCGCAAAGTGGGCGTGGCGAGAGAAGAGTGGTGGGGGAAGCGAGGGAGGAGTCTAGTGGCGGTGGTGGGGGTGTGATGGCCGAATTGGAGAATTCGCCGATCTGGTGCATCGATTGTCAGGACAGTCTGGTCGTGGTTGGCTGTGCTAATGGGCGGATGGAGTTTTGGTGCGCCGGTACTGGACAACTAAAGGTGAGTAGCAACATTTACAGTTGCACGAAAGCCCAATGTAATGTCCGTAGAATGACTACATATTTTATTGAAAAAAATTAAAGCAGTGTGTTTAGTTGCATAATTGTAGTTTATGTAACGGTTGTGTTGAAACCTTCTGTTGAGAGCCTTGAAACCACGTGTGACATGTGAGGTTATATCAAGAGCTTTAGCGAGTATTTTAAATATATCTTACGTAGTTTTAAGGCCAAATACAACCGTTGCATGCGCCATTTTATCTAGCCCACGACTAACAAAAACAAAATATATACCTAATTAATCTTTATACAAACTAGCATGTCCCAATTTTGTTGAATTAATCAGCTACACTCGCTACAAGTTGAGAGCAGTCAGATCGAATGAGCTGATTTTAGTTTCATTTGAGCTTTTCAATTCTTGATTCCCATTGCTCTAGAAACCGTGTCATAATGTTCCGTTGCATAATGAGCTTATTATGCAACTGGTTTCAAAAAGCACCTCGAAATGACAGGTGTGGATATTTCAATACCACAGGTTTGCAAAGTAGGTAAACAGTAGTGAGAATAGTTGTACAGAAAGTAGGTTTATTTATATTTTATCTACACAAAAACTAGACTTTTGCAATGTTTTTCAATAGTGTTGAGAAAAGAAATAAACTTTCAAAAGTGTTGTACTTGACTAATACATTTCCTGAAATCTTCTTCCAATTTACTTTATTTTGTACTCAACGCCTTCTAGGCAAAAAACTTCTACATTTTACATTATACTACTATTATTTGGACCCCTCTGTAATTAAAAATGTCTGACAATAGGATTTCCACTCGAAATACTTTTTCAATAATCCTGTTGTGTAGGCAAATCAAAAGTGATTCTGTGTTATAATTATTATTACACATTTGTTATCATTCTGTGTTATTTTCACGGAGCAGTCATCAATGACATTTAAATAAATTTTTGAAAACTTGCAAGACCAGTTTGTGTTACTCGGAAAGACGCCTTTTCTGCCTCTTGTATTATGTACTCCAATGCCCTGATTGTTGTGTGATTTCAGTTTGCGACTGACGAAGGCGAAGGTGCCGGCCTGACGTGTGTGAAATTGGTGGGGGGCGGAGGCGGAGGCGGCAATCAGGTGGTGGCAGCCCGGCTGAACGGATCGCTCGACGTCTACTCGCTCAGCTGGCAACGCACGCACGCCGCCATCAGTCTGCACAGGCGCAGTCAGTGGCCATCATCTCACTAATACAATATTGCTAATTATGTAGTTTAGTATAGTAATATTAATTTAATTTGGCGGATAGTAAATAGATAAAGAGATTAGATTAGATTATTTACTTTATTCATGTAGAATACAACACAATGTCAGCTTGAATTCTAGATCAAGAATTCAATGAGTTATGTCAATGAACGTCATTTAGTAAATGTAATACAAGTAATAAAGTAATTACTAATTACAATATTCATTAAGTACGAAATATAAGCTTATTTAATAGAATGATAATATACAATGAACGTCATTTAGAATGAAAGTAATTACTAAATGTCCGCCAAACTAAGCGAACACACCCATAGAAATACACTTCAATTCTAGATAGTTAATTACGTCTTGAATTCTAGAGTATGATACTTATGTAATGAACGTCATTAAAAATAGAAGTAATTTCAATATTCGTTTGACTGAAGAAAAAATGAACTATGAAAATTTATTTGATGATATGGATTAATGTATATGAGATTCAATATGCTAACAGTAATATGATTTGTATCTACATGAAATGGCGGAGTTTGGACATATAAATGTACATTCTTGAAGAAGGATATGCAAGGACATCCTTCCCATTAACACTCAACCGTAGAGAGAGAGAGAGAATAGAATAGAATATTCACTTTATTCATGTAGATTACAAAGTATGTCGCTTAAATTCTAGGTCATGATAGGTATTACAATGAACGTCATTTAAAAATAGTAATTACAGTATCACTGAACAAAACATGAGATAAGGGAGATTATAAATGAAAATATATAGGTATAAGTTTTAATTCTAGATTGTTGAATTCGACTTGAGTTCTAGTTCATGATAGATTTTATGCTGAAATGAACGTCATTGCTGTATAGCACGATCAATTTAACTTGACAGAAATCAGCTGTTTGGGTAATAATTAAACAGTGACTTCGACACAATAATCAAAATGCTTAAAAGTCTTAAAGACCTTTAAAGTCTTTAAAATACCTTTTTAAAGAATACCTTTCAAAGAATAAACTTTTGAAAGACCTTTTCAATAATCTGCGAGATTCAGCATTTGTAGGTTAAGTATTGTGATATTGCTCTTTGAAACAGCTGATTTCTGACAAGTTGAAAGGATCCTGCTATAACAGTATACAGTCTGCAGATGTCTTCATAAAAATGAGGCTTGAAATAAAAGGTATTAGTCATCAAGCATTTATTTATCTACTTATTAATCTCCATTTATTATGATGTTAACAATGAAATTTTCATTTTTCAGCGCACATAAGAACAGGCAGCGCCGGCTCGCCCCTTGACTGGACGGGTGGGGGTGTGGTGGGGGAAGGGAGTGACGACCAATCGTCGTTCGTTGTGGTGAGGACGAGCAGTACGCGTGCGCACCAGCAGCCAATCACAGTGCTCGACGTGGAAGGTGGGCGGGTGCTAACCGGCAGCCAGGATCACACGTTGAAGGTTGGATCCTGTTAACTTGTCAGAAATCAGCTGTTTCAGTAATAATATTAAACAGTGATTTCGACACAATAATCAAAAGGCTTGAAAGTCTTAAATACCTTTTTGAAGAAGACCTTTTAAAGAATAACTTTTTAAAAGACCTTTTCAATAATCTGCGAGATTCAGCATTTGTAGGTTAAGTATTGTGATATTGCTCGTCGAAACATATGTTTTCTGACAAGTTAAAAGGATCCTGCTATAAAATCAAATTTATTTGTCATTACATGAATTGCATAATGATGAGATGTCCTAAAGATACAAAGCACAAATTGAAAGACAGAAGATCAGGATATTTCCTTCCCTGCGTGCATTTACGAACTGGAGACTGATTGATAAAACTTATAAGTCACTTAATGCAGGAAACTAGACTTTACTCGTAATGCGGCGGCGTCTACTGATTTGCAGGTGATGAGCCTGCTGGACCAGGTGATAGTGTACACGCTGCACGGGCACTGCGGTCCGATCACGGCGCTGTTCATTGACGCCATCACCCCGAGCACGGCCGGATCTGCCAGTCAGGACGGCATGCTCTGCGTCTGGGACCTGCTCACCGGTAACCAACACTTCTTACTTCTTTTTCTCTCTAGTATTCTTTCCATTTTCCCCTCTGCAAGCTCTTCTTCTTCTTCTTCTTCTTCTTCTTCTTCTTCTTCTTCTTCTTCTTCTTCTTCTTCTTCTTCTTCTTCTTCTTCTTCTTCTTCTTCCTTCTTCTTCTTCTTCTTCTTCTTCTTCTTCTTCTTCCTCTTCTTCTTCTTCTTCTTCTTCTTCTTCTTCTTCTTCTTCTTCTTCTTCTTCTTCTTCTTCTTCTTCTTCTTCTTCTTCTTCTTCTTCTTCTTCTTCTTCTTCTTCTTCTTCTTCTTCTTCTTCTTCTTCTTCTTCTTCTTCTTCTTCTTCTTCTTCTTCTTCTTCTTCTTCTTCTTCTTCTTCTTCTTCTTCTTCTTCTTCTTCTTCTTCTTCTTCTTCTTCTTCTTCTTCTTCTTCTTCTTCTTCTTCTTCTTCTTCTTCTTCTTCTTCTTCTTCTTCTTCTTCTTCTTCTTCTTCGTTATTATATGACTTCGACCATGCATTAAAATATATTACATGTCAATAAATGAATTTCTATTTCGTTTCTTTCGGTACAGCAAAGTGCCACAATGCGCACTATGTTCACTCTGTTCACGGAGTCGAGAGACGGTTAAAGTTTTTTTTTTGTTTTCAAAACAAGCTGTTTTCATTTGTGTGTGACACAGCTGTTTTCGATAAATTTTCTGTCCGATTCCAGTTTACAATACGTTCATTCAAGTTCAGACTGGAATCACGTACTGCAGGTGATGATAATATAGTATATTTCGCACCTAGGGCGGAAAATGGGTGTTTGCCGGCTTGAGATCGCAGTTTTCAAGTTCGAGACGAAGTCGAGAACTTTAAGCGATCGAGAGCCGGCAAAACAGTTTTGCGTTGCGAACGCTATTTTCACAACACAAAAACAAACAAAACAACAAAAATAATGCAAAACAACCAATGGAAATATCAACTTAGTGACCAACAAAACTTTGAGGTTAGGATTCTACAAAGAACACACAGTCACACAATGCTTTTGATTAGAAACAGCTGTCATTCAAGGTCATTTTCTTTTCCGACCTGCAAGAACACATACAATGCTGTTGTTCAGATAGAAACAGCTGTGATTCAAGGTCATTTTCTTTTCCGCCCTAGGGCCGTAAACTTTTCAGGCCTCCAGCTGACCTCGTCGGAAATCGATCATTTTCGGCCTCCAATAGAGGTATGAAAAACAGTTCATTACGTCCTACTGTGGCGAAAAAATTATTTCAGTAGTTCTACTGTGAATCGGTCCAGCTGCTCCTAGCTAGACTCTCGCACACACAGGTCTATTTACATCGTCTCTCCTTTCCCTGAACAGACTATAGGTTTTCATTGAAACTAGTAATCGAAACTAGAAACTAGTAGTGTTTGAATCTCTCAGTTCAGTAATTTTGTCGATTACTATTTTCAATAGAGAGATTACTGCATTGAGAGATGATATTCACATTCAAATAATAACTCATTTGTTGCGATTCACATTCAAATAATAACTCATGTGTTGCAGGCGCTTGTATGTACAGCCTACAGGCGCACGATGGGTGTGTGACAGCGCTGACTTATTCGGTGAGCTACATCATCAGTTTGGGAGCCGACGAGCGTCTCTGTGTTTGGGAGCGCTTTCAGGGACATCTACTCAATACCATTCAAGTTGTAAGTTGTTGCCCAATACAAAAATTGCACCTAAAAATTACAGGGTGGCGCATAAAGAACGCTTTTCCAAAGTGTTGTAAGAACGTTTATTTTAATCATACATTTATTTTTCTTTTGCTGGTGGTGCCTAAATAACAATAATTTATGTTACTTACACCAAAATACTAAGGAAATAACCCAATTTGAAAATTTGTATGAAAAACTCCAAAGCTCTTGATTATTTTTTCAAAATTACGTAGGAAAAATGGCGCCCTTAATGCGTTAATGCTCATTAAAAGGCTAAAATTGTTCCATAACTTTTGATACAGCAGCAATTTATTCATGTATTGCAGTATTCAAATCTGCAATTGAACGATATTTACAACAGTAAACTATTGCATGAAAAACTCTTGAGTATTTTTTAAAAACTACATAGGAAAAATGGCGCCCTTAATGCGTTAATGCTCATTAAAAGGCTAAAATTCTTCCATAACTTTTGATACAGCAGCAATTTATTCATGCATTGCAGTATTCAAATCTTCAATTGAACGATATTTACGACAGTAAACTTTGAATTTCAAGTGAAGAAGAATCACAAGCCAATACGCTCGACTTGAAACTCTCTAATAAAGCTCCGTTGAACGACGATGGTAGATTTGTTCTATTTGAAATCAACAGCATATAATATTCTAAATTTGTTCAACAGCAAATACGTGATGTTGCAAGGTCAATTGCGCCATTGTTACTAAAACTGGATACTTTATTCACTTCATTGAACTTATGTTAGTTTCTTAACCAATTATTCATTTTATTCGGAGCCAGTCCAATATTATTTCAATTTCTGTTTCAGAGCCAAACCTATTGCACAAGTATGGTGATGTTGACGCACAGTCTTCTCATCACTTCAAAACAGGTAAATGGTGTCATTATTGATAATATTGGTTCATAGAAATGTCTAGCGTAATGTAAATTATTTTTATATTACTGTACCGACTTCATTGTTTTGAAATATATATTGGCCTTCATTGTTTGAAATATACAGCGTGTTTCAGAACTCCCTACCAATACTCTAGGGCATTGTTCCTGGTCAAAAACCATATCTAAATATCATATTTAAATTGTCCAAAAGTCCTTAGTCACTCACACAGCTGCCATTTTGTTTTTTTCACTTATTATTTTTATCTCAATAATGGTGGAACATATGGAATTGAAACTTTGCACCAACATTTATGACAACTAGACAAAGCTACAAAAAAATTATGACAATTTTTCAAATCCATAAAACAAAATGGCAATTTAAAATTTTGTTTCTTGAATAACTCGAAAACCGTTGATAATACGAAAATTTTACAACAATAACTTTTTTTAGTAGATTTAATTACAAATCGATTGAATCCTTATTTGTTAAGATTGGACCAATATTGACTGAGATATGGCAGCTTTAGTGACAAAATGGCGGCCATTTAAAATTTTGTTTCTTGAATAACTCGAAAACCGTTGATAATACGGAAATTTTACAAGAATAACTTTTTTTAGTAAATTTAATTACAAATCGATTAAAACCTTATTTGTTAAGATTGGACCAATATTGACTGAGATATGGCAGCTTTAGTGACAAAATGGCGGCCATTTAAAATTTTGTTTCTTGAATAACTCGAAAACCGTTGACAATACGAAAATTTTACAAGAATAACTTTCTTTAGTAAATTGAATTACAAATCGATTAAAACCTTATTTGTTAAGATTGGACCAATATTGACTGAGATATGGCAGCTTTAGTGACAAAATGGCGGCCATTTAAAATTTTATTTCTTGAATAACTCGAAAACCGTTGATAATACGGAAATTTTACAAGAATAACTTTTTTTAGTAAATTTAATTACAAATCGATTAAAACCTTATTTGTTAAGATTGGACCAATATTGACTGAGATATGGCAGCTTTAGTGATAGGTGAGCGCTGGAGGTTACTTGCACCCATTTTTACTGTCTTTAAAATTCACACCCAATGATCTAAAATCGCTTTAAAATAACATGCAAAGCAAACGAAGACTATTTCATTTTAGTAACATCCTTTAGCCGCAGGCCCAGGATGCACTACAACCAGCCACAAGCACTCACCTATCACTAAAGCTGCCATATCTCAGTCAATATTGGTCTAATCTTGACAAGGTTTCAATCGATTTGTAATTAAATTTACTAGAAAAAGTTATTCCTGTAAAATTTCATTATCAACGGTTTTCGAGTTATTCGAAACAAATTTTTAAATGGCCGCCATTTTGTCACTAAAGCTGCCATATCTCAGTCAATATTGGTCCAATCTTAACAAATAAGGATTCAATCGATTTGTAATTAAATTTACTAAAAAAAGTTATTTTTGTAAAATTTTCGTATTATCAACGGTTTTCGAGTTATTCAAGAAACAAAATTTTAAATTACCGTCATTTTGTTTTATGGATTTGAAAAATTGTCATAATTTTTTTGTAGCTTTGTCTAGTTGTCATAAATGTTGGTGCAAAGTTTCAATTCCATATGTTCCACCATTATTGAGATAAATAATAATAAGTGAAAAAAACAAAATGGCAGCTGTGTGAGTGACTAAGGACTTTTGGACAATTTAAATATGATATTTAGATATGGTTTTTGACCAGGAACAATGCCCTAGAGTATTGGTAGGGAGTTCTGAAACACCCTGTATAAGTACAAGTTACTGTTTTGGGTCTTTTGCAGAAGAACGCCACATTTGATTTCACTAAATAACTAGAACTGATTTCAAAAGTATAATAATCTATTTCACTAGAATTACAATGTAATATCAGCTGTTATATTTTTCAAATACAATGCACTTGTCACCAGGACCGATACATTATTGAAGACTGTACGTACAGACTGCAGACAGTATAGCAGGATCCTTTTAACTTGTCAGAAAACATATGTTTCGACGAGCAATATCACAATACTTAACCTACAAGTGCTGAATCTCGCAGATTATTGAAAAGGTCTTTTAAAAAGTTATTCTTTGAAAGGTCTTCTTTAAAAAGGTCTTTAAGACTTTTAAGCCTTTTGAGCATTGTGTCGAAATCACTGTTTAATTATTACCGAAACAGCTGATTTCTGACAAGTTGAACGGATCCTGCTATACTGAGTATAAATCCCCAGCCAACACTCTAACTTACAGTTCATTGTGACTTCACACTCGACTCCGCCCTATGTTCAAACTTGGTCATAAGACATGACATTCTTTACTATTATGATCTATCTAATTTTGATTCACTTTACTTTAATTTGATTTTGAACCTATGTATTATTCGCTTTATCTAATGTGGTTTGACTTGAATATCTTGACAATTTGTATTAGAACTGAAGAACTCAGGTGTTTTTGCAATAAAGTATCTATTCTATGCCCATATTTGGATCATTATTGTGTGCTGCACAGCATGCTGCATAATATACTTAAGCTGGTAGCTTACTTTGCAGCATACAAAATCGATCAAGAGTGGACAAAGGGAAGAGCTTTAGTGTTTAGACAGGGCTTAAAATCACTCTTTACCATGGAAACGTTATAAATAAAGGTCATTCTTCCTTCCTTAAAAGAGCTGCCTTCCTTGAAAATTTTACTACAGCATGATTTGTCTATTATCAGTTATTTCTTATTGATTTCATTTTATTTTTGAGTACATTTTACTTAATCCGGCTAAAATAAGCTACTGAAACCCCAAAAATCTGTGACATCATTCTATCCTTCGTTAGTTTTGCTCCTTTTGTGGATTACAGTATTTTGATTTTAACTTATTTATTTTGCTATAGTGCTTATCATCCTTGAAGACAACTGGCCAGCTTGGTGCGTTATCCAATAATTGGAATGCACGGCAATGTTGTCATATTGTGTGCTGTTCAATCATCTGTGCACGCATGCGTGTTAAACCGAAGTTTCAGTCTGATATCACGACTCTGTGTGTTAACTTGGATCATTTACAAGTAGAGCAGATTATCATCACTATTATAGGAGTTTGGCAACGTTGCAGTGTGTGTGTGATTAGCTAGCACGGAAAGTTGTGGGGCAGTGTTTCTGCACTCAGATGTCTTCAAGGATGAAAAGCACTATAGTCTCGCTTCTTTTGTGTATTACAGTATTTTGTTTTAGCTTGTTTATAAATGAATAATATTCTAAACTTAGTTTCGCTTTGATTTAAGGGCTCGCTCGTTGTGTGGGACGTGCGATCAGGCGAAGCAGTACGCATTGTGAAGCTGGGCTACGCCGACAACTGTCTTTTCGTTCAACATTTGGTGCCTTTGCGCATGCGCAACAGTGTCGTCTGCGACTACGGCTCTCAACTGCGCATCGTACGTTTTCCTCTCGTCTAGAGCCCCCAATCAGTCGAGGTTTTACTCGGTTGTTAATGCCATGTCCACACTTGGTCGATCTTTGTGTGCTGCACAGCATGCTACCAATGTTTAACAGCATGCTATGCAGCCCACAAAAATCAACACACCCAGATCAAAAGTGTGGAATTGATTGAAATTTCCTCTTTATTCTTAAAATTGACAAATTTATTCAAGTTTTTATTCTTGTTTAAAATTGATGGAAACAACATTCATTTTACATGATTTTATTTTGTTCAGATTCAGGAACCCTGTAATTTTAGCCAGGTAGTTTCCATCAATTAAATACAATGATTTAAACTGATTTTAATTCGTGAGATGTAGCTTGACCTATAGGGATCGAGATTTGAGCGTAGTTGAGGTGCTATGAGTGGAAATTTTTGTGATCCCTTTTTTCCCCAAGGTTCAGAACAGGATATCAAGGTAGAATTCAATTAGATCTATGGAATTTCATCAATATAATGTAGCTATTGTCAAAGAGTTATTAGAGTCATAATTGTCTATTTGTTTTGTTCTCACAAACATATTTGTTTTTTCTAACAAAAAACACTGTGCAAATGATTGTGAGTCACTAAGCTAGAAGCCTTGTAATGTGCACTTGTAATAAAACCATTAATCAAACACAATGGCCCAACATAGCTCCTACCTTGTCACTCAGTTTAGCACTTGTAGTGTGGCCTTAGCCTTAGGGAATCACTAATTGTTCAGATTTTTCTCAATTGAGCGCTCAAGTCTCGATCTCTATGGCTGGTGGATGGCTTCCCAATACGGATCACAGCATCCATTTTAAATAATAAAGAATAGAAAGTAAATTTTATTTATCTGTCATCATTATCCCTTCGTTTGCCCACGCACAAGCCTGGGGCTCATGTGGGCATCATTTTTAATTTTCCTGACTTGTTTTGTACCATTCTGGCTTTTCTGGCCAGAACAAACTAACTAATTATTGTTGCCATATACCTGATAATCAATGCCATTACCATACCATATGGTAATGTTGCCATTACCATATTATCAATGAATGAAATGTTTTATTTGATTATTGGAATTTATTTATTTTTTGATGATGGTGGTGCTAAAAAAAAGAACACTCAAATTGTGCCTCAGCAATAGAATTTTTAGAGTAGGCTTATTTAGATTAAACTTTTAAACTGATGATCATTTAAAGGTCACATATCTCCGGTGCATAAAATTAGTTTTTTAACTTGTAAATATAGATTTAAAGTGTTGAAATTAATGTAGCCTTACTAGAAAAACGCAATATCTTGTACGGCATGTATTCAGATACTGAATGTCAAGACTAAATTTATTATAAATTTTATAACTTATTTATTAAAATTGTTACTATTTTTTGACAATGTTTTAATAAACCAATGATATGATATTGTTTATTTATTAGAAAAAGATTTATCCCCTCAATTCTTAGTGGATATTTTAACCATTTCCCCACAGAATTTACACGATATTAATATCAATTTATGTTACTTTTCTGCTTTTATAGATTGCTGCTTTCAGCTTAAATTGTTGATAAATTTTTATTTTCTTGTTTTATTTTTGGTTGACTCATGATTTTTGAGGAATAGTTGAAAATAGCAGATTTTGTTTGAATGAAAATATTTTAGTAAACATTCACTCTCAATAATATATGACAAAAGTATTATAACATCCAAAGATTTTCGTATGTTCATACATATTTTACGTTTGTGAATGAAATATATTTTCACTGAAGTTAACGATTTTTCTTTTTCCTTGGTTTCTTATGCTTTTCCTTTTCTTTCATGGGTTCAATTTTTAATGTGCAAAGACTAATCCATTCAAACCTTTTTTATTTTATGGTGTTGGTAAATATACAGAATACTTATTTTCAGTCTTTCAGATTATCTTACTGACAGCCAGTTGCACGAAACTCCAATTGCATTTAACCGCCGTAAAGTGATGTCATCTAACGGAACTGATGCAACTAGAACCAATCAAAGAATCTGATATCATTTTAAGGTGGTTAATTCCAATTGCATTTTATTGCAACTGAATGTGCTTCAATAAGAAATTGCTTCTTTTAAAAAAAGTTACCAATATTAGTCTATAGTTCTGGTTGGTGAGAAGGTAAGTCAAGGTTACGGGAATACTTCATAAATTAATTGTAAGAACATGATATTCATTCATTTATTAATCAGCATCCTCTGGACGCCTATAAAAGAGGTCCTGTATTTTATGGATTTGCTAGTAATCAAGGACATTAAGTCATCAAGTAGATATTCTATTTCAACACTCTGCATGAGAAACGAGTTCCTCATTGAACATATTTAGAAATAATGGAGATAAAAACTATTCAAGGTGGATTCCTAACCACCGAGTCAGTGATATCACTCAGAGTATGACAATAAAACAAACGCATGCATAGTAATAAAATTTTATCACTCAAACACACAAAATAATATTTCATTTTTCCCAAAGTATGCTATTTCGTGACTACTGAGTCTCATCTAATATTAGATTTTGGCCTATAACTGGCAGTGATAATATTTTCTATCCTCTGTAGGGATTGTTGTTGGGCCTTGGATTTGAGTTGTAATTATTATTATTATTGCCATTATTTGGATATCTGTTGGGGTTGTTTCCTCCTTTCCTTTTATTGTTGTCATCTTCTTCGTCTTCTTCATCCCAATCTTCGCAATTCTGAAAAATCAAATTCAAATTTTATTGATTTCAAGTACCGTACATACAACTTGTTTCACAAACAACATTTGCCAAAGAAAAACAATAGCCTATTGCACATGATAATCAATTTTTTCTCACAAGACTATCGTCTGTATACTGAGCTACAATTTGTAGGGGAGTTGATTTATATACATGCATATAGTGTTACAAGTATTATTTATGAGTTATTACATGACGAATAAATATGATTTCAAGTACTGTACTGTGATAAAACCATGGTATGCGTCCTCTACTACAATAAATACTCAATAAGTACTATTTATAAATACAAAATGTTTAGTTTTACAAACTTTAAAAGAACATCTTATACAGTGATTTAATCAATAATGCACTTTCAGTAAGAAAAAATCACTACCACTAGAAATGAACTACATATTTATACAGAATGAAATAATTATATATGCCTTGAATGAAATCAATGATGATGCCTCGCAGCGAGGCATTACTGCCTGTGTACGAGAATGAATACAAATCCAAGGTAGGTAATTATCTTAGTAGGGAACCTAATCAAATCATTCACAAATAATTATTATTTGTACATGATAATCGAAATGTCAGCAGATGGAATTTAAGGGCCAAAAATTCTCAGTACGCTAGTAAGATTTGAACAATATAATAATAGTCACATCAGTGATTGTTTTATAGACTACCTATATAAAACCCAGTGGCGTAACGTTTGCCAACTGGGCCCCCCCGCAAAGAATAATTCCGGGCCCCTCCTTCTAAAATCTCACGCCCCTCTCTTAGCCCCTTTTCCCTAAACCGCAACCATTAAACTCATTAATGAGAGCGTACCTCATGAGTGAATAACATATACATGTAATAAAATAAAACATGCTCTTGATTGAATTCTACAATAATTGTAATAATTATTAGTGATTTATAATAATTCATAAAAAACTGGTTACTAGATTAAAGTAGCCTGGTGTGACACAGGCTTTACTAACATATTACGAACAGACACACAGACAACACTCATTTTGAAAGCTAGCAAAATATTTTTGTTCACTTAAAGGAACGAAAGATAGTAAAGACGGAATAATTGAAAATCGAACATCATAATACTGAAAATACGCGTAGGAATGCAATATGAATAAAATTTTTTACCGTAATAAAGAATTAAAACCCACTTTCACAAACTCACTGCTTACAGCTCATTTCACAAATTTCTAAAAATGAAATTTTAGAAAATTTGTTGAAAATGAAATAATGAATTGAGATTGACTGAGTAAGCTATCCCAGTGGCGGATCTAGAAATACCTTTTGGGGGGGGGAGGCTTCTACCTGTGAGGAGACCGGGGGGGGGGGGGTGAAACTACGGATTCAGGAGAAAACGATGGTTATTGAGGCATTTGCCTCAAAGAGTTTCTGATATTGATTGCAGGCAATGTATATTTTTATGTTTTGCTAATTTTGACATTAAAATTGAAGCTTGACTTATTTTTAAAGAAACCAGTAGGGCTACCGGTATTACAAATTTGAAATTAAATTAAAATTAAATGATCTACAATGGGACCCAAATGGGTATTGTATGCCGAACAGTAGATAGCAGAGAGATTAGAAGTGAAATTTTTCTTTAAAAAATTTAAATTTTCTTTTAAAATTCTTCTTCTATACTCTCTGTTCGAGTGATATAGCTCGTCAAAGGTCAATTCTGAATCAATGCATTTCAAGTAATTTCACGTGAGCTCTTGCGATTCCACGCGATTTTCGGGAGAAATCGCTTGAAATTAACTAACATTGATGAACTTTGAAGACCTATATCTCGCAAACTGTTGGGTTTACAATCACCAATTTGGTCTCATATTTTAGACAATTTAATTTACTTTCAAAAAAATGTCAGGTGCCGTTATGGAAAAGTGATGTTTTAGGGTCAAAATTGGCCAAGTGTAAAAGGCCCTATTTCATGCAAGGTCGACACTAATTTTGATGACACTTTTACTGGACATTATCATACAATTGATATCAAATAATTAAAAATTGATTGATTGAATATGTGGAATTAGTGATATTAGGTCATTCTTGCTAAAGAATAATTTTATTTGCTTCAAACTTATAATATTTATACAGAATTTACATTATAACAAAAAATTTCCAGTCGTTTTGGGGGGGGCTTCAGCCCCAAAGCCCCCCCCCCCCCCCGTAGATCCGCCACTGAGCTATCCTATAGGCTATTCTTCGACAACTCTTGCAGTCTATTTCTATTATGATCAGGAATTCGATGGACGAAACAATATATTTGAGTAAACAGTCTGGGTCTGGGGACCGGATGTCTGTCTCCATTCAATGATTTGTAAACAAAATTCATTATTTCCCGATAAGCTACTTTAAACCAGCAGACCTTTTGTTAATTGTGCAACTATTTACGTTCTTCCGTCATAACAACTCTCTTAATGGCAATTTTTAACCAACTGACATTCTAATTGTTGATACATAATTTTTTTTACAATGGACAATTATGAATTATTGAAATTTGTATTCTTGGTTGTTAATTGCCCAAAATAAAACTTTTGCTTTTCTTGTTCAATCATTACTTCAATTTTATTTCTAAAAAAAACATATGATATTATTTCAGGCCCTAGCCCGGGCCCCCAAGGGCCCGGGCCCCCCCGCGCCGCGGGGTTTGCGGGGGTGTAAGTTACGCCACTGATAAAACCTACCTGTTGTCCTTTTTCTTCTAGACAGAGAGCTAGCTTCTTG
Organism: Laodelphax striatellus; assembly: GCA_017141395.1. Lineage (NCBI taxonomy): Eukaryota > Metazoa > Arthropoda > Insecta > Hemiptera > Delphacidae > Laodelphax > Laodelphax striatellus. The sequence continues at coordinate 4,094,903 of CM029531.1, read as the reverse complement.
GAGAAATCACACTTTCCTATTTGATATTGAGGCTCTGAAAAATGATAAAAACGCCACAAAATATTAATTTATTTTCCATATAAAATTTATTAAAACTATGATTTATTCAATTGAAGCAATTATTTTCAAATTTTTACCATTTTCAACCTTATTAAGGGATTATAATTATTATCCAAAACTATTTTATTCAGTCATTAAAAAACATTTTCTAATCAATTTAAAGCATTTTTCAAAATCATTTTAAAGCATATAGTTTCACTAATATTGAATTATAAGAATATGAAGCACTGATTAAAGAAATATTAATATATGAGTTTATTGCTACGGTACCTATAGACTTATTGTAGAGATTATAGCTTTACTAATTTTCAATTATACGAAACTGTGCGCACGAATTGAGTTTAAGTAAGTATGAGAAAGCTCTGTTACATTGAATGAGAGTTGATACGAGTTGCGAATATTTGCTAATAACTAGCACCAACTCGCATTCATCAATGTCAACACAGTCTAAAAAATTGTAAGTTAATGATTGTTCAACTCGTACTAGTAGGCACGAAAATATAGGAACAGTATAAACAAGGCAATTCAATCTAGTACTTAGAATCTAAGTACCGGTAGTAGAATTATTGTATTTGGTATAACTCTTGAGAGTTCTCTCCCGCAACCAGGGTAAGCGCGGCCTAATATTAAAAGTGTATCAATTTTAGTAACTCCATAACTAAACATTCACTTTATTGGTGAAATATACTAGTGAATATTCAACTTTTTAAATGCTTATAGCATTGTCAAGTATATAGTGAGCTATTGTGTATAGCTCAACGTCCCTTTGAAGGTTGTTGCTCTTGATCCTAAATTGCTTCCTACATTGATGAAAATTAAAACTGGTGAAAAATCGAATGTTTCATGATTTTTCTAGAAAAAAGGTAAAATTTTCCATTTTAATAGAAGATTACACGCACCGATTATAAATATAGGTTTATATAGATAAAATAATAATATAGATTGAATAATTATATAGATTGCAGGTCTACCTGATTCCACAGCCTCGAAACAGTCATTCACAGAATCCTGGATGAATTCACGTAATTCTGGGTTTCGAATTTTTTGGGTCATCACAGAAAGCACTGAGTTCTTATCTGGCTTAGAACTGCTGCCGACCTGTGGAAGATAGAATTTTTTCAATTATTATAATAAGTACATTCTATTTTAAAAATCAATAGTAGGCTACACTAAGTCTTACAACCACAGTAACAGAATTTAATACAATGGGAGATCCTAATAAATATAAATCTCACATTTTTGTCTATAGTACAAATTTCAATTTCAAAATTATTCATCTTTAAATGCATATTAGGTCTATAGAGAAATTGAATTACTTTACATAATAATTACCAATAATTCAATTGCTCTGTATGCCTGAAATGCATTACACTAGTATATAATGTAATAACATAAAATATTTACACTATAAATACAATACAAAATATCAACTATCGCACAACGTAACAAGTTTTTTTCAATTTATTCCATTGAAACATATTTCAAAAATAGTTTTGTTCAAATTTAAAATATTGCGTACTGTACTATATAGATTTTATTGTATCCTTTTTAAGAAGAATAGTTTAATCTTTACAGCGTGTGAATCTCATGATGGACATGAACCCCATGATAGTAATTCAACTATCTGTAGCTATATATTGATAACCCCATGAACTTAAAAAACCTTGAATGAAAATTTGGGAAAACTTGAACAGACCCTCAAGGAAATGAACACTGCTCTGAGGTTACTGTACTTACCATACGCATCTGTTGAAACACACAATGTATGATACACTGTAACAGAAAAATATTAACATTTTACTTGTTTGCTCAATGAGAACAGAAAATTACTTAAATTTATTTTGTTTATCGTATCGTTTAGGTCCATTGTGATTTTTCAGTTCAATTTTTCAAAAACTTCAAAGAACAGATCAATTTTTTTTTCAAACTAATTTTAAGACTAATAAAGAGGTTGAAATTACCATCTTCCTCAGATAAAGTACAATGACACACTCAATTATGTCATTATGTCATATTAGAATAAAAGAAGTGATCAAACCATTAAATTATGAAATTTATTCAGTATTTTTAAAAATTGCTTTTATAACCAATCAGGAAATCTTTCTTGATTGTCTGCTTCTTATTTCTCCAATCAAAAATGATAATCTCTACTGTATCATTTGAAAAATGTGAAATCATTACTAACAGATACCAGTGGATATAATCTAGAATACATTATAATATTACTATCTTTTATCATGTTCAACTATCTAATAATTGTATTTTCCATTTAATAGTCATCCATTTTGTTTCTTTAAAATTATGATTAAAGTTATTATTCTACCTTGACAGTATTCCGCATTTGATAAGCCAATAATACTAAAAATATATTTATTTAAAATGATATAGGCTATTCATTTATTGCAATATTTTTACTGGTTCAAATCAAGATGGAAATGTTTTTTCCACTTTAAAGAGAATCTTCAAAAAACTAGAAAGTAACATCATTCGCTTATCACTATATTGTTGTTGAATCTGGCCGCTTTTCAAGGCAATGAGTCTCATCTTCAGCTAATCTACAACGCATAAAGGTGGGTTTTCGTTACTGCGACCGAATGCCGCAGCGAAGCCCGACCCAGCGTTGCCAGATGCAATTCATGAAAAATCGTCCCCTCTATAATAATAGTTGGTATTTTTCATCAATTGCATCTGGAAACGCTAGGTCGGGCTCCGCTGCGGCACTCGGTCGCAGTAACGAAAAGCCGAAAACCCCCCGGTGCTCTACGTTCGAGATCTGTGTAGTGTGTACCTCTGAAGATTTTTTCAAGGTTCTCTGTGAGGTACCTAGGCTACTCTACTATTTACGCTGAAGATCTCTGATGGTCTCTTACTCTTTTTGCCTTTAAACGCGCCCGTATATAGGCTATAAAAAATCCTGTTGCACTGTTGAAAAACTGCATGTTCTATTATATTCATACTTCAAGATACTTCAAGACTAGGATTTCTCAAAGAATTAATAAAAATATTATTGCATCACTCACCGGTTCAACGTCTTCCAACGGCGAAGCTGTATGTTTTGACGGCTCTCTATTGTTAGTGTTATTGTGAGGCCGCTTATTATTATTGTTGTTGCTTCCCCTATTCTGTTCGAACGGATTGTGAGTGGAGCCGGAGCCCGCTGAGGACGGATTTCTGCCGGTCGTGTAGTAGTTGCCCAATCCAAATCCGTTGTTATTGCTGTTACCACCATTACTGGCTCCAATTGAAGTCGGTCTGTATCCGTTATAATGCGGTGGATACAGGGATTCATCGGAGTCCTCGCGATACCCGCCACCTCCCTTGCGGTTATCAAATTGTTGAGCATTTCCTGGAAAAATGAGTATAGATTTAGATGAAATTTATTTCAAATTAATTTATTGAGAATGTGTTCAATGTTACATACAAAACACTGCTGGAGGTATACATCTAAGCTTGTGCGTGGGTAATGGGAAGGATGATGATGATGAGAAATGAATGGAACTACAACTTTAGGTGGGTTCCGAACCACCGGGAAGCTCATTAAGTTTTGTATTTAGAGGAGCCGGTCACCGCTACAACGGGCGAGTGGTAGGCGCTGTCTCTTATCTAATCTCACCGATTAGCCTCGCCTCTGCCATACTTGGACCAACCGCTTCTTTGTATTTTACATTTTTAATGTATTCTCAAATTTGTTGAGAATCTGATCAATTTATATGTAGAAATCTTGAATTTTATTTCATTTGATCAATGTGTTGCATATAAAATCCTCTAGGCTTGTACTGTGTCTCTTAAAATATTTCATTAATTTTTCAATCATAGCCTAATTACAATAATTTGAGTTGCAATAAGCTTATAAGGGTTTGAATTCATTCAACATCAAGGAACTCATAATCCTTCATATTGAATGCTTCGTAAAAATTAACCATTAAAGTTAAATCTCCTAACAAGCAGGAAAATTGACGAAATGATAAAGTAAATCGCGTGTTACTACGAACACAAAGGTTGCACTTGGATGAAGGTTGACCGTCAGCAGTCATAAAGTTTCTTTAATATATTTATCAATCATCCAGAGGTTCGGAAGGCGGAATATAGCAGGATTCTTTTGACTGGTCAGAAAACAGCTGATTTAACGTTAGTAAACGAGCGTACATCAATCAGCTGTTTTCTGACAATTTAAAAGAATCCTGCTATACCTAGAAAGTCCACACAGTTTTTCTCCTTAGGGTCCTTTCATACTGTATGTAGAGAACGCGTGCTGGACTATAAAATATAAGGGTTCAATGATTTAGCAATTAGCATGCAATGTAGACAAATTAGATATTAGATGTGGTGTGCGACGGCCGCCGCTGGAGAATAAAAGGGTTCAATGCTTTAGCAAAATAAATAAAATAATTGACCACGAATTATGCCCGACTCTGAGGATAACCGTAGGCTGATCGTATTCTACTATCTGGAACCGTAGTTTTCGTCCGAAAATTATATCAATAAACTCCAATTAACAGTTCGGCCGTACGTTAATTTGGACGAAAACGGTTCCAGTGCACGACTAGTCTAAAAGGGCCCTTAAAATAGTCAAAATGGTGTGGTGGAACTGAAGATCTCCACAAAAAGAACTATGTTGAATACAGTAGGCTACTTACGAAACTTAGAAATACTGAGCAAAGTAGGCCTAAACAACAATAACTGTCATTAACAAATTGAGATAAATCATGAAAATACACTCGGCCAAACCTCAATCAAGGTTGATCTTCGATTAGGAATATAGCAATATTAATATTATAATTTATTATTACTAGTGATCAACATTTGTGCAATCGATCGAGTGTGTATCGTACCTTTTCTTATGGCTCTTTCATTTTGAAAAGTTTGTGTTATATATGTTTTATGTAGGGTATAATGTAGCTTGAAATAATAAAAAAATTTAAATGAAGTAATTGGGAGCAAAATTACATGCTTCACTCAACAAAATCGCTGCGAAAACAAGTAAAAATTGGTAAATTACGATAATATTGCAGTAGAAATATTCAAAATTCAAATAAATGTCGTTGGAAGGGGTAGCGGTGCCTTCATTATCACTAACAAAATAGAAAATTGAAAGAAAGTCAACATGACGATAAAATTATTGATATTTCTCGTGAATTTACTCTTTGGTTTTGAACAAGATATCATCAGAGTCAATAGATAGTATTTGAATTAATATTCAGCATAAATGAATTTTGAATTAAATCTTTCCAAATGAAATTATGCTCGATATGAATAATGTTGGCTGCAATTAGGCCGCTTGCGGTGACGACACTTTTTTGCAAAAAGAATTGTGAACCCCGAGCCAAGGGTCTGCTGTTTGGTGTTTGTTTTTATTCTCAGCTGAAGCTGAACGCTGCAAGACTGAAGACAGAAGATTGAGCTCTGCTGTCTGCTCAGATCCATCCATCATCCACTTTGGTTCTTTTCTCGAGATTCTGTCGACATCATGAATAAGAAACAATTGGTTTCCACCCCAAACTGTAAGTAATAGTATTTTATTTCTCATTTAACATGCAATTATCATTACTTTTATTCCAGTAAATACTCATAGCCACAAACAAAGGAATGCGAAGTACTTTATCATGGTGCTATTAATTTCCTATATGATGACACTAGATCTTGTTTATGTTCATGTTCAAACGATAATCCCAGTCTAGAAACTTATCTATGTGATGAAAATTGTCCTCGAAGTATAAAAACACTATTCGAGGATTGATTATTCACGGAAATAAGTTGTTTGTTAGTTACCGGTAACTGATAGGGTTATGTCTTACTAAGCTTTTTTTCATGAAGATCGAATTTGTAATCTTTATTTTGACTATATCACTATTACAATAGTTAAATAGTTAAATTATTTTAACTATATCGGGTAAATTACAATATTCATGTCTATCATTCATTATGGATTATTTAATTTTTCATGATGCATTGGGAGCAGTTCCTTTAAATTTTATTGGTTGCTTCTTACAGCAAGTTTTAATTGCAAGTTGAGGATGATCAATTCGCGTTATTTGGCTTGAATGGCGTCCAATTTTCCATCAGTTAATTTCAATTTTTAGATTTTTAGACATTATTTTTTTATTTTTATACAATCACCTATAGAGAGTCCTATATCCAAATAGGGCTCTACGTCTTGTAGTTTAGGATTAGTAGGGCTACTTCAAATTCTTGATCAAAACATTGAATTAATTGTGAATATTGTAAGGGTTATTTATTTCAATTGCTATCGCATCAAGGTTATGAATGTTATAGTTGGAAAAATGTATTCTAATTTCTCATTCTTGATAGACTTATATAGAACAATAATAAATTATTTTCCATAATATTGTTTCATCTGATAAGAAAGTTCGGCATTTTAATTTTTGAAACTTTTCTACTTTGTGGTAGAATATTGTGCCATTTTTGAATTCTGGCTTTGTAAAATACTGGTATGATTCTCTAACATGATTTTTAAAGATAAACTTATACATTACCGGTGGTATTATATATTTTTTTCAATTATATAACCTTTCATCTTGAATAAAGATGAGAAATGGTCTTTCATCATCTCTTATTTTTAACGCTAGACAATTTTATGACACGGGGAGTAGCCTAACCCCCGTGACATTTCAGAACTGCAGTCACCCATCTAAACGCAATTTTGACATTTTTAACTCCATACTCAAACACCTACCGTGTGGCGCCATCCATAGAAAAATACGAATTTAAAAACTTGCAATGCTTTTAGACAATTTGTTTGATAAGTAGTGTGTTGTGTGTATAATCAAATTGTAACTTTCTATGGGCAATAGAGCATCCATAAAGTTATAGGCTAGCTTTATCGAAGCACTTATCCCATACTCAAATTTGCTCCTACTGTACTTTGAAAGAATATATTGAACCATGAGTTTGTTGTTATATGTAATGAGCTTTCTAAAATTCAAACTATCTCTCATAAACATAAAACATACAATGATTTTATATGTTCCCAACAATTATTTCGGCTCTGGTGATTTTTGTAAGCGTTTCAACTCTCATTTTCATCAATGGTTTCTAAGAATGATTAGCAAAGATTAATTTGATGGATTGCATATGTGGTTCATTAGCCTATTGCATGAACTTGGTATAATGTAGGAGACGACAAATAAGTTTCATTCGTAAGGGAATTTGATTAGTCTAGCAATAACTGAAACTTGAGCAGTTTTGCTATAGGTTTCAAGGGCATTGCCAACGAAGCTCTAGTCGAGTCTGCTAGTCTGGGTGGATTTTTTATTTTCCTTTCCTTGTCGAGTAGATTAGCTCCCGATAAGTAGCTGATAATGCTGAATCAGATCAAGTCTGAAGTTTATATCTGATTCAATCATCTAGTTTTCTACTGAGAGTGTTTTGTCATAGAGAAGCTATACTCTCTAGTAATCTGTTCTCTGTGGTATTGCTTTAACATACCATGTTAGTAAGTATAGCAGGTTATTTAAACTTGTCAGAAAACAGCTGATTTAACGTCAGTAAACGAGCGTACATCAATCAGCTGTTTTCTGACAATTTAAAATAATCCTGCTATATCAAGATCAATCCTATCAAGTACCTAAGTTTAAGCACAGAATAGAAGAGATCTCTCCTATTCTGTGGTTTAAGCTCTAGGCTTGTGCGTGGGTAATGGGAAGGATGATGATGACAGATGAATGGACTTACAGCTTTAGGTCGGTTCCAAACCACCGGGAAGCGATTTTGAAGCTAATAAATTTTTGTATTTGGAGGAGCCGGCCACCGTTACAACCGGAAGTGGTAGGCGCTGTCTCTTATCTAATCTCACCGATTAGACTCGCCTCTGCCACTGGGTCAACCGCTTCCCCATGAAGTTGTCAAAACCACAAATTTAATTAAAACAACGAGATATTTTGATTAATTTGTGGTTTTGACAACTTTTAAAGTCTTTTTATTCAGTATGGATAATTGCCAAAATATCACCTTCACTTCTACACGGAATGGAAATGTTTAATTATTGGCTGAAAAATATTGAAAATGCCCATTTATGAAACGTAGCCAATCCGAAGTCTGGATAAAAAGGTATGGAATATTTTCTTTCGACGTGTTGTGAAGTAGACCTACTTATTAGTACGGTAGTTGCTCCTCCAATGCTCTGAGAAGAGATAGATAATACTGAATTATTGTGATTGATAGACCATTTTCTTATAGATAACAGTAGCAGTAGTAACTGATAAATTACTAGACAGATAACAGTAACAGATAAAAGTAACAGAATAATAATACAGTATAATCAGATTCATTTAATTTGACGCTTGGTATTGGATTGATAGATATTATTTCATGACGTTGCTGATGATGACCGTAGAGTACGATGGCAAATAAATAGTATCTCTTTATTAATCTATCTATCTATCTATCTAATGCTGAGCGTCAAATTAAACGAATCTGATTATACACTTAGGGCCTGTTCATGAGCTCGGGATTTAGCCAAGTCCTAGACTAAAACGGGTGGCTATCGTAGCATCGACAAACGTTAGTCTCGACAGGTTAGTGGGATAGCAGCATAGAGAGCCCTTAGTACATAGTTTCGAGGTTGACGTTTGTCGATGCTACGGTGGCCACCCGTTTTAGTCTAGGAATCCCGAGCTCATGAACCGGCCCTAAGTATTGTTTGTAAGGAAGTCCACGCTTGGAATTTGCGTTATGAAAAGAGCAACCCTTAATTACTTTGTAAGAAGTGCCACTTTGAAAGAAAGCCCACGCCACCATGTATCTCACCCCTGTTGTGATGTTGACTCTGTGGTCGTCTCTGTCCTCCCCCCTGGTTCTCATTTCTGTTCTCATCGTTTCTTGTGTTGAAATAATTATTGTTGTTGTTGTTTGCTGGTCTCTTCATTGAAATGCCGTCTTCGTGCAGATTGGCCATGCAGGCGCGAACCACATCATTGAAGTCCTGTTTTGACGTATTGCCTCCGTTTTCTCTACATTTCATGCTCTGAAAATAGAAGAGAAAAGTTTTTTTCTGATGTTGTGTCTTCAAGCTTGTGCGTTGGTTATGGGAAGGATGACCGTGTGAGATGAATATAGCTCGTTTAGATTAGATAAATTAGAATCAGATTCATTCATCTTGATGCTTAGAAATAGAATAGAATGACTGCCTTTATTTTAACCTGGGAGAGCGAAGTTAGGGCGCTGTCGACCCTCTCTTACACTTGAACCTCGATAGAATTAGATAGATAGAGAGATATTACTTCTTTGCCATCGTACTCTACGGTCATCAGCAACGTCAAGAAATAATATCTCTATCTATCTAATGCCAAGCGTCTAATTAAATAAATCTGCTTATACTTTATTCATGTAGGTTGTAAAATATATTGACTTAAACTTCAAATATTGATAGTTGAAATTTATGAAGTCAGGAACAATTTTATCATTGTTCTGTAAGTTACTGTAAATTATGGGAAACATGTACCTGCTTTCGTACAAGATTAGTAATTCCATTCGATTAAATGATAATTTATTAAACAGCTGACTTGTAAGCTTTCCACTTATCTAGACATGAACACTGCACATACTAGACATCAGGTATTACTAGGTTTTAACAGTGTTTGGTCGGGTTGCAGGAAAGTGGATTGCTCATCCAGATTGAATCTTCAATTACTCGTTGAATAATTATATTAATTTTGTTAATTGGAGATTGACTTTACAGTCCTTTGTGCAACAGCGACTATCTATTCTGTTGTGTATCAGTGTATGAATAGCTTACAAGTCAGCTATCCAATTCAAGTTTAATTAACCATCAAGTACGAGTTGAACATTGTCAAATTAACCATTAATAGCTCAATAAGAAATTGGGTAATTTTTCGATTAAATTTGCATTTCTGTACAAATATGGCGGTAATAGGCTGCGTATTTTTTAGATCTCATTTGTTAATTCTTTAAGAAAAATGAATAACAGTGATTACGATGGAATCATAAAGAGTTTAGAATAGAGTTATACCAGAAATAGGCTAGTAGGCTATAGTGATAGAATACAATTAAGTGAAAAACTGAAACAATAGACCAATGGTATTCAAAGGTGGATAAGGAGTGATCACTACGAGTGATAAGGTGGATCACTACGCTACTGTTTGTCGTTCAATTGTCGACAAAAACCAATTTGTCGTTCAAATAGTCCTTATTTCCCACTTTCTGTCAATTTTGTATGCGACTCAAGCATGCTACTTTGGTCTCATGCTGTGCGGCACACTATGACCAAGTGTTGACATAGGGAATGGATCCAAAGTAGAGCAGGATTCTTTTTACTTGTCAGAAAACAGCTGATTTAACGTCAGTAAACGAGCGTACATCAATCAGCTGTTTTCTGACAATTTAAAAGAATCCTGCTATACTAATAGAATGGATAATAGTATCTTTTCTTATTTCCACTGTCTTTGTATTTTCTTACCTGAGACGGCTGTGAGCAGATAATCAAAACCGTTGCCAGTATAACGATCATGTTTGAACCTAATAAAATTGAAATCCCATTTTTACGTGTCATCTTCATCTTTCCACCTCACTATGAACTTCCTAACTGATGTTTGGTTTCGATTTCACTTGAATTGTAATTTTCATTTTAAAAAAATGTTCACATAAGAGACTATAAAAGTACCGGAAGCTTATTTAGTTTTTTTTTCATTGAAGGGTAATATTGTTGTCAAAAGTGACAGTTTTTGATTCCGTATTTCCGTTGTGATTGAAGTGAGTTGGTATTTTTGTTATTGTAGTTTGATTTGTATTGTTATTACAGTGTCAAAGTTCTCATGCTATATTATAGGCCCTATACTTGCTACTGGATGTCCTTTTAAAGATTCATCCTCTTGAATTAATTATCAAAGCTCTCATGCTTATTGCTATATTGTTAGGTCCTGTACCTGCTACTGGATGTCCTTTTAAAGATTTATCCTCTTGTATTAATTGTCCTACTTGATATCTATTTTTCATTTTAGAAGCACGTAACTTATTTCTCCGTCTTATAATACAGGCAAAGGCGGATGTACACACTAGATGTACGAATTTATTACATTGTACGCCGTCCACTCATGCCTAGTGTTGGTCTTTTTACTGTTTTATAGGACTTGTAGAATGTTATGAATTAGAATCCATCTGCCAATCAATCTTTGCTCCATACGCCATGAAAGCTTATTGTTTCAGCCTATCATTCTATGGCTCGGCACTCGACTCAGGTTTCAAGAAAAATTTAGAAGTCATGTAATATTATTTATGAGCTTCAAAATCGCTTCCCGGTGGTTCGGAACCCACCTAAAGCTGTAGGTCCATTCATATCTCATCATCATCCTTCCATTACCCACGCACAAGCTTAGAGCTTATGTGGGCATCATCCCTGGCAAAAAAAAAATTGAGAAAGGCGAACGAATACTAGACATGAATAGCACTGCTTACTATGTAATAAATTCGAAAACTCGTACGTTTAGTTTGCATCCTCCTTCCTTCAAAATAAATGTAGAAAGCAATAGTTTACATCCTTGGGCCTGTTTCATAAAAATTTAGAAGTCTTGTAATATAAGGAAAGGCGAACACACACTAGACGTATGAGTTTATGACATAGTTGACCGTGCTATGCATGTCTAGTGTGCTTTGGTCCTTCCACTTTACTACCAACGGCACTTCTTATGAAACGGCCTCAGTTTTGAAAATTGAATCTTCAATATTATAAATTAAATATATTCTGTAAGATTATCTAGAATTGATGGATCGGTGGATTTACTATTTATGGCTCACTATATTAATATTAAGAGTGATATTTATTTAATTTAACGCTTGGCATTAGATAGAGAGATATAATTTCTTTGCCATCGTACTCTACGGTCATCAGCAACGTCAAGAAATGATATCTATCCAATGCCATGCGTCAACTTACATGAATGTCTCACTTTATGTATTATGATTACTATTTATGTATTTTTTTCAGTTGAGGTCGAATGTATGATTTGAATAATTTTCAAATTCTTTCATAAATACATACACAAATCATCGTAATAATGATTACAGTTTTTGTGATTTTATTCGATTGAACACAATTCACGCGGAACTGCTTTCAATCTCTATTTAGTATTATGATAATAATTCAATTTTGATATTGCACTGCGCTAAAGTGTGAGCGATGTACAAACTTGAATCTATTTCGGTTGGATTCGTCTGTCATGTTCAAACACCATGCTTTAATCAAAATCAGGTAATTTTTGGTGTACTACTTTGTAGAACCGTTTACTAGAATCAAGATAAGATAATTTTTATTAGGTGTAGAGTACCACTACTTTGAAGAAGCTTTTAGTTCGGTAGTAGTCTTGTGGAGGAGTTGAGAAGTTGAGTGGAAAAGTGTTTAACAAAATTAGACGATATGTCGTGTAACTATTCATTTTTTGGCAAACATGGTAATTATTTTTAGCTTTTTCTCTTGAAAATAATTATGACAAGCTTTTCAGGGGAGGTGGTAGCATTATTTTTTGGATTCCAATAAGTAACGTGGTGTCCCATTTTCATTGTTATAGCATAGCTGTATTTGTATTGTATTTCATAAAGCTGTATTTCCCATTTTCATTGTTATAGCTGTATTTGGTATAGCTGTATTGGGCTGAATTGAAATTTGGTGACCAAGTGACCAAAATTAAAAGATTAAGTGACTTTACGTATTAAAATATTCGTGATTTTCAAAATTTTCAAGTGTGATTGTTTCAACTAACTTCCTTGCATTTGGTGTTGAGAATTGAAATTCATAGGAAATCATTTTTTTTACATGAGATTGCTTTCTATGTATAATTGCCCAAAGTAAGGCACTTGAAATACCTACGTTTATAAGGTGTTTGTAGAGCCCCAGTCCAGTATATGAATTTGATGTGAATAATTCGTTGAGAGAAACGAAGGGGTTAGCTGAACTTTCTCAACTAGAATAGGAAACTTGCAAATAATTCTGGTCACTTGGTCATTCCAAGATTAATTCTTCAACTTGCGTTGGATATGGATACTCGTTATATGTGTATTCATAGACATGAACGTTTATTCATAACTTCAATAACATATTATTATCATTTGAAATTTTATTTTCTAAATTTTCATCAAAATTCAATATTTTTCGATCATCAATAAGTGTTCTGTGTGTATATTTTTCGGACTTTATAATATCAAAAAATACTTACTTTTTTAAATGCAGATGTCTGTTTTCTAAGTGAAAACAAACTTTCACCATGTTCCCTATCAAGAGATAATTGGTTATGTTGGTGAAGTGGAACAACCCTACTCGGGTCTCCCCACTATTAAAAGCCATACGCTAAATAAATAAATAATGAATAAATAATTTGAAATTATGCATTATTTCATTTGTATTTTTTCACATGATAGTAATTGAAAAAGACGGCGTGGTTCGCCTTTTGTGTTGCGATTAATTTGAATAAAGACGGAATGTTTTATCGGATGGAAAACTTGTTGGGAAGATGTAACTTCATTGGATCTCTTCCAGGGGAGGCTATTTGTTGAGAAGATGTCAATAATCTTCATTGGATCTCTTCTATGCTATTGCTAAGCTTGCATGGTATAGCCTCTTCTAATTCTGTATTAAGCTAGGCGTACACCGGTTAGTCAAGACAAGACAAGACAAAATTAGCCACGTTTAGTCACAGTAATTCACATAGTTGCTTATGAAGCAGCACACACTGATGCAATGACTAATCGGTGTGTGTTGCTTCATAAGGAACTACGTGAAGTATAGCAGGATCCTTTTAACTTGTCAGAAATCAGCTGTCTAGGTAATAATTAAACAGTGATTTCGACACAATAATCAAAAGGCTTAAAAGTTTAAAGACCTTTAAAGTCTCTGAAAGACCTTTTTGAAGAAGCCGTTTCAAAGAATAACTTTTTAAAATACCTTTTCAATAATCTGCGAGATTCAGCATTTGTAGGTTAAGTATTGTACTGGTGGCCGAGTTAAAACATATGTTTTCTGACAAGTTAAAAGAATCCTGCTATACTGTGACTAATCTCGTCTTGTCTTGTCTTGACTAAACCGGTGTACGCCTAGCCTAAGAGGAGGCTAAGCTGCTTGTCGTCGTTAGTGTAGTGAAATCAAAAGTTGATACTACATCACAACAGTTCGTAAATGGATCGAATCTTTATTAAATTGAATTGTGTTTGGTTTGATTTCAGTCGCCGAGAGCCCTCAGAAGGGCAAGGGAGTGGTGAAGCGGCTCTCCACTGAGGACTGCATCTGCTACCAGCCCAGCACCGTGATCCAGTGCACCGCTTGTGGCTCGGTCACCAGCGGCAGGGTCAGGGTCAAGTGCACACAGCATCCCAATGTGAGTTATTTTCAAAAACGTAATCACTTTTCAAACTTGTTCGTATTCATATTCATTTATTTGATCACAAGGAAAGAGAAAACAGGCCCGAGTCATATTCATTGATTTGATCACAAGGAAAGAGAAAATTGTACTGTGCCTGTGTCTGAGCTCCGTGTCCCTGGGAGGAATGCAATACTTAATCGAAAACAAGTTGTTTGTAGTGTATTCAAAATTATTACTCTTCGCCTCTCCTCTTCAGCCGTCAGGGACACGGAGCTTAAACTCGGTCAGTATTCTGTAATGCAGTCTCTATTCGTGTCAACTTGTAGGTTTCTCCACGCGATAACTGTACTGAATCTTGAAAATTGAACTGAATCGTTAATTGAAATTTGAAACTGAAGTTAACTGAAATGAATCGTTTTAAGATGACCTCATTTTATGGAGCTCACTAGGGATCTCGTTGCATTCGATTCTGCGATTAAATTCCATTGGTTTTCCCCCTTTCCGTGCAATCGAATCAAATCAAAGTTTATTCATCAAAAATAATTACAATACAAATTCGGATTCTATAACATGTAATAAAAATAAAACAAAGACGTTTTATGCATTCAATAATTTCTAAATTTAGATCCTAATTTCTATAGATAGATTTAATGAATAAATATACACCCTACTATAAATTATATGTGTTGGGGTATGTATAAGTTATTAGTTGCTTGTTATTAATATTTTTCCTATGAATAGAGTATTGTAATTACTATTTACAAACTTTATTCAGTGGAAACGTAAATATAATTGAAAATTGTTTTATTGATATTAGTAAAACTTTATATACAAACAAGTTGATGAAATTAGTAATAATAAGTATTGATAATCGGACATGGTATTTGATAAAAACATTTATGGTATATCTTTCTTCCATGTTATTATTGTAACTTTTATATTAATCTATTATGCTAAAGATAACGTCAGCTCACCTGCGCTCAGGCATATGCCTATGCAGGGTCATTTCTTGTATGTAAATAAGAAATTATAATTTTAAAATGTTTATTGAATTATAATAATTATATGAACGCAAAATTTTATCTAGGCTTTTAATCTTTTCTACTTTTTAATGTATTCTATCTAAATTCAGTTATGACTGTCTTTCCGCTAGAGTCTATTCAAGGCTACACTAGATGAACTTCATCTAGTGTAGCCTTGGTCCAGTCCGTCTCTTTGGTCTTTGATAAAGTTTGTCTTCAGAAAAGCTTCACTATACAGATTCCTCGTTTCTAGAGGTGAAGAACTCTGGTATTTCGAGGCATTGAATAGGTGTGTCATGAAACTTGTCTCGTCAAAACTACAAACCCCCTACTGAATTAGCACTGGCTCGGTCGGACACGTGTTGTGGGGAAAACCCACCATGTGTGAGACCTGGAAAGAAATGTCTTTGTTTTGAACAAGTGTTTCTGAAAGCTTCTAGCAAATTGAGCCTGCAGGTGTGAATTAGCCACGCCTCAATAAATTCAGGACAAGACGTTGAGGAATGAGGCTAAACATGAACGAGGACATAGATAAGGGTTGAAAAATACCATAAGAAAATTTTCATAGATATGGGTTGCGATATCTTGAACAACTTCACTTCAAAAAGTTGAAACTAGTTTCAATAAGATGGAAATTATTCAACTATCATCATTACTATTGAAGTTTATAAAAAATTCAGTTTGAATTCCCAGGTAATTCCCATTGAAAGGCAAATAAAGGCAATTAGATGAAAAATCCCAAATAAAAGCAGCCAATCAGTCAATTCCCAAGAAACTCATATCATAAAATTTTTTAAATATTTATTCTGTGGGTCAATTGGAACAGAGGGGGCTCTTATGCCTCAACTTCGCCCTCATCACTTAGGCTAGGCGTACACCGGTTAGTCAAGACAAGACAAGATTAGTCACGTCTAGTCACAGTATTTCACATAGTAGCTTATGAAGCAACACACACCGATTAGTCATTGCACCTGTGTGTGCTGCTTCATAAGCTACTATGTGAAGTTCTGTGACTAAACGTGACTAATCTCGTTTTGTCTTGTCTTGACTAACCAGTGTACGCCTAGCCTTACAGTGACATTAATTTAATTTGACGCTTGGCATTAGATAGATTGATAGATGGATAAAGAGATATCATTTCTCGACGTCGCTGATGACAGTAGAGTACGATGGCAAAGAAATAATAACACTATTTAAATAATATACTTTTAAGTAGAAATAGTGTTATTTACCAGTAGAAAAAAGTATGGATACACAACTCAAAGAAATGATGTCTCTATCTATCCATCTAATGCCAAGCGTCAAATTAAATGAATATCACTGTATGTAATGTACAAAGTGGAAAATAAAGTCATCTATCTATCTATCACTCAATGTCGAAAATGAAGTATTTTAGCTGGTTTATTTTGCTAAGGTATAATCTGTACTGAAAATGAAATATTGTCAGTAAACGAGTTGGCGTCTGGAAGAAGGGCCTATAATTATGTTACAATTGGAGACAATGTTCAAAGGGTATAAGAATTCATACATTGTAAAATATTAACATGGCTGCATCATAGTTTATGAATTCGTTCACAGTTTGAACATTTTAAACAGCTCAAATGACGTCAGTCAGACCAGGTGCCTTAGCAAAATGAACCACAATAAAAAACAACACAATAGATTGTCTTTTTCTACCTAAGTATTAATATTAGGTAATACCTAAGGTATTACACAAGCTGAAAAAGACAACCTATTGTTATAATTTCATTTTGGATCAATTTTACAACATTTCTGAAAACAGTGTTCAATTTATTAAAAATCAACCACCTTTGCGTATCACCTTATCAGTATTGAGATGTAATAAAAATGAAAATTTGAGACAAGATGAGTCGCCTCCGAAAATGAGTTTAGAACAAGGAGAAAACCAAGAGGAATATGGTGAAGAAGAATGAGAATGATAGGGGGAAGATAAATTAATAAGGTGTTGTAAAAGAAGAATGAGAATAGAAGTGAGAAGGAGGGTTGATACAAAAAGAGGGCAAGGTTTAAAAAGAAGAAGATGAGGAAAAGAAAAGAATTGATGATGAAGAAATAGTATAAAGAAATTGAGGAAGGCGGAAGATAAGAAAGAAACTGAGGTGATGGTGAAGAAGATGGGAGGTGAAGGAGAAGAGAATGAATTTGAAGATGACGTCGGAAGATTCAAAAGACGTCAACTATGAAAGAAGAAAGCGTGTTGAAAGAATTGACTTATCTCTCGGCTCATGGTCAAAACTTTCCTTGAAATGTGCATTGAATATATATCCTTTATATATCCAAGGATATGTATTCAATGAAATGTGTCAGCTGCCTTTCATTCATCCCCATTACCCAGAAGTGGAAATGGTTTTTCAAGCTCCTTTTCCACAAAGACTTCAAACACCGCCAAAGTCAAATACAAACAAGTTGTTCTAGGTATAGAAACAGAAATAGTCACGTTCAACTATTCATTCTATTGAATTTTCTATAGTGTTTTCACATATCTATAGTTAGAACAAGATACAGGCAAAGGGTATTCAACTTGAGTATTTTGTTGTGTATACTTATGTATCTATAGATAGAAATAGATATAGGCAAAGTGTATTCAAACTGTGTATACAAATATATCTGTAGATAGAGATAGAAATAGCAAAAAATGGGCATTGTTTGACTGTTTCTGTCGCCAGTGAAACGAATTGGAAGTGTCCTCTGAAGATTTTCTGTAGGTTCCGTCTGGTTACGGCATGTTGTCTAGACATAGTCAGGTAGTTTTTGCAAACGAAAGTCTGGACTTTCCGTGTTTGTGCTTTTCTAGGTAATCCGGGTATAGAAACTGAAAACTTAACAAAGCATGACAGTGTTGTGTGCTCGAGCGGAAATTTGAATGCTGAATATAGGCACTGTGATGCCTATGTATAGTTATAGTAGCATTTATTTAATTTAACGGATGGCATTTGATAGATAGATATTATTTCTTGACCTTGCTGATGACCGTTGATTCCGATGGCAAAGAAATAATATCTATCTATCTACCTAATGCCATCCGCCAAATTAGATGAATACTCCTATTTTTTTCTACGTGTAGAAAAAAATATTTGGTTATATTTTTATATGTATTGCTTTTTATCGGTGGGGAGACCCTTTCGGGTAGGTTCCACCTCGCATAATTGCACAATTTTTTGTGTCAGTCACCCATCCGAGAGCGGTCTTGAATGTTTGTTACTTAACCTACACTATCCTTAAATGCTACTACTGTATATATGTCGTATATAGTGATGCTTATCTAGTTCTATTTATAGTACGGTACTCATACAGTTCTATGACTCATACATTCTAAGTTGTTTGAGATCAATGAATATTATGAATCAATATTAAATGTACATCATGCAATTTTATAATACAGTACTTGACGCTGAATAAGTGTTGATGAATGCATAATTATGTAGTCCTATTTATATTACTCATATAGTTATGACGACTAGGATGTGTGAGATCAGGGAACTAATAATTAATGGACAAGGATATACAGTAGTTAAATTATTTAGTACAGTACTTGAATCTAAATAAGTGTTGATGAACCTACCCGTGGCGAAGCGTGGTATACTTAACCGGTCATCGCCGGGAATATTTCCTATACGACATATACCCGACGATGACCGGTTAAATATACCACGCTTCGCCACGGGAACCTTCAGCAAATTGTTAAAATGTTGACCGGTAGCTTTGTAAAATTGATAAGGGATTGTCAAATTACAAAAAGTATTCGGGCAATTTTTATCTTCATTCAAGATTGAGAAGTAGATAGGCCTCTCTTGCCTCAACTCAGTCTGATGAAGGATATTTTGATTTCATTAATTATTTTTAAATCAATTTACGCATTATCTTGAAAATAGCTTCTGAAATAGTAAACTTCGAAGTAATCCCCCTACTCTAGTGGCGAAGCGTGGTATACTTATTTGGTCATCGCCGGGTATATTGGGCGATGACCAAATAAGTATACCATGCTTCGCCACGGCCCTACTGAATTCCCAGGCAAAAGTATCGTAGGGCATTATTAAAAAACATAAATATATAGATATAAATATATAGAAGGAGATGAGATATTGCAAACAATATTGCTTTTTAAATCATAATAATTTATTGAACTAATTTAATTGAAATTCCTAATTGATAATGCTATAGAATACTCTGAAGACTTCCGTTACTGCGGAAGTTTTTTGTGCTGCAGCATTCATAGAATTTTCTTACTATAGCAGGATTCTTTTAACTTGTCAGAAAACAGCTGATTTAACGTTAGTAAACGAGCGTACATCAATCAGCTGTTTTCTAAAAGAATTTAAAAGAATCCTGTTGTAGCTATTATTCTGTTGTCAATATTCGCAGTAACGGAAGTCTTCAGAGTATTCTATAGCATTATTACTTAGGAATTTCGTTCAATACATTTTTACACTCTTGCTATTCTGATGCAGTATATTGTGTAAGTTTTGACTTGATGTTTTTCCATTTTCTTTTTCAGACAATTTTCATTTCGGACTTTGATAGATGCTTCCATTGCAACGCCCCGTCCTGCTTTCTGCTATCAATTCCAAAAAAATGAAATTCAATGTTTCATGAAAAAATGTGGAAATTTGTTTGTGTATATTTGTAATATGACTATGTACATAATAATGTAGTATTAGTGTAATCTTCACTGACTTATCGTTATAATCTCTCCTTTTTTACCTTCGAATTCAAGGCATTTCCAATGTGTATAAATAGGCTTTATTAGAAGTGTACCTTAGGTCAACAGAATTAGTAGTATGTAAGATATTGAAACATACTGTATGAGAAAGTTTTTACTACCATAAAATCGTACCTCCTATTTCAATATTATTCTAATGTGAAGATTATTGTAATATGAAGATCATCTTGGAAAATTTGGTTGAAGTAAATAATAAATTTCATTTACTTCATATTGGAAGTACAAATTGGTTTCCAGTTTCCATTACCACGAAATTGTGTCTACGGTTTGTTCTGTTATTGTACTTATCACTTAATGATTATCATGAAGATTTAGTACAGTAAAAAAATGATGAGCAATACCTCAGAATTGTGTCACCTTGTATTGTGAATGGCATCATTTACTCCTATTTTTCCACGATGACCTTGAACTTGAATATTGTTTTGTAGTAAGAAATGAATTTTGAATTGTTTTTTATTATTTTTTGTAATACTTATCACTTGATGATTATCATGAAGATCTAGTTACAGTAAAAAAATGATAGGCAATACCTCGGAATTGTGTCACCGCATTGTAATGTGAATGGCATCATTTTTCCACAATGACCTTGAATATTGAGTTTTGTAGTAAGAAATGAATTTTGAATAGTTTTCTAGTATTTTTTTGTAATGCTTATTAGTAACCATACTATTCACTCACCAATGCACATTCCTCAGTTGAGATTTACATATTCATTGTACAAGTTGTATAAATAGGCCTATCTAGTATAAATGCTTTATAAATTTTGATGAAAACCCGAGGAGAAATTCAATGTTTTGTTTTGTTACTATAGGCTTACGTATGTATTATTCTCTCTTGGTCATTTATTTCAAGCAAATTATAGTGTCAAATTTGTATTTTTGATATTGATGACAACTTTCTAAATAATATATTTATATTTATTATATATTTGCAATACATAAGTTAATTGTTTTTTGTATAAAGTGTCTTTTTTGTAAATTTAAAAGAAAAGACTGATTTATCAACTTTTGACTTGACATATTATTTGTACTTATCTTTGGTATCACGGAGTGTTTTGTCAATAACTTAGCTACTTTAAATATGCAGCTTCATCTGGGCTCAACAAGGTTAATTCAATAAAGATACGTTTTTGAATAAGTTGTTTGTAATTTCCTTTGGCTCTTAATCTTAGTTTTATAAGGATGCAAAATCAAATTAGTATAAAACCTGAATAATGTATAATTAGTATAAACTTAGTAATCTTATGGTTTATAAGGAGAAATTAATTTTCAATGATTGAAATTAAATTATATTATCTCATAATATTGAATAATCAGATTCATTTAATTTGACGCTTGGCATTAGATAGATAGATATTATTTTTTTGACGTTGCTGATGACCGTAATATACGACGGCAAAGAAATAATACCTCTCTAATTATCTATTGCCAAGCGTCAAATAAAATGAATCCGATTATAATAGAATATAGTTGATATCTCTATAATTATGTATAGTTTGTGCAAACTTTTGAATTCAGCAAGAAAGACTCTTATTATGACAAGGTCACAGAATAGAAAAGTTCTATTGTCCTCTATTCTTTGACTAAGGTAGTAGTGTTTACAAGGATGATGTTCAGTAGCAAGCTTCATTCAGTTGATTGACGCCGTGGAGATCAAGAGTTCGCTTATCTTTTACATTTGTGAACTCAAGCAATTTTATGTGCCTTTTTTTTCATGAACTGCCTGCTTCTACAACCATTGTAACCTCTCCTGGGCTTGGATACAAAATCTCTAATATTCTATATTTTTACAATATCAGATACGGTAGCTAATTTTAGAACATTCCATTATTCAAATGCGTGCACATCAGATTGGAATCAGGATAATCTCGATCACATAATTTTCGAATTCCGTATGCATGCCATATTGAGTGTTACAAAATAATTAGCAGTCTGATGGTAGGTACTACAGAGAGTGTATAGTCACAGTGTGGCCATTTGTGTGAAGCACTCCATATAAATAAGTGGAGATCATATTTTTTCCCGCCGCCGCCATAATTTTGCCAATTTTTTAAATTTTGATATGAGATTACAGGCAAACACAAACCCATTCACTCATTAGTCAAACTTATTTTGAGAGAAACAACATCAAGACTAACTTTTCTACCATTAAAAATAGTCTCTCTACTCTTTGTATTGCTTTACAAACTTAAAATGATGATAACTAATACTGGCAAAGGCAAAATGTAGGTTAGAAATGAATTTTATATCATAACATATGATCTGCTTTTCATTCCAATGCAAATCTTATGGGAATTGGCAAAAGTATGGCGGATTTTTCGGAGCTAACCAATCAAAAGTATGATTTGTAATGTCCACACTGTGACTATACACTCTCTGTGGTAGGTACCTACTGTAACTAAAAACAATTGAAAATAAATAATTATACAATGAAGCCCAGAGAGGTTGAGGTGGCTTGAAAATATGGAAAAAATTGATGAATTTAACGTGTTAAGGATAGGGAAAATTGAGCTCCATTACCGTCACACGATCAACTGGCTTCGAGTGCTGAATAGACTAAAGATGCGCGTGAACACTACCTTCTATTCTATAATTACCTTTGGTGGAACAATAATAATTATTAAAGACTATAGCAGGATTCAATTCAACTTGTCATAAATCAGCTGATCCAGTAATAATTAAAGAGTGATTTCGACACAATAATCATAAGGCTTGAAAGTCTTAAAGACCTTTAAAGTCTTTAAAAGACCTTTTTAAAGAAGACTACTTAACCTACAAATGCTGAATCTCGCAGATTATTGAAAAGGTATTTTAAAAAGTTATTCTTTGAAAGGTCTTCTTTAAAAAGGTCTTTTAAAGACTTTAAAGGTCTTTAAGACTTTCAAGCCTTTTGATTATTGTGTCGAAATCACTGTTTAATTATTACTGAATCAGCTGATTTATGACAAGTTAATTGGCTCCTGCTATACACTCAGATTCATTTCATTTGACGCTTGACATTAGATAGATGGAGAGATATTATTTTTTGACGTTGCTGGTTGATGACTGTAGAGAAGAGAGTACGATGGCAAAGAAATAATACCTCTCTATTTATCTATATATTGCCAAGCGTCAATTTAAATGAATGTAAGTGTAAGAGCATAATCTTAAAAATATATAATAATGTTACATTATCATTATGTAACATATTCTTCGACCGAGCGTTTACACTTGCAATGATACGCTTGTCAGTCGTCACCAACAATGTGAGTGAGTGGAAAACCTTTACAGGGCGACTCCTCTAACTTCATTGGCGACAACTGATAATGTCGCAAGCTAATAATCGCAGGTGTAAACGCTCCTGTATTGATGGCTTCGAAATCATGATTGAGGTTTTGTTGCTTTAGCCCACGGGCTTCTCCCTCACAGACCAAAAATAAACAGGAATCGGTAGTGCGCATGCGCTGGTAACGTATTCGTTACCAGGTCGGTATTCGTTGGAGCAGTTTCGTTTCGCATGTTAACGTTAACTGTTACTTGTAACTTGCTCATCCCTCATCGTCACATGTGGATATTGCCGATGTGGAAAAGTTGTTAGTGTCAAGGCTTGTAGAGACCTACAAGCTACATACCTTGTTTAGTGTTGACTGTTGTTTACGTTATTTAAAAGTGCGTTAAGCTCATAGCACACAGGAGACGCGCCGCGCCTCGCCTCGCTTTTTCGAGTGTTCAGTCGCACACCGGAGACGCCGTTTTTGAGCCTCGCCGCGCCGCCTTTTTTCAATCTCATCCACTATCCATAATATTCTACCTGTTCACAGCTTCTACCTGTACAATCTTCTTGTTTACTATTATTGTTTTCTATCCAATGATTACACACTTATGAAGGGCAATGCAATAATAAGTGGTCAAAAAACTAATTTATTTTCAAATACAATTTATTATCATTATTATCACAGTCTAGTTTCATAGCTACATCAATATTGAAGTTCAAAATCAATATCAATATCGGATATTGGAAGATTCACAAAATCTGAGCAACATAAATCAACACAGAGCTAAGCTTTATTATTATACTTTAAGCTTTTATTATACTTTTGGAATGCACTTCCAAAACTATAGCGATTGAGTAAATAAACTATCTATGAGGGTTTGATACAAAAGAATTTTCTACTTTTTCAAAAGCAAACCCAGATTTATGTCTTTAGTAATGGCTTTTTATGTCTTTTTTAATGGCTTTAATTTTGGGCTGGCCCGCCCAAATTTGGTAACGCCTGAAACAAGTACTTGAGAATTCTAAACAAACTTCAAATTTGCCAAAACAAACCTAAATTAACGCTAAACTAACGATTTATAACAATTTCATTTGTCGGGCTGTATCTTGCGAGCAGCAAAGAGGCACCCGAAGGGTGGCAGCGCTCAGAGAAAAGTTCCACTCCTATCGCACACTGCGAGCGCGCCGCGCCTCGGCGCGCAGCCACAGACGAAAAATTCCACTCGTATTCTCCCAAAAGTTCCGGTAGCGGAATTATTCCACGGCTGCGCGCCGAGGCGAGGCGCGCTTCCGGTGTGCTTTGTTCTAACTTACTTACATGCTGAGTATTCAACCGGAATATTTTTCATTTGCGAGGCGAGGCGCGGCGCGTCTCCGGTGTGCTATGAGCTTTACTGTTACATTTTTAGTGCGTAAACATTAAACAACCGTTTAGCGTTTACGCGTACTAATAAGAAAAGAGAAACAAACATGTCAGAGAAAGCACCTAGACTTTTGTGTTCATTTGAAGACTGCCGAGAACAATTTTCCAGGCATCCACAGTTTATTGCACACAGAAATTGCAAGCTTCGGAATAACTTGACAGTTGATCCTCTATGATTTATATTGGGAATAAGCTGTTCAATATTAACTTCCAAGCTTGCATTTTGTATAACTGTAGAAGATTTAGCCTATTTGACCTGAAGAAGGTAGTGTTGGAAACATACAACACAATAAAATCGATCATTGCGAGGATAGCAATGTAAGCTAATGCTTACATGGTGCTAAGTTGGGCAAATAAAAAGGTTGAACGCATGTTGTGCTACAAATTATAATGTTATTACAGACAAATGAAACATTACAACTGTTATTACAGAACGTGAAATTTAATAAAAAATTTAAAAATATTAATCTCTTAGAAACAAAAGTAGATAGATAAAGTAGAAAAAATCCAAGTGAATAAGTAATAATGTACAACATAGATACATTGAAAAAGTATTATCACAGACAACAATTATCAAGTCACAGTATAGTTAGTCTATGGTATTATGCAAGATCTCGATGTAAATCCTTTCAGTTATTATAATCTCCAATATTTGATTTAAAAAATACCATTCAAAAATCCAATAGTTGACAATAGAAACTATTATTACTATTGAAACTATGAAACTATTGTTAAATTTTAACATTTAGATAATCTGAAAAAAAATTCAATGTCTATGGATATGGAGAATGGAGGTTCAGTGGTTTCAATATCAAAGTAAATAAGTGATTGGGCAATCTAACATATTCCCAACTTAGAAAAGTAAGATGGAAGATCTCCCTGCATATCCTTTCAGTTGTTTTTGAATAGTTCTTATCAGAATATTCAATATTTGACTTATAAATTATTACTAAAAAATTCTGTAGTGTACATAGAGAAATAAGTAGTTTACATTCAAAGTAATTACAGTAATATCAAAGTAATAAGTAAGTGATTGTACAACTTACCTTACAAAAAATATAATAAACGATATTCCATTATATTTTTCATAAATTACCAATATTAATGTCATTATGTTTATGATGAATCTGGAAAATAATTCAAAAGTGTAAAATAATGCCTCTGGAATAAAGTTATGATGATTCAGTGAATTTAACTTAATATCAAAGATAATAATCAATTGATTGTACAAAAAATCTAAGATAAGATGACGTTATTCAATTTTTTTTTTTTTGTAAAGCATTTATAAGTTTTATGTCTCAACAAATTTTCATACCCATCTATTCACAAATCATGTAGGTGACCTGGGGAAACGTCTCTAGAAGTCGTTGCTCTACAAACTTAACATTGTACTCTTTTTAGTCAACTCTTAAGAAGTCACGACTAGCGCTACCTACCGGTGATACAGGGTGATCATAAAGTCGCGCAACCCAAAATAATAACAGTCTTAAAAAGCTGTAATGTGTTATTGATTTTTCTTACAAAGTTTTTGAAGAGACTTTTTGGAGAACGAATGAACGTTTCACTTATCGTCTGCAGTCTGTCGTCAGTCAAAACACTTGGTCGGCCGGTACGATTACAGTCATTCACGCTACCTGTATCCCGAAAAGGATGAAACAAACGACATTTATATTATGGTCGATTTGTTTGGTACTTTAGCATCTGGAAAGGCATTGGAGAAATGTTCTTGACACTTTGCGTAGGATTTCGATTCACAGTAACTCAAAACGACAGAAATACGTTGTTCTTGCGTAAAAGACATTGCGACTTGAACTGAACAAACAAAATTTCTGGCTAATTGTCGCCCGATGGCGTGATCTGGCAGTGCTGTCACCTGCTGTACTACTGGACGAAAAATTCCCATATGCAAATCATACTTTACAAATTTACCTGTCATTCCTACACGGCTTCAAACATTGGGTTGCGCGACTTTACGATCACTCTGTATTTGCTACTCTGGTCTTTAGGGAGTCATCGCTCTGAATGTCTAAGTTTGCTTTAGGCTACCAAAGTGATGATAATAATTCTCTGGTCGGCAGTACAAAGGTGTTAAGTCAATTTTGGTCAAAATGAGTTATGTCAATAGGAAGATGTAGAAAAAAATTTGCTTTCAGATGGTACAAACAGCATAAGTCTATTATGAATATTGCCTGAGTTATTGATGATGGTATTTTAGTCACATCTCACATCATGAACTAAAGGAATTTCACAGAATGGTACAAACATATATGACATTCATATCGCACCACTCGCGTTCCACTTTTTGGTACAATAGACTTAAATCTTACTTGTGACGTTGGTACCACTGACGTTTGTAGAATTGCCATCCGCACCGTGAGATCATTACTGTAGTAACTCAAAAAAGCTGTTTTGTGGGAAATTGACTTTGAAGTTTTGGCGTTCGGGTAAACAGCTGTAAAAAAGTATCTATAACCAGTCAATGTTTTCTTACCGAGTTAATTAAATAGAGTATTACATCTAGTTATGATAGAGTATTACATCTAGTTTTAATCTAGTTTTTTATATAAGAAGTTATAAGTATTCAGTACTGTATATTATTCATAATAATGGAACGCGGCGAGTTTTTAAGGTAAGCATCATTCATTAGAAACATTACCATGTTCTCAATCAGGCTTCTCATCTATTAATTAATTATTTTCAATAGCAATAAAGGTCTATCAAGGGGGAATTGTGACTAACAATGCCTATTCTTATTATGAGCTATCAAAAATTAACCAATTTATTCCACCCAATTTTGATTCTAGATTTAAGAAAATAGTTTTCAATTATTTTACGTTTCACATACATTAAATTTATAATAGAATTGTAATAAATCATCCTTTGTTAATTGTACAACGGTTACCAGCTGATGACTCAGTCATCTGATTTAAGGTCGGCCATTATTAATTACCATTTTGTTACTGCCACACTGCGATCTCGACTGTCTGCTTCTTTCTCGTCTGCTTTCATAATAGATTAATAGTTACTCCTGCAATTTCTCGAAATAGCTTTTTCAAGATCGTATTACAGAATAAGTACTGTAATTATTACAGAGTAAGAAGACAATGGAACACGGCGAGTTTTTAAGGTAAGCATCATTCATTAGAAACATTACCATGTTCTCAATCAGGCTTCTCATCTATTAATTATTTTCAATAGCAATAAAGGTCTATCAAGGGGGAATTGTGACTAACAATGCCTATTCTTATTATGAGCTATCAAAAATTGACCTCAAATTCACTCTTATGCGTCAGAAGCCGGTGCAAGCATTTGCTTATGGTGGGGGGTTATTAATTCAATAATATCAGACAAAACAGTAACTATACTATAAAAACAGTACTATACACAAAAAACATTACAAAAAAACTGCTGTTCATACAATAATTATTCAAGTGTTTTATTGTATTTTGATCGGAATTGACTTCTCTATTCAATTGTTTTATGTCATTTCCATAAACTTGACTTCCTTTCTATACGTTCACCAATTTGAATTAACATTTTAATGCATGGTGATGCATATCTGCATCATACTGTAACTTCCTCTTCATATTCAAAAGGAAGCAGCTTATAGCTGTAGATTCATGTTACCATCATTGAGAATAAAGATGACCTTCTAATTCTAACTTTTGACTGCCAAAAAAACCAACCCTTACCAAAACTATCGGACCAATCGACTTACTACAGTTGACAGTTATATCTCAACAACTTTTGTATTGTTGAAGGAAATTCGAAATCAACAGAGAACGTTACCGCTTATATTTGGACTGAAGATGAATTCAGTAAGGGGTCAAATGAAATATCTTCTTGCGTCATTCTCCATCTTAATTCTATTGACATGACACCATACACCACTGATCAATCGACTCATCAGCGATGGATGTGGTGGTCAAAATAAAAATACCACTTTAGTCAGTGCAGTTTGCTACTGGTTTCTGAAAGCTGCAGAGAATATCAATGAAGTACAGATTTTGTTCCCAATGACTGGTCACAGCTTCATCCCACCGGATCGAGTCTTCGGAAACATTGAAAAGTAAATAAAGAAACGAGAAGTAATTACTAGCCTAGTAGAGTACATTAACATAATTGAAAAGTTTGAAACAGTGAGAAAACTCGGACATGATGTAACAAACAACGACTGGAAGAAAGCAGTTGGAACTTGCATCAAGAAATCCAATTCTTGGCACTTCGGGATCTCGTCTTGTAAAACAATTTATCGTACTAGGGCAAAATCATTGAACACTGTCAATATTCTGGTGCAAGGTGAAAGCGCTCACCGGCTACGACAAGTAACTGAGATTCAAGTAACAGGATTCTTTCAACTTGTCAGAAAACAACTGGTTTAACGTTAGTAAACGAGCGTACATCAATCAGCTGTTTTCTAACAATTTAAAAGAATCCTGCTATAGCTGATGCCACAACCATCAACACTGGAAACTATGTGGCCAAAGACCAAAAGAAACAGGATGTTAATTGTCTTCTAAAGAAACATTATGGTAATGATTGAAGAGCCCACAAGCACTTAAAAGTTCTTTAAACATGTTTTGGATGACATTGAGATGCCATTACCAGCCGAAGACAATGACAATGAGTGCCATCCCATGCATAAAGTGCCAGCTTTTCAAATTTAGATTAACTTTCAATCAAGAACTTTTGGTAATTATGACAATTAATCTACAAATATTTTTTTGTGTTTTAAAAAAATAGTTTTCAATTATTTTTTGTTTCTCATACATAAAAGTTATAATTCATTTGTAATTATTATTCACCCTTCACCCTATTCGATCCTTTTGATTACCAGCTGATGACTGATCGAAGTTCGGCCATCATTGCGTTCATTAGTGCCATTACTGTCACAACACTCACATCGTCTGCGTTATTTTTGAGATTTTCAGTGCAACTCCTACCTTCCTCTTCATCATTCTTCTTCTATTCATTCTTCCTTCTATCTTCTTTCTTTATCATTCTGCTAGAGTGCAGAATTTGAAAAATGGAACGCGGTGTGTTGCTAAGGTAAGGAACATTCATTAGAAACATTACATTACCTGTACCTACCTCAATCAGGTTTCAAATCTCTTTATTAATTCTCAGTAGCAATTATTAATTCTAAGTAGCAATAAAGGTATATTAAGTGGGATTTGTGACAAACAATCTGCCGATTCTTATTATGAGCTATCAAAAATTAACCAATTTATTCCACCCAATTTTGATTCTAGATTTAAGAAAATAGTTTTCAATTATTTTACGTTTCACATACATTAAATTTATAATAGAATTGTAATAAATTATCCTTTGTTAATTGTACAACGGTTACCAGCTGATGACTGTCAGTCATCTGATTTAAGGTCGGCCATTGTTAAATACCATTTCATTACTGCGATCTTGTCTGCGTTCATACTTATACATAGTTTCTGGCGGTTCTGCAATTTCTTTATTAGTTTATAGCATTTGAATTCATTTCAAAACCTATTACAGTATAAGTATTCCATTACCATGTTCTCACTGATTATCGACGCACGCTCAGTAGGTTATTGAAATTAACTAAAAAATTCTATTTCAAAAATAAAATAATGAATTCTACTAATAGGTCAAAAACTTTTTGGAATGCAGTTAACGAAATCTCAGGTGTAAGTTGCAACAAACCCCAATTTTCTATAAAAAACTTCACACAACCTGATGACAGGAATAGGAATCCTTGCTCAACAAAGGATGTGGAAAATGAATTCAATGAATTTTTTGCTAATGTCGGAGCAAACCTAGCAGATAAAATAAGGCAGGAAGCACATGTAGCTGGAAGGTATGACCAATTTAATAATAATTGTGAAACTACTTTTTCTCTTCAGTTAGTGACAGAACAAGATATTAAACAATGTATCACAAGTATGCGTGGTGGTTCTGCCCCTGGCTTTGATGGGATTATCCCAACATTGTTGAAAGAAAATGCTGACTCGTTTCTTACACCACTGTGTCATATTGTTAACTGTAGTTTCAAATCTGGCATTTTCCCCAAAATTCTCAAACTGGCAAATGTTATTCCTATCTATAAGTCAGGTAATAAAAGCGATATGAATAATTACCGTCTCATATCACTGCTAAGTGTCATTTCAAAAATAATCGAAAAATGCTACAAGATTCAATTAGTACAGTATCTAAAAGCAAACAATCTTCTCCCGGATTGTCAGTTTGGCTTCAGAGACGACCGAAATTCGGCCAACTGTTTTTATCGCCTGAGTGAGCTTTTAAGGATTGGAATTAATGGTAACAAGCGTATCCTCCTCTTGTTTATAGACCTAGCTAAAGCTTTCGACTCTATAGATAGAGGAATCCTAATACAAAATTGTTTCAAATAGGTGTAGCTGGAACAGAGAATGATTGGATTAGGAGTTACTTGACTGATCGCAAACAGGTAGTACTTATCGAAAATATTAGCAGTAACCAAACATCAATTGATTATGGGGTTGTTCAGGGTAGCACACTAGGTCCTGTGTTATTTCTCATCTACATCAATAATATTATTGATTATACTTTGAGGGGGAAAGCTGGCAGGAAGTCTACAAAACAGCATCTAGAGGTGTGTTGCAGCTGAAGGATTGGTTTGATAATAATATTCTTAGTATGAATATCTCTAAAACTAAAGTTATGCCAATTTACCTCCAAAGAAATAGAGCACTAACCTAGAGCTTAGGCTTCATACCTGTTGTAATAATTATGTCCAACATGGATTGTAGATGCCGGACTATTGAAACAGTCTCAGAATATAAATATTTAGGTATTATTGTTGACAGTAAGCTCAGCTGGCTTCCTCATGTAAACTACCTTAAACGGAAGTTGAGGAGCATGATATTTGTATTTTCTCGACTACAAGGCATTCTCAACACTAAAGAACTGAGGATTGTTTATTGTGCTTTCGTCCAATCAGTTCTGCTTTACGGAATAAATGCATGGGGGGAGTATGCGAGACACATGTAAAAAGTTACCCAGAGGGCTATAATAAAAGCTGGGCTGGGCCTGGAGAGGAGGTATCCTTCTGATCTTGTTTACGATACTCTCAAAGTGTTCACTATTAGAAAGCTGCATATCAGGTCCATTCTTCTATATGCATTTAAAAATAATATAACCACTACCAGTATCATCAGCCATGGACATGGTACGAGAAGTGCCCTATGACACCAGTCAGGGCTGCCAAGGAACCTACGCTCGGTATGTGACAGAAATGTCTCCTACCTGACACATGTAATCTTTCCAACACATATAAATAATCCTTTACAACATTCTGTATCCCAATATAAAAGAATATTATAACTGAATGGCTGACTACTCTCAGCCAGGGAGAGTGCGGGCGTTTGCTCCGATCTATTTACGTTTAGTTTTTATTTTCCTTTTTTTGATATAGGTAGTTTTTTTTCTTTCTTATTTATTTATTGTTCCTTCCATCTCTCGTAGTTTTTTCTTTACATCATCTCAACCCCATGTGTGTGAGTGCGTGAATGTGTGAGTGAATGATTTACCTTGTAAACACTATCTTATCAGTTACAGTTAGTCATTGTGAGTTACTTTAAGTCAGTTACAGTTAAGAAGCTTGTGATTTTTATTTTGTTATTTAATTTTTTCTGCAATGCATGCGTATCATTTTGTCATGATCGGCTACTAAAACCATCGTCCAACCACAGACCCTAGAGGTCCATATGGACGAAACATTTTATGTTTCAGATTGAGAAGATCCCCGCGATTGGCGTGAGTTTAAATCAAATATTTTTAATTTCATCTCATGAAATTCTACCTCTGAACATATTATTATTTTAAGAATGAATTTGAATTTTATAAAATCAATCTATCCACGACCAAATTCTAGAATATTTTGTCTATGATTCAAATTTATGCTCAAATAAATTTTAAAGAGTTATGATCACACTAATCTCTGAAGGCTCGATTGAGATTGAATCAACCAAATTTAACAGGCTTCTTCCATTACATTGTCAACTTATTTTGGTTTTTATTATCTGATAAAATATTAAACTGTACTTTAAATTCATTTGAATAGTATTTAATGGTAGATTCATTGTGTTTTCATTAGTAAATAGCTTGTGTATTCCCCTATAGTAATAGACTAGTAATGAGATGTTTTAAAAATACTGCTTCATCCTGCAGAGTTGGATGAATCAGTTGTGTTTTTAACCGTCCACCTTGAAATGGAGGAATATTAATTGTAGGCCCAACTGTAGATCAATGAATAAATAAAACTCATAGTCCCAAGTTCATAATTTATTTTGATTGAATTCGTTATTTTTAACAATTCGTTGTTATTTGTAGCCAAAAGCGACAAGAAGAACAAAGACAAGAATTCCTCAGGCGGCTCGAAGAACGCAGACAGGCAAGAATAGACGAGATGAGGCGGCTCGGCATGATTGATGAGGAGGAGGAGGAGGAAATACAGCAGAGGGAGCCGCCTCCTCAAAGAGCCCTCCCCAATATCGACCCTGAATGTAAGTAGAGTGGTTTTTCAATTCAATTTCAATTTCTTTATTTGCCACAATCTCACATGCAATAAATTGAAAGTTAATCAGTTACATCACCAGTCCGTCCAGTTCAGCACGTTCTATGCATGCGTCAGTTATTACGATGGACCTATCACAGTAGGGCAATGGGCGCATTGACGCATGCGTTGAACGAGCTGAATTGAGAGGGCCGGTGACTATTCTCTGATTAAAACTGCTTTAGGATTGAGACCAGCTTGGCCTTATTGGTGGTCGCGGCTGGTCCTAAAGCAGTTTAAATCAAAATATAGTATGATATATGAATTGAGCATTGATTAGAATGACGTCTCCTTCCAATATGATTTTATGTCTTATCACTTATGCTTTCATTCCATTATATTTATTGTAGCCTACTTTGCGTTATTACTCTTGACAAATTCTGTGTTGCTAAGCGAGAACTTGTGAATGTGACTTATTGAATGATGATTATTTGATTAGATGGAACAATAATATAGAATATTATATATTCGGTACAGATGATAAAAGAATCAAATAAAAAAATAAAGTATCCCAACGAAAAAACTGTAACATTGGAAATGAATCTAATAGAGATACTAATTACAGAAACTGTACAGTACAGTATCTGTAATACTAATAAACTACAAAAATAGAGTAGTGTATAATAGTGAATAATGTCTCCTGAATTGGAAGTGGAATATTCATTTAGGCTTTTTATTGTTTTCATGCTTCTGTATAATAGACGAGGCACTCATGAAATTGTAAGTACTTAGGTAACAATAATAAAAGAAAATTATAATGATGGAGAAGGCTGTGAAGAAAATGACCCGGACTGGATTCCAAGTGTATCAAGTGAGGAGGACGAAAATGAAAGAGAGCCACAAACCAGCGAGAGAAGTGAGGGAGAGCATCAATTAACAAATATTGACGAGGAAAATGATGTCTCAGAAGACAGTATATTGAAAGAAATATGTAAAGGGAGAAAAAGGAAAGCCAACCCTCTTACATGGAAAAGGAATGCTGCTAAACAAAAAAGATTGAAAGGAGAAGCTTATCAGTCAGCAGCACATAAATCTGATAAGTTTCAAGATAAGAGGTCAATGAAACCTCCATGTTCTGTAACATGTAGGAATAAGTGTACAACTAGAATAAGTGAAGTAGAAAGAGGTAGCCTACATAAGAGTTTCTGGACAAATTTTGATTCATGGGATCAACGGCGACAATACATAATCTCCTGTCTTGAATTGAATGAGCCAGGTCGTGTTCGAATTAGAAATGGAGAAAGACAAGGCAAGAGAAAAACATCTAGAAAATATTATTTTATTGTGAATGATGAGAAGGTGAATGTATGCCAAAAAATGTTTCTCAACACTTTGTCTATTACAGAAGGGTTTCTATCAGTAACTGTTTCAAAAAGAGATCCCTCTGGAAGTGGAATAGTTCTTAGTGATAAGAGAGGTAAACACGAACCATCTAATAAAGCATCATCTGATGGCTTTTGATAATTCATAAATACTTCCCTTCAAATCTCAAATCCAACTAAGCTGTCTGTTGATTTTCTTAAAGGTCATCTTCTGAGCAGACTTGACTTTTATGTGTACTAAAAAGTTCACAATTTTCTTTCAGTGATTATGATTACCTTTAATACAGGGACTGTATTATCACAGTGTGGTCATTGTATGTTTCGCTTTTGGTTGGCTAGCTCGGTCAAATCCACCATAATTTTGCCAACTTGCATAGGATTTGCATTGACAAAATGCTTGAATGAAAATGTTATGTTAAGTGATGCCCTTTCAACTCATAATGTGCATATGTGAGTTCATAATTCCAATTCAAAAAATTCTGTATAAGGGTAGAGAAAAATTGTTTAATGTTGGAAAAGTGATTTTCACAGTCGTTTCTCTTAAAGAAAGTTTGAAAAATGTGTAAATGGGTTCAAATTAGCCTGTAAGCCCATTTCACAATTCAAAATATTGGCCAAAGTATGAGGGCGGTGGCGGCAGAAAAGATGTTCCGAATCTTTGTTATGGGCCCATTCAAACCAATGGCCACACTGTGATTATCCAGGCTCGGTAACTTGTAGTACCTAATTGAATTGAATCTATTTATTTCTCGCTCAGAGTGATGAAAATGAGTGGAGATGAGCTCAAATTGG
Organism: Laodelphax striatellus; assembly: GCA_017141395.1. Taxonomy (NCBI): domain Eukaryota; kingdom Metazoa; phylum Arthropoda; class Insecta; order Hemiptera; family Delphacidae; genus Laodelphax; species Laodelphax striatellus. The sequence continues at coordinate 4,059,398 of CM029531.1, read as the reverse complement.
ATTGTCGTTTTTCTTACAGATGGAGAAGGCGGACTGGTTTGGGGAAGAATGGGCAAGAGCCCCTATATGCCGGGCCGAGTTATAAATGACGCTGCTACAGGGCAATGCCACCGAATCCAAAGTAAGTACACAATTATCTGTTTGCAATTTATTTACAATTTATTTACTCGTAAACGAGCCGGCAACCGGGGAAAGTCATCGGGTAAAAAGTAAGTACAGCGATATCCATTTAATTTGACGCTTGGCATTAGTTAGAGATATATTATTTATTTGCCGTCGTACTCTACGGTCATCAGCAACGTCAAAAAATAATCATCTATCTGTCTGTCTAAGCGTCAAATTAAATGAATCTAATTATGGAACAAAATAAAAGGTATGGTAGTTTCAAGAGGATGATTCAAGCTTCATTCAGCTGATCAGTGATATGTCATTGTAGATCGAGAGCTCGATCTCCTCTATCTTTTACTAAGAGATTAAATTCAGCAATTTCATGTGTCTTTCTCTCAAAGTTTGCACCGCAAACCTCAACTTGGCTACATTGTATGTTCATCTCCAATTCTTTGTAGTTCTAATATTATCGGATAGCTAATTATTTCATAGCATTCAATTCCTCAAAGGCATGCACATCAGATTGGAAGTGGGATACTCTCAATAATGTGATTTCAAATCTGGTATGCCATGAATAATCGCATGTCATGAAATAATTAGCGGTCTGATAATATTGAAACTATAAAGAATTAAAGATACATATACAATGAAGCCTATAAGATAAACATGCCATAGGACAGCCCATAAGGTGGTTCTACAAACATGCAGTTCTCGAGAAAAATTGCCTACGCTACATGAAAAGTTTCTCGATTTAACATTTGAGAGATGGAGAAATCGAACTCTTGATCTGCAATCACTTGGTGCAATCAGCTGGCTCAGAATTTTGAATAGACAGAGAACACTACCTTCTATTCTAATTACCTTGGATCGACGATTTATGCATCCACATTATTATACAGTATTATATTTTATAATCATTATTCGTAATAATTTATTAGCATCATTATTATTATATAATTATTACAACTCTATGCGATTCACTTGTGTAACCTAATTATTGTTTTGTTTTCAGTGTGTGCGAACGGCGTTGTGCGGCAATTTTACCACCTGTTATGGCTCGGGGACGGCCGCACAAGTTGGTTGGGGGCGTCAGCCATCGCCCCCTTCGGTGTAGGACCAGGCCGTCCCCTGGAAAACTTGAAAAATCACATCAGAGCTGTGAGTAGATTATCCATTAATTAATTATTCATTCAATGTTTGACTACATGCTATTCACTAACTATAGTAGTTAGTGAGTTAGTAATTATTACAACGCGCCGAAGGTGTGCTTCTTCAAGAACGCCGAGCGCAGCGTTGTCACGATCCTTGGACAAAATACAGTTCGTTAATGAAATATGAAGTCGAAACTGACAAAAATGGCTTTTGCGATTATTTTTCAAGCAATGTCTATGTCTATGTCTATGGATTGGTAACTCTATGCGATTCACTTGTGTAGCCTAATTGTTGTTTTGTTTTCAGTGTGTGCTAACGGTGTCATCCGACAATTCTATCACTTGGTTTGGCTCGGGGACGGCCGCACGAGTTGGTTGGGGGCGTCAGCAATCGCCCCTTTCGATTTAGGACCAGGCCGTCCCCAAGAAAACCTCAAACAATACATCAGAAGAGTGAGTAGATTAATCAATTATTCATTCAATGTTTGACTACATGCTATTCACTTACTATAGTAGTTCTGCGAACAGTAGACCTCACGCAGTTATCTAAACTCATGTAGGCTACTCAGCTCATTAATTTTGTACAAAATATATCCTAACAATCGGGCATTCAGCAAAATTGAACTAAAAAATAATGTTGCATGCCACACCAATCTCAGCTGGCAATGAAGTTTTGCAAATAGAATCGATACAATTCAAGATTTTCTAACTCTATTTTGTCTGAAATTCCTCACTTCAAATTAGTTTGGTTTGTCATTGAAATGTCAGGGTATGTTGATATCCTGATTTATCAACTTGTTGAATTGCCAGCTCATTTAACGGACGGCTGTGCAACTGGCCGTTATAATACAGTTTCCTTTTAATTATTATCTCTCAGCAGCAAAACTTACTTCATCAAAGTTGAATAGGCTAAATGAAGAAATTCTCGAAAAAATCCTATATCAGAGCGTTGTATTAATGTACAGTAACATTTTTTTAATGTCTGATATTGGACTTTTAATAATAATTATCATTAATCAAAACTCAATTATATTGGAGCAGTAGATCAAATGAAATTTAATATTCTGGCGTTTTCACTAATTTGCAGCATGCTAGAGTCGCTGACAAAATCGACCAAGTTTGGACATGAGGAATGAGATTACCTACCACTTTTCCCGTTGTATTCAGATCTATTATTTGTATTTTCTTAAAATGTGTGTCAATGAATGAAATGTTTTTTTTTGTAGCAAAAAAATTCTGCCATCAATAAGAAGGCGGCAAGAGTGCCACCCCCCAGGAGCCGCCTGCGGGAAATATATGAACGGGGGGTGGCGGAGGCGGAGGAACGAGTCTTGGCGCTCTTCGCCAATTTCTAAAAGCCGCTACAGTAAGTCATTCATTTCTATTTCTTTTAATTCAGAACTGTCTTCATTGAGATCCTTTCCTACTCTAACTATTCACACCCTTCCTAATCGGATTCGAAGTAGACTTGACTACAAGCCAAAGCTATTTTGAATTACAATAATCCAAATTTACGCCAATAGATCTTGTATTCAGATCTATTATTTGTATTTTCTTAAAATGTGTGTCAATGAATGAAATGTTTTTTTTTGTAGCAAAAAAATTCTGCCATCAATAAGAAGGCGGCAAGAGTGCCACCCCCCAGGAGCCGCCTGCGGGAAGTATATGAACGGGGGGTGGCGGAGGCGGAGCAACTAGTCTTGGCGGTCTTCGCCGCTTTCTAAAAGCCGCTACAGTAAGTCATTCATTTCTATTTCTTTTAATTCAGAACTGTCTTCATTGAGATCCTTTCCTACTCTAACTATTCACACCCTTCCTAATCGGATTCGAAGTAGACTTGACTACAAGCCAAAGCTATTTTGAATTACAATATCCAAATTTACGCCAATAGATCTTGTATTCAGATCTATTATTTGTATTTTCTTAAAATGTGTGTCAATGAATGAAATGTTTTTTTTTTTGTAGCAGAAGAATTCAGCAATAAATAAAAAGGCGGCAAGAGTGCCACCCCCCAGGAGCCGCCTGCGGGAAATATATGAACGGGGGGTGGCGGAGGCAGAGCAACAAGTCTGGGCGGTCTTCGCCGCTTTCTAAAAGCCGCTACAGTAAGTCATTCATTTCTATTTCTTTTAATTCAGAACTGTCTTCATTGAGATCCTTTCCTACTCTAACTATTCACACCCTTCCTAATCGGATTCGAAGTAGACTTGACTACAAGCCAAAGCTATTTTGAATTACAATAATCCAAATTTAATGAAGACTGAGCATTGTTTGATTTTTATTGCTTGGAATGATGTCAATCCCAGAGGATTGAGATCGGGAATTTTTGCTGGAAACTGATGCGTGGTACAATGATCTACCCCAGAAACTCTGTAAATGTTGAGAGATATCTTGATTGACCTGTGATAAAATAGAGTTTATTTCAGCTGACGGTCTTGGATCAAACCGTTTAGTTTGGTGCATACTTTTATAAACTCATTCCTGATGCACATACACACTTTCATTTTCATACCTATCTATCCTACTTTATTTTCAACGCAATAATTCAACTTTCAAAGTCGATAAAAACATTATTTGGGTCATTTGCACAACAACCCATTATATTTTTTTGCGATGATTCAATCACAAGCCAACCTTCCTTAAATAAAGTAGTTTCTACAAAATGCAGTCTATTTAAAAACCAATCAACTAATATTACAATGTATTTCCAATAAGATTTAGTCTCATCTTAACAAATGATACTTGAGAGAAAATTCAACAGGCTTTCGCCCAGATCTGTTCCCCTTCTAATGTTTATGAAAATAATCTTAATCTAGGCCCTATTATTGTTTGTGATATTGACAATGTGTTTTTGTTTTTCAGATCAAAACAACCAGCATCACCATCATCATCATCGTCATCAAATCCACAGGAGCATCATCATCATCATAATCAGCATCACAGCAGCGGCAGCACCGGTTAATTTTAAGTAAAATATTTTTATTATAAGTTTATTTTAGAAACAATTTCGTGCAAACAAAGCAATCAACTGTCCGTTCCTTATAAATAAGAATGAGATAATTTTAAATTATGTTCTATATAATAATTATCAATATTTAAATATCACAACACAATAATCAATAATCAGTGCTACGGCTCGCTGGCAGTTCCTGCTCTCGATTTTAGTTTTGATTAATATATTTTTCGACGTCGGTTATATTAGGGATCAGAGAAAGGGTATGAAGTAGTAAAACAAGTTAGTAATTTAGTTAATCTTGATCTAGGCTACACATCACATTCTGCACTGAAGCACTAATTTTCAATCCAAATTATCTCTGCAAATTATTATTATTCGCAATCATTGTAAATGTGTAGACGCAATCAACAGACGCAGACGATGACAATACCCAGATCATCTTGTCGGAAGACTAATGCAAAAACAAAACACAAAAACATGATCTAGTGGAAAACAAACGAGAAAGATGCTCTATTTGCTACCAAAAGATGTCAAAGAGGTTTGGTAGGGATTATGCGGTAAAGAATGCAAAGAGAGTGAACACTAATTATTGTACTGGATGTGAGAAAATAAAGTACATGTGTTCGAAATGCTTCTTCCAGACACATTCAGTCACTCTGAGGAAGTGAAAGCAGTGTGGTATAAGTTGCAGCAATACATAAAATAGGCTTAGTTGTTAGGATAGACAGGTTGAGTTGGGTTATTATGTAATATTACATATATTAGTATGTGATATATAAATACGTTGGGTTATTTATGTAGGGATTTGTGATAGTGATACATATGATGGGGACTATTTAAGATAGAACTGATGAGAAATCCAGGAATGCCAGTATTTGGTGAGTACTCCACAACAGGGAGGAATGATTTATCCATATCAGCTGAACAACTGCACCCAATCATTAAATAAACATGTCACAAACTCCAGCATTCTTTTCTCTGACTGCAAATCTCTTGCACTTGACTATCCCTATGATCCAGATGGTTAAGTTGGAACGGCTTCTGGAAGAATAAAATTCATATATCAATTCCTGATAACCATTGGGCATTCTGGTTTGAGCAACTCCCGACTGAGAAAGAGAGGATCTGCATTCATCAAGGATCTGGAATATGAGAATCCACGGATGGGATTTTCCTGAGTGTCTCATTAAATGGGATTAATGCATTTAGTCGGAAATTCAAAGATCATGCCTCCAGCTACTTTCAAACATTCGAATATCAAGCTGATTCAAAGAATCAATTTTACCAAGCACTGTTTACGTTTTTGCGTGCTGCTGAGCTACCAAAGAAATACACGATTTGATGAACCAGTTAACACTAATTGGGTAAGTATGTTCTTGGATGGTGACTGTAATTCGGACATTCCAAACACCGAAGGTGTACTAGACAAGAAATTAAAGACTTTGATTATTTATTTCAAAATGCCAGGTCTTTCACACTTTCCTTCAAAGCTCATGAGGCGGTAATGGAACCTAAATATGCGAGATACCGCATGGCGGAAATCGCTTGCGCACTCGAGTATTACTCAGATCAGACTACATTCATTAGAAACATTACCATGTTCTCAATCAGGCTTCTAATCTATTAATTAATCATTTTCAATAGCAATAAAGGTCTATCAAGGGGGAATTGTGACTAACAATGCCTATTCTTATTATGAGCTATCAAAAATTAACCAATTTATTCCACCCAAGTTTGATTCTGGATTCAAGAAAATAGTTTTCAATTATTTTACGTTTCACATACATTAAATTTATAATAGAATTGTAATAAATTATCCTTTGTTAATTGTACACGGTTACCAGCTGATGACTGTCAGTCATCTGATTTTTAAGGTCGGCCATTATTAAATGCCATTTCATTACTGCGATCGATCTCTTTCGCGTCTGAGTCATTACTGTCCTGAGTCTGCCATAGTTCCTGCGATCTATTTAAGTTTCTGCGATTTCTTCTAAGTTTCATCAAGAAGATTAATTGAATTAGGCCTAATTTGAATTCATTTCAAATTATAAGTTTATAAGTATTACATATTTGCTGAATATGGAACGCGGCGAGTTTTTAAGGTAAGCATCATTCATTAGAAACATTACCATGTTATCAATCAGGCTTCTAATCTATTAATTAATCATTTTCAATAGCAATAGAGGTCTATCAAGGGGGAATTGTGACCAACAATGCCTATTCTTATTATGAGATAATACTGTCAGTCATCTGATTTTAAGGTCGGCCATTATTAATTACCATTTCGTTTCGTTACTGCCACACTGCGATCTCGACTGTCTGCTTGTTTCTCGTCTGCTTTCATAATAGTTACTCGAAGTTTCTGCGATTTCTCGAAATAGCTTTTTCATTTCTAAGATCATATTACAGAATAAGTACTGTAATTATTACAGAGTAAGATAAGAATGGAACGCGGCGAGTTTTTAAGGTAAGCATCATTCATTAGAAACATTACCATGTTCTCAATCAGGCTTCTAATCTATTAATTAATCATTTTCATGTTACCATCATTGAGAATAAAGATGACCTTCTAATTCTAACTTTTGACTGCCAAAAAAACCAACCCTTACCAAAACTATCGGACCAATCGACTTACTACAGTCGACAGTTATATCTCAACAACTTTTGTATTGTTGAAGGAAATTCGAAATCAACAGAGAACGTTACCGCTTATATTTGGACTGAAGATGAATTCAGTAAGGGGTCAAATGAAATATCTTCTTGCGTCATTCTCCATCTTAATTCTATTGACATGACACCATACACCACTGATCAATCGAATCATCAGCGATGGATGTGGTGGTCAAAATAAAAATACCACTTTAGTCAGTGCAGTTTGCTACTGGTTTCTGAAAGCTGCAGAGAATATCAATGAAGTACAGATTTTGTTCCCAATGACTGGTCACAGCTTCATCCCACCGGATCGAGTCTTCGGAAACATTGGAAAGTAAATGAAGAAACGAGAAGTAATTACTAGCCTAGTAGAGTACATTAACATAATCAAAAAGTTTGTAACAGTGAGAAAACTCGGACATGATGTAACAAACAACGACTGGAAGAAAGCAGTTGGAACTTGCATCAAGAAATCCAATTCTTGGCACTTCGGGATCTCGTCTTGTAAAACGATTTATCGTACTAGGGCAAAATCATTGAACACTGTCAATATTCTGGTGCAAGGTGAAAGCGCTCACCGGCTACGACAAGTAACTGAGATTGCCGGAGGGAGCATTGTAAAACGTGGCAAATCTTTGGAAGGCTTATAGCAGGATTCTTTCAACTTGTCAGAAAACAACTGATTTAACGTTAGTAAACGAGCGTACATCAATCAGCTGTTTTCTGACAATTTAAAAGAATCCTGCTATAGCTGATGCCACAACCATCAACACTGGAAACTATGTGGCCAAAGACCAAAAGAAACAGGATGTTAATTGTCTTCTAAAGAAACATTATGGTAATGATTGAAGAGCCCACGAGCACTTGAAAGTTCTTTAAACATGTTTTGGATGACATTGAGATGCCATTACCAGCCGAAGACAATGACAATGAGTGCCATCCCATGCATAAAGTGCCAGCTTTTCAAATTTAGATTAACTTTCTATCAAGAACTTTTGGTAATTATGACAATTAATCTACAAATATTTTTTTGTGTTTTAAAAAAATAGTTTTCAATTATTTTTTGTTTCTCATACATGAAAGTTATAATTCATTTGTAATATTATTATTCACCCTTCACCCTATTCGATCCTTTTGATTACCAGCTGATGACTGATCGAAGTTCGGCCATCATTGCGTTCATTAGTGCCATTACTGTCACAACACTCACATCGTCTGCGTTATTTTTGAGATTTTCAGTGCGACTCCTACCTTCCTCTTCATCATTCTTCTTCTATTCATTCTTCCTTCTATCTTATTTCTTTATCATTCTGCTAGAGTGCAGAATTTGAAAAATGGAACGCGGTGTGTTGCTGAGGTAAGAAACATTCATTAGAAATATTACATTACCTGTACCTACCTCAATCAGGTTTCGAATCTCTTTATCAATTCTCAGTAAAAAGATCATGTTTCGGATTGAGGGTTAATGACTTCCCTGCACTAATAGAGGATCATAACACAAAATGCATAATGTACGCCGACGACACAACACTTCTAGTCTCAAGCAACACAGCTGAAGGATTGATCACAAATGCTGCAAACTCTCTACAGAAAACACAAGAATACTGTAATGCCAACAATCTTGTTACAAATGCTTCAAAAACAATCGAGGTCAATTTTAGTAAGAGAGGGGCCCATTTAACAAACACATGCAGCACAGCTGAGCGCAAGGTTGAATTTTTGGGCATTACAATAGACGGGGGCCTGTCATGGAATGCACATGTGGACGCTGTATGCAAGAAACTGGGCTCAGGAATATATGTTGTAAGGAGAGTGAAGTGTATAGCAACACTGGAAGCGGCAAAGGCGGCATACCACGCCCTGGTAGAGTCCCACCTGAGATATGGGCTCATTGTGTGGGGGGATCGTCTGCGGGCAATCTGAAGAGGGTCCTCACACATCAGAAGAGGGCCATAAGAGTGCTGGCAAGTCCCAAGCAAAGAGAGACGTGTCGAGATACCTTCCCTCACCTGGGCATAATGACGGTGACCAACATGTACATCTAGGAAGTCATCACCCATGTGCCAACTAAATCTCCAGAGAGGCACAGATGTACATGCGTACGTCACACGTCAGACAGACAACTATGTACTCCCGAGGCACAGGACTGCAATCTTCAAGGAGAAACCATCATACATGGGCAGAAAACTGTGGAATCACCTGCCAGAGACATCAAGAGGCTAGACTACTCAACACTGAAAAGAAAACTTAGTAATTTTCTCAAAGAAAGGCCCATGTATGAAATTAGCAAATTTCACAACATACTGGCCTATCGACTGAAGAGGAGTGACTCTGTCAATGACAGGGAATCGCAGGCTGGGAGGAGGCTGCTTAGCAATACAGGATTCTCAGAAACTTGGAAGACACCAGGAATAACTGAAATCATTTTATGGAGTGACTCATGTGGCGGACAAAACAACAACATAAAGATTATCCTCTTTCCAAAATCTATGTAACTTCTATGTAATATTTTTGTGTAATTGATTCTATGTACAGTATTATCCTTTATTATATTTTTTTCAAATTGTTTTTTGTCCAGTGTATTGCCAAAGTGGAAATAAATTATTTATTTATATTCTGGACGAGCACGCTACCTTGAATAAAGTAACTTTGAAATAATTGATCTCAGGGCATAAATAGTTTTCTCCCTAATGATCCAGACTTTAGTGACATTGAATCAGCACTGAAACTGCAGCAGAGAATCTACACACCGTATAGATAAATACATCAACAATATCAACATGCTGCGGGATGCAAGGTAGAAAATTTGTTTTGTTGTGGGAATGATGGATGCAAGAGCACTTCAATGTTAATGGAAGTTATCTCGAGACATGAAAATGGTATAACAGTATATGCAGCATTACAATATAAGATGCTTCATGAGCACTGTAGGTATTGGTGAAGAAATCACCAATACAGTAGTAAGCAAGATGTATATAAAAATAGAGTTAATTGGCTCAAAACTAGACAAATAACAATAACCAAGGATAAGCCTTTTTCAATATCAGACTTTTGTTGACAAATGTGTGGAGGTAAATACAAAGAAGAGTCTCCAAAGCAGACACAACTGCTACAGTTTCTTTTTTCACCGAAAAATTGGAAGGACTCAGGCCAAATGAGAAACGAGCTACTATTTGAGATTAGAAACTGACACATAACTTGTGTTATGTAGTTTAATTCTTAACTTGTGTTTAAATCTCTAGAATTATTGATTTTAAAGTTGAATATATATAAAGTATTATAATGCTGATCTTCAAGTTCACACAAAGACGGATCTCTGTCATTGAATTATTTCAAATTTTATAAACAATTGTCTCTGACTAAATCGAGTTGTGCGAGATTGTCTCTTGAATGATCGTTGAGAATACAACATTCATGATAGGATTTGATTCAGTGAGAGATAATTTTTGTGTGGTGCTGAGAGGAGATGTCTCATCGATAAATCCGGCTGGAGCTTCCGGCACAATTTTCACAACACAGTGATCTTTTTCTTCACCACATTAGGGCCATGTCATACGAGCGCTGATAACGTACCGTTATCAACAGAACGTGTACATGTCATACGTGACGGCAAATGCATGTGGTGCCTGTCATACGTAGCGCTGGCGCTACATCTCCATATGACAGGGTCTCTGCGTTAGCAACCGTCTGTGTTGGCAGCGCAGCTCACGTTGCTAACGCAGACTCGAGTACCGCAATAGCGCCCGCCCGTATGACAATCTCCAAAAGAACCCCATTGCCATGTTGGAGCGAATTTAGCGGTACGAGCGCTCGTATGACGGCCCTTAGATTAGTCTACCGTTCTGCAATTTCTCAATAATAAATCTATAATATTAATATGATATTACTGTTATTATTAGACATCTTTTATATAAATTATTCTTAGTCTTCAATTATTTTACGTTTCACATTCATGAAAGTTATAATTCATTTGTAATAATTATACATTTATCCTTCGATTGACCAGCTGATGACTGATCTAAGTTCGGCCATCATTCATTGCAATTACTGTCTCCGTGCTGTACACGTCTGCTCACTCGTTCTCTTTGCTTATTATTATAAAATCCATATACACTTTTGTGTAAAATCATTAGTGCAAAGTGAAAATAAGTGCAAATTGCTAAATTGAGCCATCCTAAAAATGGATCGAGGCCACTTGCTCACTTACAAGTGTCTGCTCACTTGTTTCTCGTCTGCGTCTCTCGTTTTTTCGGTTTGTGCGTCTTATAAACATTCTTCTCTACTTTCTCATCTCATTTAATTACTTTATAAAGTGATATAAAGTATTATAAATAGGTAGAGAACATGGAACGCGGCTATTTGCTGAGGTAAGGAACATTCATTAGATTACATTACATTACCTGTACCTACCTCAATCAGGTATCAAATCTCTTTATTAATTCTCAGTAGCAATTATTGATTCTAAGTAGCAATAAAGGTATATTAAGCGGGATTTGTGACAAACAATCTGCCGATTCTTATAATGAGCTATCAAAAATTAACCAATTTATTCCACCCAAGTTTGATTCTAGATTTAAGAAAAAGGTTTTCAATTATTTTTCGTTTCACATACATTAAATTTATAATGGAATTGTAATAAATTATCCTTTGTTAATTGTAAAACGGTAATCAGCTGATGAATTTCAGTCATCTGATTTAAGGTTGGCCATTATTATTACCATTTCGTTACTGCCACACTGCGATCTCGACTGCCTGACGTGCCTGTTTGTTTCTCGCTTGCTTTAATAATACTTACTCGTTTCCGTGATTTCTCGAAATAGCTTTATTTTGTATTTCAAAGATTTACAGATACTGTAATTATACTGATTTACAGATACTGATTTAAGTACTGTAATATTATTACAGTAAGATAAGAATGGAACGCGGCGAGTTTCTAAGGTAAGCATCATTCATTAGAAACATTACCATGTTCTTAATCAGGCTTCTAATCGATTAATTATTTTCAATAGCAGTAAAGGTCTATCAAGGGGGAATCGTGACTAACAATGCCTATTCTTATTATGAGCTATCGACTAGTTTTCAGTTCAACTGTATTTCTAAAATTTGAGGTATAGAAACGCCTACTTTTTCTTAAAAATGGCATTGTCAGATAAGAGAGAAAGTTCGTCCATTCATCTAGAATTAAAAAAATTTGTATTATTCCAATCCACACACTGCGTATCGATACACTAGTATCCAAGTCACACTTTGTCGACTTTTGTGTGCTGCATAGTATTCGTCATAACGTTATTCCACCCAATTTTGATCCAAGATTCTAGATTCTAGATTAAAAAAAATTGTTTTCAATTATTTTACGTTTCTCATACATGAAAGTTATAATTCATTTGTAATGATTATTCACCCTTCTCCCTATTCGATCCTTTCGATTATAGCAGGATTCTTTTAAATTGTCAGAAAACAGCTGATTGATGTACGCTCGTTTACTAACGTTAAATCAGCTGTTTTTTGACAAGTTAAAAGAATCCAGCTATGATGACTGATCGAAGTTCGGCCATCATTCTTTTGTTCCGCCATTAGTGCGATTCTTTGTATGGGCGAAAGTCACCACATTTATCTCATCATTATATTTCAAAATCCATTTATTGTCAAATGGAACACGACCGTTTGCCAAGGTAAGGTACATTCATTAGAAACATTCATTTTCACAAATTCAATAAGATTAGAAACTCATAATTAGAAGTCAAGATAAGAATTAAGATTAGAAGTCATCCGCCTAATATACCATTCCTACGCTGAATACCTGTTTCAACACTGCATTGAAGTCTGGGGTGTGGCCATGAACACTCACATATATCATTCACGCTTCAGAAGCACATAATCAGAGCTGCATTAGGTAGACCTAGGCTTTATTCTAGTAAATTTAATTAATTCCTACGCTGAATCCCTGTTTCAATACTGCATTGAAGTCTGGGGTGTGGCCATGAACACTCACATAAATCATTCACGCTTCAGAAGCACATAATCAGAGCTGCATTAGGTAGACCTAGGCTTTATTCTAGTAAATTAATTTTTGAAGTACTGGATGTATTAACTATTAGGCAGTTATTTGTGATGAGAATTGTGACTTATTCTTGCGCTAATAAAAATCAATTTATGAGCAGGCAAATCACTTACAATATAAGAATTAGTTGATTGGGTTAAAAATAACTTCTATTTCAAGATTGGTAGCTTAATGAAATATAGTTCTCAAGATTGATCTTGTACTTTCCATATTAAACTTTTTATGTAGATATAGATATTATTAATTTTATTGTTGAGCATTATTATTTATTGTTGAGCAATATTATAAACAAATAAATATGCACATCAGCGCACAAGCCTAGCTTTGCTGATGTATGCAGGTATTATTAAGAGCAATTTATTGTTGTTATTATTATATGTGTATTATTTACTAAAAAAATGTATTGATGAAAATTGTATTGTATTATTGTCGTGTGAATAACTAAAATAACCTCAAATTCACTTAGTGCGATAGAAGCCGGCAATTTGCTTGTGGTGAGGGGTTATTAATTCAATAATATCAGCTTCAGCTATGATCGAATTAGATCATCTTTGTCATCAATAAAATCTACAATTATGAAATTATGCCTTGAGTATATTGCGTTTCCATCATCACATACATCAGCCATTATAAAAAATTCTCTGTTTTAGGGCTATTCTGCTTTGCATAAGTATAAACTTCATTACTAACTTATATTACACAATATTCAAGTTTTCTTATAAGCTACACAACTAAAAACCAACTTTCGTGCTTCAATTAATGAATTGCTCCTTCCAGGTGAATTTACTACTCATTTAACATGAGGACTCTGCAACCGGCTGTTAATTGTATGATAATTTCAACTTTGTACTTTGATGACAACTTTGTTCTTCTTGTACAAACGGCTTAGATTAGAACACTTATGCCGGGTTTCACGAACCTTGGTCAAATACAATTTGACGATCTTCAAAAGAAAAGGCCGTGGCACACACGGTAAAAAAGTTGTTGCAAATGAACGGAAACTACAGCTGATCTTTTATAATGAATTTCAAGTGATTGGAATTCTTATTCATAAACAGCCGGGGATAAAAGGCTAATCTAGCAATGCACCATTGCACACTGATCAATTTTCTACGGCCAAATATTGACGGTCAAATTTTCGCATAGTGTGATAATAACTGTTCAACACCTGTTGATGCGTTTGAATATAGTTAAATATTTGACCAATCTTGGTGAAACCCGGCATTAGAATTTGTACACTACACTAGCGCTACCTGGTGTTATATCTGCCAACCAGTTCAGAAATGACGATGCAACCTGAAGTGATCTTCTAACTGGGAAGGTCTTCCAGCTTTTCATCGATGAATTTCCAAGAATGTTTCCAGCTACGATGATTTTCCGTGGAATGTGTCGATCAAGAGCAGCACATCTGTACGAGTGACGTCATCTGCTTTTCAAATTCTTCTTTGTCATCGTTGTTGTTGGTGAAAATCATGTCCCAGTCTTCAACTGAGTCCAGATCGCATTCAGTTTCTGCATCGTCTACACCTGTGAATAGAAAGAAAGACACATTTCCATTTTTGAATACCATTCAAAGTATACCAAAATACTTAATATATATACAGACCCGACAATATACAAGATAGACCGAAAAACTTTTTGAGAAGTTTTCTGACATTGAATCAAGAAAAACGTTCCAGTAAACATAGGTCCTAAAATGATTTGTTTCCCCCTAGTCATCATTTTGTTTTTACACTCTATTCATTTTTTTTCTCTAGAATGGTTTGACTAATTTCGTTAAAATTTGGCATGGTCAAGACCAAGATGAATGTCTGTTGTAAAAAAATGAAGCAACCTTATCTGAAGAGATATTTCAGAATGGTGGGCATTTTAAATTGGAATAACTCGAAAACTTTACGCTGCCAGCCATTTTAAAGGTTGCTTCATTTTTTTACAGAAAACTTTGTACTCTCTCTCTCTTTTATGGGAAATGATAAAGAAAAGGATATCATTTGACATCCATTTGTAAGAAAGGATGAGAACTAAAAATTCATGTATTCAAACTTCGTCGTTTTACGTACAATCACATTCATTCAATTTTACGCTTGTTATTGGATAGATAGATAGATAGAGAGATCTTGACGTTGCTAATGACCGTAGAGTACGATGGCAAAGAAATAATATCTCTATCTATCTAATTCCAAGCGTCAAATTAAATGAATATCACTCTGGATACATCACAATTTTGTCATCAATCTTTAGCCAATAATTTTGCTTCAAATCTTCACATTAGGCTATATAGTTTATGTACATTTCTCGTCTATTTTAATATCTAGAACTGCCCCTAGAATCATGGCTACCCGGGCGTTTCACATCACTACTGTCCGTGAGAAATAGATTGACCTACAGAGACTGTACAATAACAGTGTGGCCATTTCATGTCACACTTTTGATTGGTTAGCTCGGACAAATCCACCATACTTTTGCCAATTCCCATATTGCATTGGAATGAAACGCAAATCGTAATATGTTATGTTGAGTCACTCACTTCTTACTTATAATTTGCCTTTGCCAATGTTAGTTTTCATTACTTCAAGTTTTTAACACAATACAAAGAATTAATTGAACGAAATTCCTAATAAATAATGCTATGTAATACTTTGAAGACTTCCGCTACTGCGAAAATTGGTAACAGAATAATAGCTAGTAAGGAAATTCGATGAATGCTGCTGCAACAAAAAACTTTTGCCCGGCGGGAATTTAGCTACTATTCTGTTGTCAATATTCGCAGTAGCGGGAGTCTTCAGAGTATTATATAGCATTATTACCTAATTAGGAATTTCGTTCAATTAATTATTGTGATTTAAAAGCAATTGAATAGTTGCAATATCTAATTTTCTTCCATACCAATACAAAAAGTAGAGACAATTTTGAATGTCAGGAAAGTTATTTTTGATGTTGTTTCTCTTGAAATAAGTTTGTAAATGGATTGATGTTTGCCTGTAATCCCATATAAAATTTAAAAAATTGGCAAAAGTAGAGCGGTGGCGGGACTAAAATATATTCCAATACAATGTTTAGGACCCATCCACACCAATGACCACACTGTTATTGTACAGTCTCTGTACCACGGGTCCTCACAAACTTTACCTTCGACAAAGGTCCACCCTCTGTCCTTTCGAACAGCATCAGTTGACACAACTCGTACGGTTTTGATCACACTTTGATCATAACTTGCTCGAAACCACTTGAGATCCGTTCTGCGTCTGGCATCGCTTACAATCCAAACTTTCTTTTTATGAGCTGTAAAAAGAATAGCATACAGTTAAATTTTGATGGACTTACAGCTTATAGCATAAAAACTTTCATGGAAGAATCATAAAGCCCAGGGTGATCTTATTGATAGTCAAAAAATCCGATTCCACAGTTAGGGAGATCAACTGATATTATACTGTACAGTATTTCATTGACAAGTTTGAAATTTCGCACTATTTAGGGTGAGCTGGTGTACTAGTGGCGCGCTCAAGTGAGAGACAGAGTGAACAATTGGGAGGGATTCTACCATTGTAAGATAGGGACAAAACACGAATTTGAGATAGAATTCAATTAAATCATCAAGGCATCATCAATACTTTATAGCTATCTATTATTTTGTGTTTTCAAGGTGTTTTAATATAGGTATTAATCAGTATTTTTATCAGAATGTTTGTTACCTTCTTGCTAGACTCTGTTATGATGTTTGAACTTCCCGCTTTTTGCAACAATCGATATCGCAAGTATAAAAAACATGATTATTTCAAAGATATCAACTATTTCACACAAATAATATTTATTTCAATTACAACATTATATTTACATCTCATATTACAACTATTTACGATCATTATTACATTTTATGTATCGTTATATCTCTCACTCTTTTATTTATTTATTCCAAAAATCAAGGAAGACTACAGGCATTGCGCCCAAAACAGTCTTCACTATTGTTTACAAAGCATACAATATGATAAATTTCAACAGGGAAGCCTTTTGGAATGAAGATCAAATTAAAAAGATCATTGTTTCTTTTCTTTTGAAATGACTACTGAAGTGATCTAAAATATTGTAGCTTTGATTTTATTAGTTAATGGAATATTTTGGATGAGTATTTTTGAAATATGACAAGTTTACCCCGTGTAGCGCAAAGCACCGCTTGCTTGCTCAGTAGCCTACTATATCGTTTGGGAATGCAGTAGAATTGCAACAGACTTGTATCAATGTGAGTTTCCTCTAGAGTTCACATCAAATCTCGCAGTGGTGGAAGCACAATAGAAACGAATGCGCCAAAAGGTTTTTCAATAATAACTTCTTCCCGATGATTATTCATGTCTGAAACATAGCAGGAAATTTCATTTCTATGGATATGTTTACGGTATGTCTTTCTAACCTAGATGGGGGAAAACGTTAGCCGGGTCTACCAGTGACTTTTTTTGCACCGTTTTGGCACCCAACATACATCCTCCTTAGGGGTGGTGGGTGTTTCTTCAACCATACTCCAATCAATACATTGGGTATCCGGCAGCTTCAACATTCTCTGTTGAAATTCATACCACCCCTCCCCCGGCAATCTCCATGGTAGCCGAACATGGGAGGTGGGCAGGTATACTTTAATGTATTGATTGAAGTTCCTTACTAAGTGCCGTGAATAGTGTGTGGCTGAGGATGATGTTGAGGGCTGGTTGGTGGGGGTCCATGTCTGAAACACACCAGGCACCCGTTTTATTCACACCTATGGGACGGACCCTACATAGGCTTCATGACATCTAACCTCACTTATCAATCCTCAATATTTGACTAGGTATCAGATATCCACTCGTGTAATGGCTAGCATTCCTGCTTTCCAATAAACAACTTTCAGGTTAGAATCCACTCAGATACGTATAATCAATCATTACACTACAATGGATATCTTTTTATTAAATTCAAGTATAATCAATACATATTCCTAGGCCACAATACACTTTTTCAGTCACTAGGTATCAGATATCCACTCTAGTGTAATGGCTAGCATTCCTGCTTTCCAATAAACAACTTTTAGATTGGTTTGAAAACAGACATTTTAAAATTTGATTCAATTATAACCTAGCTTCAATCCCTTTCGATTGTTCACTCTGCCTCTCACTTGAGCGTGCCAATAGTACACCAGATCACCCTCAATATATTTAAAAAAAAAATCTTACCTGTGCCCGGTTTTTTAGTCGCTCAATAGACAGTTTATGGATCCAATAGCACTATTGAATCAATAACCATGTGTTTTCAAATGCAAAAAAGTTATTGATTCAATAAGTTTATTGAACGACTAAAAAACCGGGCACTAGTGTTGTAATAAATCCGACTAATATTATTATTAAATTCTTTACAAAACCTTTTCTGAATTATTCTTCATCAAATTGAATGAATTGAAATAGCGACAAATTTTAACTGACTCTGATTACAACATGCTATTACATGCTCTGCCAACATACTCTTAAAAGACAAACCAACTAAATAAATTACATACTTGATATGTCTAACTAGCATTTGGGGAGATTAAACGTCAGCTGTTCAATTGTAATAATGTAAACTGGCCTATTTTATAACTAATCACTTATTTTCGGGCTACCATGCATATTGCATAAGACCTAAATAAAAATGTAATTCAATTTGTAATTTTTAAAAAGCTGTCGTTACTTGAATTTTCGATGTAATCAAGTATCCTAATTACAGTGATATTCATTTAATTTGACGCTTGGCATTAGATAGATAGAGGGATATTACTTCTTTGCCATCGTACTCTACGGTCATCAGTAACGTCAAGAAATGATATCTATCTTAATGCCAAGCGTCAAATTGAATTAATGTCACTGTAATAAGTTGTTGAAACATGAGGTAATTTCACATTCGTACCCATCATGTATGAGATACATGACTGGGTTTCACAAAACCAGAAACATTCGTTCACACAATCACACAATGTTTTTGAGCTTCAACAATATTCCTGATTACATTTAATTAAATAAAACGCATAATCATTTGATAATGGCTAATTACATAGTTATGTGAACTATATTTTTCGTTCTTTTACAAGAATTCTCTTGCAATTTTCAGTTCTTTAGCAACACTTCAATTACCAATTCAATAGTTGAATTAGTAATACAGTAGAAAACAATATTATTTTCTTTCAATTCAGATAAAACTTTTCAACATTGTAAATGTTTTTCTTTGAAGAATAAAAACAATCATTTGGTCATAGGAAGGAGTAGGCTAAGGCTCTACTCACACTAGGAAACTCATATCGCGTCGCTCGGCAACTGGAATAACGAAACATGTGTTTTCAAATGATGAAGCTTAGACGATCCTGCAACCGCGTTGTCTGAACGTCATCATTTGAAAACAAATGTTTTGTTATTCCAGTTGCCGAGCGACGCGATTTGAGTTTCTGAGTGAGTACAGTCTAAAGATCGGGACACACATAAAATATGCGCATTACGGCCGTATCTCGGCATGGAGAGTGTACGACTATACAATATTATGCTTATAAATATCAGGTGTGTGGAATCTAAATGCATTGAATTCCTAGCTCAGCTGGTATAGTCGTACACAATCCGTGTCGAGACAATGCCGAGTTGCGAATATGTGTGTCCCGGGCTTAATCTAGTTTTGCCAATTCTCATAAGATTTTTCAAGTTAGGCTCTTTGTAAAAAAAAGATTTCCATCAATTCAATAGAATGTAATAGTGTTGAATTCGTTAGCTGAATTCTAACTATTGACAAAAGTCTTCATTCTGTTGATCTTGAAGGCAGTTACAAATTTTTCAATAACTTATAGTTTGAAAAAAATCTAACCGTCCGGAACCATATCGATGGCGGCTCGGCAAAAATATCCATAATCCTTGGCTCGAATCTGTTCACTCCATGCTACCATTGCTTTGCGATGATTTTCTTTGTAATCGCTCGAGCCGAGCAGTTCGTCTACATCCAAATTGTTCTCTTTGGACCAATGGTGTTTGATTGGCGCCGACAATCTCACGATTACAGCATCATCCGGATTCAATCTAGAAATTCAAAACTCGTAAGTATACAACTATAATAGTAGTTTGTGCAATGGTTGTATTATGAGAGCCTTTAAACGAGTGAGATACCAAGGTTGAAACATGAGCGGCAAAGCCGCGAGTTATTTTAAGGTATCTCAAGAGTCTTTTAAAATACAACCATTGCATACACAGTTTTATCTACGACCAACAAAAAACAGTAATATCTACAACAATCTAAACTAACCGTGATTCAAACGACCATATTCTATTTCAATGTTAGAACAGAATCAGACTACCCTATTAGCTATCCCACATCTCAAACTATGTTATTTTCTGATGATGCTCACTTTAATAGACTACATGACAAGTGAGTGGTGATGAGGCTAGGAATAATATATCATAGCCTACTATGTGGGATGGGAATCAAAGTGATGCCACACTCGCTGCAAGAATCAAGCTGCTTGGTTTCATGCTAAAACGTGTTGAGAAGATTGAAACTTAATTAGAAAATGACTATTATTATGCAAATACCTTTCCATTTCTCAACCAGAATTTTCTGTGAAAATCTTCAAGTAGGCTAGTATTAGTTGTATCAATTACAAATGTCCATGATTTTCTCATGGTGTCAATCAGATTCATTTGGAGCTAATTTTACTGTGAAAAAAATAGTTTATAGGTGTGTAAGTTAATGCCATAGAAAGTGAGGTTAGTAAATTAAAATTATTTCTTTCAAATTAATGTGTGAGCGCCGGCTAATCTTTGTGATCAGAATAACGTGCTGAATCGATTGCAACCGGTAATTTGACTCCAGCAAGGTGGAACCAGTAAACTTGACTTTGGCCAAAAACTAGAAAAGTCTTGACTTGAGTTTAAACTAGAGAAAAGTTGTTTTTCAACAGAAATAATTTTTAAATGTGGCTTTGTGCGACCACAATACGGCATGGAGATGAAGTGAGCAAATGTTGGGGCGGTAATGACATAAATGGACTGTAAATTAGCTATATATAATATGGAAAGCAACTCACCGGTTGTTAAGGATAATGTAATTCACTTACTAATGTATTTATTTTATGTACAGTACTTGATGATATGGCGAATTTTTATATTTCGGATTTGCGGGTTATAGTAGTCGTCTTCGCGTTGCAATTCACAACTGGTATTGTAATTTGAACATTGAACCGGGGGAAAGAACAGAAGTGGTTATCTAATCTTGCTTGTCTGATATCCTTATCGCTAGCCTCTACAACTAGTGTATGAACATGTCTTGAACATGTAACAAGAAAAAATTTCCGAGAAAATCCAAAAGTGCTGACACTAAATCATTACCCTGAATTCATTGAACATTTACACACTTGAAAAAAGAGGTAGGCTAGTTTAAACTACAAAAAAACTTCTTTATACAACACTATTCTACCATCTTCCATTAGAAAAAAATGCAATCGAAATCCTCGCATTAACTTCAGCTACAATATAATTAGGCCTATTACAACATACCTGCCTTTTCAATAATAAATCAGTGATATAGTCTTTACCACATTTTCTTTTGCCACTAAACAGAATGATTACTGAAGGTCTTGAATCTTCTCCCATTTTGCAATTACAATATCTATTCTAATTTTAAAGAATTCAAATTACGCCAAGAAACAAATTCGTGACAAACACAAAGACCAAACGTTTCAGGTTATAACGAACAGGCTGAAACCTCTGGAACTGGCGCATGTCCAGTAGGAGGTGATTCAAGGCTACCACACGAAGAAAACAAAATAGTTTTTGTACAACACTATTATTGAAATATTATTGTATTTTACATTGTGTAATCATATAAATAAATTCAAGCTGGTTTAAAAATATCTGATGAGAGAACTTTACCTTCTCCGTCATCTTTCATCAGTCACGGGTTGAATTGTTGAAAGTTTCAAGTTATATTTTGTTTTTTATTGTATTATACTACTTATCATACATTATTTTTTCATGCTTATTTTATATATTATGTGAATCACACTAGGTTACCAAGAAGGCAATATTCTATAACTATTAGATAAAAACCCATTTTTTGGTTATGGTAGAAAGGCCAAGGTCATTGAATATGCGCATGCAATCAAATTGAAATAATTTATTATTGAAAGCATCAAGCTTTATTGTTGTTGCATCAATGGATGAGTTGCCTATTGAATTACTACTTCCCCTGAATAGTTATTTTTTACACAGATTATTTTTAGTATTTTCAAGAAATTATTTTCAGTAACCAGCTGATTTTGGTAAACAAGAGAACTCAGGAAAGCGTCCTGTATTTTGTGAACTGAAGTCCCCGTAGTTTTTGATTGGTGACTTTACGTCACGTGACCGAATACTGCGCATACATTCGTCTGTAAAAGAGTTTCAGTTTCAGCCATATTGGTGTATTAATTCAACTTGATTATTCAAGAATATCAGGTATTACAATTTTTTCGAATTACTCTACAGTTTTAGCAATAAATCTTTGATATTGTCTGATCTAAAACTTCTGTCCGTCAAGTTGGACAACTACAGGATTTTCTGCTATTAGCTGATCACGATCTCGCCTTTGCCACCTTGGCTGATGTGCAGTAGCCTACTAAGCTTTTGTCTGTATTTATCTCACAGCACCGTAGCTCCTAGAATTTCTCCGCTTTCGTTTGATACTCCATCATGTAAATATAAAAATTTCATTTACTTCCAATTCGCCTATGACCCAGCAAATTATTTGTTTATTATCCACTACAGGAGTCAATCATGGTGCTCCGTACAGTAGTTTTTCAATAGTCAATTTGATTCACATGCTCATGTGCTATCGTCTAAATGAAACAGTCTTTGAAAATATTACTGGAATTTTTATGATATTTCATACTACTGATCTGTACTGATTCAGTTATGTTTTGAAAAGTTTTATAGAATGTAGGGTAAACTGTAAGTGTATAATGCTTGCAGCTTTTGCTAGGTAACATACCGTTAGTCATACTAAATCTATCGCTATATGTCAGTAAATATTCACAATTGAATTACATATTTGGAGTTTATATATTAGGCTAGGCCTACATCAAACATTCCTTGATATTCCTGAGTAAGGCCAAATCACTTTGCCTACCACTTGAGGATTTTTAGGCTATGTTGTTGCTTGAGTTCACACTCTATAGTTTGAATAATAGAACTGCATTTGCTTAATTTTGGATTCTGATTACCTTTTTAACTAGGTTTAAAATCTAGTCATTATTATAAACCTAGTTTTAGAACTAGGTCAAGTAGTTCTTGATTCCAATATCACCTCTATAACCGTCCTTTTCAATTAAAATTTGGTGATCATCAACCGGCTCAACAGTCAGTAAAAAATCTGTTTAGTTTTGGGATTGATTATTGAATTGAGCGGGCTTTTTGACTGTGATAAATTCAACCGGTGGTTCCATACGTAATGTATAATTGATTAATATAATTTATAATGTATAATGTTTTTCAAAGATGTAAATAAAGGCATTTCTATTTTATTAATTGATCATATTTTTATCATTACTTACTTGTTACTTCTGTAGTCTTCTCTGCAGTCTGTTGGCCGGGGAATCGTTCTTTTTCCCGTCATTGGGGTTTGTGACAATTTTTCGAAATTCTTCCTTGGCAAAGAAATTGTTAATTGACAGATGTTCAACAAAATAATATCTTGAAATGTCTATAATGTCTTAAATTGTCTATATTATTTCAAGTTATCGCATGTGATTCACCATCCTAACTCTTTTCAATTAAATCACTGTAACATCCATACTGCAGCTAAACTCCTACTAATAAGATTAACATACAAGTCAAAGTTGTATGTATCATCCTCATATTGTCCTTGAATATTAATAGATGAATAAAAATTGTATTCATTAGTTGAAATGATTTTGCAACCATTTATCATGTATTTTACAATGTCATTACTGCTGTTGATCCATACAAGCCAGCAAGGGGCTACCCAAAAATTAGGTTAGAAAACCTCTGTTTAGAGCCGGTACACACTTGGGTTGTTACTTGTTACTGACTTTCTCTCTAGGCTAATTAGGCCCGTGTTGCATTTATTGTATTACTCCTTACTGCTCTTCATCATCATCTAAGTTGTAAATCATTCGGGCAGAACATTTCTGTGATGTTCTTCACAAAAAACTGTTAATTTTAAAAAGAAATCTTATTTCTCAAGTTGACAATTTACACTATTCTAGTGGTTCACTGAAAATCCTCTGTCCTTTTCAGAGGTGAAATCTACATCAACCATACTAAACAGCTCTGTAACATGTAGTATTGGATAATGAAAATGTAAAAGGTATATTTAGCAGGATTGATAGATTAACGTTTTCGAATTGATATTTTTATATCTGGGAAACGTGTCACCTTGGTTAATGGTTTCATTGAGACAGATCTCAGCTTTGATTTAATATAGAACGAAATGTACTAAATGGTTTTGTTCTAAGTAAACAGCTAGGAAGAGAACAATCTCTATTAATAGAGAAAAGTGAGGACATTAATAGAAGGAATTAGCCGTCGTTTGAAGCTATCAGACACCTTAATGACTTGATAGGTTGTTAATTTGATTTGGCTGTTGTTTTCTTTAAAAATATGAAATAGGCTAGATTTACCGATTAGATTTATTGTCATTAGATTTACCAATTTATTTTCAACCAGTTTTCAAACACAGTAGTAGAATCAGTTGTCTAAAGTCTGAAAAATCTATTTTCGAGATTATGTATCAATACTTACGTATTAAAAAAATACAAGTTTATTTGTGATGTTACTTTCAAGTTAAAATTTCATAAATTAATTAATTGTGAGCTTAGGTGTAAAAGTGGGTTGTCATGTGTAGTATCTAGAAATAAATTTTGGAAACCGATTCTAGTTTTGTTGAAATTTTTAGATATTAAATTACATTTTGATCAATGATTGTGCGTTCACTTGGAATAAGATTTTCAATCAAATCTATCTTTGTGAATTACCCTATCCGACTTTGATTAAATAAATAATACATAATTTTTTAAAAATAAAACAAATTGATGAATTTAAAACATTTTCCGGTTCTTCTAAATTGATTAACAAATATTTCTCAACAATCGAGCCATTACAAAAACTTGAAAATCAACGTATTCAGAATTACGAAATTGATTCAAATCAACTATTTACTTTAGTCATAATATGGTTTCTCACTGTAATACTATCTACAATTCCTGAAGCTCCAACCAACTATTCATGTACGGTATCGGTTTAAGGTTTAAATCAAGATGAAAGAACTCTTCAGTATCAGATTGATTCCAAACGACTTGCTTATTCCAATGAGATGCATACTTAGTTGAAATAAATGCACGGGTGCATTTTGAATGGATCTTATGTTTACAGATGAATAAATTGGTTTAAATAATATTAATTCGTCACATGATATTGTGTGCCAGCTCTATTTTTCATTGATTCTTCAGATCTGTAGATTAGAGCAAAGAATTATTGATTAATTCATTAAGACTCATCTAGTGTTTTGTTATCTTATTTCAGATCTTGACCCTTGAAAATGACAGACTCACTGAAGTTCGGTCCAGAGTGGTGAGTTTCATTTTTTTTTATTACACATCAATACAGAATCATTTCTAGAATGTCAAGGAAACAAGCGACTTGACTTTATGTACACCCAAAAATCAGGATAAGATGAATTCGGAAAGTCAAAATCATATAACTGCCGTGAATGATTATGTCTAACGGAGCTCTGAAGGGAAGTCGTTGCATTCAATCGAATTCTTATTGTCAAAAAGAAAATAACACAAAAAGATAATTAATAAAACACAAGTAACTAAATATTATACAAAATAAAATTTATGACAAATTCCACAAGAAGGATTAGAACTCTCATGGCGTACCCCAGCAAATAAAAGCCATGCATTTCCATTGCATTGGTTAGATGGCTAATTTCAATGGCGGTTTAATGTTTGTGGCCTCCTTTTAACTGGCGACCCCTAGTTAATTCATACCAGATTCATCTACCCATCTATCTACTTATCTAAAGTGATATTCATTTAATTTGACGCTTGACATTAGATAGATGTGTAGAGAGATATTATTTCCTTGTCATCGTACTCTGCGGTCATCAGCAACGTCAAGAAATTATATCTCTCTATTTATCTATCTATCTAATGTCAAGCGTCAAATTAAATGAATGTCACTGTATCAAGATTCTTTACAGTATTATTATCTAGCTAGAGGGGTGAATAGATGCACTGAATTGATATTTTTGTAATGTATTTGTGTGAAATGAATATTGTATTGATTTTTATTAGGCTTTCATTAGTATTAGCCTATTCTAATAAATGGTTCGATTTGGTCAAGTTGATTTATACAAAATGACATGACTATGGTTTCAATTTAATTTGTTTTGTGATTTTTGTATTCTCTATAACAGAATAGAATGAGTTGATTGCTTTCATTGAACGTGAAATAATTAATTTACACATTTCAATTAATTTAGACAACATTTTAATTAATTTACACTTGGAGAACAGCTCATATTTTTATAATGTTTATCTATACTTTTTAAATGTGTTAAATATATTTTTTATAATGTTTGATGCAAAGTGCGTGTGTTGTAGGCTGAGAAATCTATCACAGGACAACAGCAGCAGTGGTTTGAACAGTGGCGGCGGCGGCGTTGGGGGCGGAGGAGGCGGGGGCGGCGTGTCTTATTCGACAGCTAGCGGGGGCGGCGCTGGGGGCGGCATGAGTATGTGCGCGCCACGCTATCAGCTGGCCGAATTTCGGTATGGACGCGAAGAGATGCTGGCGCTGTTTGATGGCGGCGCGGCGCCTCCCGACGCCCTCACGCGCATCAACGCGCTCTACGTCGACAAAAAGCAGGCGCCACTCGCACTCATACAGTTCACCGATGAAGAAACGGTCAGTCAATAAGACATTTCACATGTAGTTGTCGTACAAAGAGAACTAAGTTGGTCGAGAATGGACTGAGATCTAAGCCCTAGCGCCTACTGAGGTGGAGTGGCGATGGCGTGGCAACACGCTAAATATAAACATATGAAACTAAATGAAACAGCGCACATAGTTCTTATTTGTATAGTCCAACTTTCTTAGTTCTCTTTGTGGGAGCTCTTATGGCTCAAATAAGTATGGCACAATTTTTGATAGAATTCATTGTTATGTTAAGAGTAAAGATTTGACTACCTCACCAAGTACGAATTCACGGATTAATAATTTCGTAGAGTATGAAAGATTTTAGTTTTCATTTTTGAAGAATTCAGGAATCTTGTTCAATTGACACAAATTATCCAGAATATGACATAATTTATTAATCTAGAATAACATGATACCATTTTTGATAAATTTATTGTGATAGTTTTAGTGAAGATTTGACTTTCTCACCAAGTAGGCTATGAATTTACAGTTTGATAACTTCTTGGAAAATGAAATTTATAGATTTTATATAAAATTCGCCGAAGAATTCAATAAAATTGATTGGAAGTTTGTCACTGTAATATTGTTTCAAAGACATTTGGCAAAATGTGATGGTCGTTTCAAGTTTGAAGGGAGTTGACTTGTTCCATAAACCAGCATAACTAATAATGAGAAATGAAAACATTTACAATATTAATATAGCGATTAAATTTCAAATTGAATTTTAATTAAATTTAAATTTTAATCGATTTAACTTAATTTAATTTCGATTATTTTTTTGTGATTAGCGAATGTGGAACCGTAGTATCAACAGCGACCTGGTGTTGAGGCTAGCCAACAAAGGAGGAGGAGGACCGTCCACCCTCGAAGGGAGAGGGGGTGGCAATGCGGGAGGCATGCGAGGCGGAGGCGGGGGCGGCGGCCTCCTCAGTCGCGGGGGCGGCACGGAAAGAGGCGGCAGGGGAGGCGGTAGAGGTGGCCAGAGTAGGGGAGGGTTTCACTACAGCCGAGCGCCCAGCTATGATGAGTCGGATGGAGGGGCGCCGCCCGGGCCTCCCTATTCTAGGGGGCTGCGGACGTTCGACCGTGATAGAGCGATGGTGAGTTGGAATATTCAAACTTTGGTAAATAAAATTTTTGTTTTGCTGTGGATGTGCGTGGATAATGGGAAGGATGATGATGAGAGATGAATGGATCTACAGCTTTTGGTGGGTTTCCCTAACCACCGGGAAGCGATTTTGAAGCTCATAAAAAATTGTATTTAGAGGAGATTGTATTGTATTTTACTCGAGGGCCATTTATAGAGAGTAGTTATTTATTTATTTAGCGTATGGCTTTTAATAGTGGGGAGACCCGAGTAGGGTTGTTCCACTTCACCAACATAACCAATTATCTCTTGATAGGGAACATGGTGAAAGTTTGTTTTCACTTAGAAAACAGACATCAGCATTTAAAAAAAGTATTTTTCGATTTTATAAAGTCTCAAAAATAACAGAGTAGTTCAATAAAATTTACTCACTGTTTCTAATTAAATAATAAATTATTGAACAAAACTAGTTACTCTTACTAATCTCATGTGAATGGAATGTGGAGTATTGTCCTCTGCTGTACTATCACTCTTGAATAAATAATCCTAATCCTAAAAATCCTAATTACTTCTAAGGAATTACGTCCTGTGCGGCTATTACTGCTGAAACACAGACAGTTGTAGTTCAGTCTGCAGTTCGGCGACATCGCCGTTGTATACAGATTGATGGTGGTCATTTTTAACACATTTCGAGTAATATTAACTAATAATAATCGATGTATGATTGCAGTCTGTGTTTCTGATTTAAAGCTTCAAATGAAAATAAAGACTACATAGAAGTGAGTATATTTTTTATTGAACTGCTCTGTATATTTGTCTACTCAATAAAATTGTCTGCATGCTGTTGTCAAATTAGTGTGGTTGATGTTATTTATTATGTTATGTGAATTCAATTTGAGGTTATACAAAGTAATATTATCTCTCACTGTAAACTCATTCTTATTCGAAGATGGAAGGAAATGAGATATTGCAACTATACAGTTGCTGTTAAATCATAATAATTAATGGGACGAAATTCCCAATTAATGCCATATAATATTCTGAAGACTTCTGCTACTGCAAATATTGACAACAGAATAATAGCTAGTAAGGAAATTCGATGAACGCTGCTGCACAAAAAAACTTTTACCCGGGCAAAAACTTATATGGCATTAATTAGGAATTTCGTTCAATCTAATTATTATCATACTTATTCGCCCGTATGTAACTTATTGTTATAATTTCTGTATATAGCCTATAGTTGGCGGATAGTCTTACCTTGTATTGGTTGGAAATATTTATACTGGAATATATTCTGGGTTTATAATACTTCTGGGTTTAGTAATCTTGAGTTGTCTGTTGGACTGACTAAAGTATTTCTTAGTTTCCAACAGCACTTATTAACTTATTGAAATTTATGCTTTATTACTGATAGATTTATGCCTATCTTAAAATGATTGTTTTTTTGTGGGGGTTAGAGTGGAGGCGGGGGTGGCACATCGAGCTGGTCGGAAAGAAACGGCGATGGCGGTGACGGGTCTAGTCCGAGGAAGGAGTTTGGAGGCGGCGGGGGCGGCACAAGGGAGATCAACTGGAGGCGGGGCGGCGACGATGAGACGGCGCCTTCGTCAACGTCGTCGTGGCGAACCACCCGCCACGAAAAATGGGGTACGCCACTTTTTTGCTCTCTAAATAATGCAAAAAATCGAATTGAATGGGGCTCGCTCCTTCTCTAGAACACTAAATAAAACGGATCTCTTCTACCTAAGTGCACAAAATTTCAATCTTATTTATTCGTATAAAAATGAATGAAATGATTGTACTGCCCGAGTCTAAGCTCCATGTCCCGGCGGTTTTTGATGACGTATTGCGTTCCTTCGAGGGACACGGAGCTTCGACTTAGGTAGTGTATATGAAAATGAAATTATTAAATACATACTTGAAAGTGTCCTCAATAGATAAAGAGATAGATGAACATATTACGTCTGGTTGACTAAATAACGGCGTTAGACAAGTCAATGTAGTTGCAAAAATGCAAGAAACTAGAAGTTATGTTACTCGGTAATTTTTCCCAATTTAGTCGTATGTAGTCTTTGACTGCTGCACAAAAATTTTTTATTTTAGTTATTATATGGATTGGATGAACAATTAGATCGTGGACACACAGCTCTATAAAGATAGGAGTTGTTTCACATGAAGTGTTCGCTCAAATATCGTTTTAAATACTGTTCTTAACGCCAGTTGCACGAAAATCCAATTTAATTCAACCACAGTAAGGCCTAATTCACACAGAACGGACGTGGAACATATTAATTATGTAAATAGTCCAATGTAAACTAAATTGATGTGCCGCTGGTATGTTTTTTGTGCATTGGAATGTTTGTTCATGTAGAGAGGACTGAAAAGGGATATATATATATTTTCCACGCCAAGAACAAAGACGTTTGTTCTGTGTGGATTATATCTAAGATGACGATCATTTTATAGTTCGTAACACATGATACATATATGATCATTCCTATGTCCATACTTGGTCGATTTTTGTGTGCTGGACAGCATGCTACATATGCTCATGTATTGTATGCTTATGTGGTAGCATGCTGGGTAGCATACAAAATCGACCAACTGTGGATATAGGGAATAGCAATTTCGTCTCATGTGTTCCATTGTATGACGTTATTTTACGGCGGTCAAACTCAATTGGTAACTCGCCGTAAGTTGAATCTTCAAGAAAACTCGTATTTGATTGCGTTTAATAGAATAATTTTCTAATACAATAGAATAGTTTTTATTTTGAATATTTTTTCCTATTCTTGTTAACAGTGCGAAGTTCGAGTAGTGGTGGGGGAAACAGTTGGCGCAACAACAACGCCAACAATGAGGACAGTTGGGAGACGGGAGGGGGCGGCGGCGGAGCCAATCACAGGACAGATAACAGACGCACGTGGGACGACAGTCGACGACCCACCTCGTGGGATGACCTGCCTGAATGGTGAGAAACAATCAACTATGTTGTACAATTTTTTTAATTTGGCGGATGGCGATTGACTTTTTTTCAATTCAATTCAACTTTCATTTAACTTTCATATGAATAACTTTCATTTAACGTTTGTGAACAGTTTTGTAAAAGCTAACCTATGGTAATGGGTACTGGGCTGTGGAATCTCTGATTGAACCTGTATGTTTTTTTATGTTAGATGACAGTTATAGCGATCGCACTTACCGTTATACGATAAATACATAAATGGGTACAGGGAGTGTATAATAACAGTGTGGCCATTTTTGTGAAGCACTCCATAACAGTATGTGAAGATAATTTTTTTCCCGCTTCCGCCATACTTTTGCCAAATTTTAGAATTTGATATGGGATTACAGGCAAACATTAACCCATTCACTCATTTTTCAAACTTATTTCAAGAGAAATTGAAAAAATACTTCTATACTAGAAAAGAAGTAGGCTAACTTCCGACAAAATGACCGTACGGTCCGTTGGCAAGATAATGTCTACCAATTTATTGCAATTCATTTTTTTTTTCAAAAATAAGAAATTTATAATATTTTGTTTACCAGGGCAACTGCGGATACGGGTGAAGGAGGCGGTACATTCGACTCATCGGGCGCATTTCATGGGGGCGGCGTCAATTCGGATGACGAGGAGGTTAGTCCAATATGTTGTAAATTAGAAGAAGAAACGGTTCTCTTGTGTAAGAGTAGACCGGTAAAAATGTTCATAATGAAAAATAAAACATGAATGTCAATAACTTATGTAAAACAAAGAGAAATATAGGCTATATAAAACATGAAAAATTTAATTCAGCCAATAGTTGGCTGGAAATAGTGCAAAATTGTTCACATATATTATATTTGAAAAATATTGTTGCACTTCCGTATTTGAACTTTCATTCAAGTTAATGAAATAAAATCTGAAGCTTTTATAATTTTATTGTAAATGATTCTATGTATGAAACTGTCTTTTATAATTTTATTGTAAATGATTCTATGTATGAAACTGTCTTGCGTTTTCATGTTTGTAAAATTATGTTACCTACTGATTTGGCGATAAATCTTTCTTTCTTCAAATATGATTGTTTGAAAGACAAGGCTCATCGGCATTCGAATAGAAAATCTAGATACATTACATGTAATGAGTTAAGGCAGCAAAACCGGTGACTCCCCATGTCCACACTTGATCGATTTTTGTCTGCTTTTCGATTTTCTTCATAGCGCATGCTACACAACACATGACGCATGCGGTGCAGCGTTCGTTTTCCCGTCTAATTTCAACAGGATGCGTGAAGCGCAAGACGACAAGCATGACGAAACAAAAATCGACAAGATGTGGACATAGCTACTCTGACTGGTATATCGTGAAAATGATGAATTTTAGAAAATAATAGTGTAATACCCTGTGTATGAGTTAATTATTGTGAATTTACGAGGTAAGGTCACTGAGATTTAGTACTTTCTGTCGATATTTTCAATGTTTAGGCCCGCCGCAAAGTAATCCACAAAACGTGGATGTAGCCACGCCGTGGGTGTAAGGCCGTGAGCCCACGGAGCAACTGCTATCTGACTTTAGTCAGTAACCCTATATAACAGCTGACAAGTGGAATTTGTCTTTCAATCTTTCCATTTGTCACGCGGCCATGGACAACTCAACATCAAGAAAGCTCCTCGATTTGATGAATATGGAGTCGGAATCTGATGAGGATAATTTAGCTTTTATATACTCATTAACAAGAAAAAGAAAAAAATCGACAAGTGAGTATTTACATAAAAGGAGCACACATGGTGAGTTCAATCTCACCAAGGAAATTCCTGATTATGTTTTCAAGGAGAGTTTTCGGGTGAATAAGTTTCAGTTTGATGAAATTCACAATCTCATTGAAGGAGCCATCACTGGAGCTCACAATAGAAGTATTACAAGTGAGGAGAAGTTATCAGTTTGCCTCAGGTGAGAATAATTTTTAATTTTTTAATTGGAAATTGTGGCTTCAATTCCCTATTTTTTACGTAATAATTGAATAATTTTTCAGGTTATTTTTCTCAACAACTGCATGTTTTCAAAACCACTGCAAACGGATCATGTGTTTTGTGGCTATTGTCAATAGCCAATAATCAATCAAACCAAACAAATATTCATTTTGTTATTTTTTTTTAACTTTCAAAGTTAAAAACTTTTCTAACATAAGTTTTATTAAAATTTATTGAAATTCACAATTCATCAAATTTATTGTAACCAAAATATAGCACATATTGTTTTGACTAAATCAAAGAGAAGTTAAACTATATTCGCTGTCATTGAGATCTTTATCTGTTTCATATTGCTCCTCAGTTCTTGTTACTGTTATAAAAATTTCATTGCGGATTGACCTTTGATAGGAAGCTGGGAGCTGTTTAGTAGTGTTGTACATTGACATAAAAAATTGATATAGTGCATCTTTCTCCATATGTGCTTTACTTTCTTCTGCAATTTTCGCTCTTGCATCATCTCTTTGTTTTGCTCTCATTTCACAATTCTTAATGAATTGTTCAACAGGATCATGTCTTCCACGCTTGTTTCTCGGCAGATTTCCAATTGGAGAAATTTTGTCTGTTTCTAGAAAAGCATTTTCTTTCATTATTTTTTTCACTGGGATTTCCAAAGACTCAGTATTTTCAAAATTATTGTCAACTTCATTTTCAACAGCGGCAACGCTTTCATCTTCTGCTTGTCTTGGTTCTTCTACTTCTCCTCCCCCGTCTTTGGCGTATTCATTTGCTTCTGATTGTACATTTGAAGTGGTTTTTCTGTTTCTCATAAACGGTAGCAAAAACTCCATTTGTCTCTGATACGTCCATGGTTTATTTTTTAATGCTCCCTGCCCACTTTTCTTTTGTAGACTTTGCCTTCTTATTGCCTCACGATGAGATTCTCTAAGCTTCTGCCACAGCACCTTAACAACATCTCCTGAAACATATAACATTCAATGTTTAAATATTACATTTCTAGTAGAAAGGGTTTAGCAAAGTGAACTAGCTACAAATGACTATATCACTTGAATACTAATTTTTTTTCTTATTTACTTTAGGTATCTTGCAACTGGGGACATGTTCAAAACTATCGCCATGAGCTATCGAATGGGTGAACGAACTGTGTCAAATATAGTGTCTGATGTCTGCAAAGCAATATGGCGACATTTGCAGCCTGTTTACATGCCAAACCCAACAGTGAAAATGTGGGAGGAAATTGCGTTAGATTTTGAAAGAAAGTGGCAAGTGTATAACTGTGTTGGTTCTGTAGATGGTAAGCACGTTCGCGTTCGAAAACCACTTCATAGTGGTTCTTCATTTTATAACTACAAGGAATACTGTTCTATTATTTTAATGGCAACGGTGGATGCACACTATCGTTTCACAACCGTGGACATAGGTTCAATGGGCAGATTCAGTGATGGAAACGTTTTTGCTAATTCGAATCTGGGAAAACTTCTGAACAGTGGCTCTCTTGAGTTGCCTAGCCCTAAACCGTTACCAGGACAAGAAGAACCAACGCCATATGTATTTATTGGGGATGAAGCGTTTCCCTTGACTACTTATTTAATGCGTCCGTATCCAAAAGTTAAAGTAACTGGGAATACAGAAAACAAAATTTATAACTACAGAATATCCAGAGGTCGCCAAACAGTTGAATGTGCATTTGGAATTTTAGCATCAAGATTCAGGGTTTTTAAACGGGCGTTTGAATGCAAGT
Source organism: Laodelphax striatellus (assembly GCA_017141395.1). Classification (NCBI taxonomy): domain Eukaryota; kingdom Metazoa; phylum Arthropoda; class Insecta; order Hemiptera; family Delphacidae; genus Laodelphax; species Laodelphax striatellus. The sequence goes on along the minus strand of CM029531.1, from coordinate 4,024,722 downwards.
TAGAAACTGTGGATGATGTAGTGAAGGCGACAACTGTACTACATAATTACCTTAGAACAAAGGTATTGGCAGGTACTTCACCAGCAGATGAGGATGATGCACTATTATGTGAACCTGCAGAAAACAACTTTGTTGCGTTGTCGGGAAATCGTGCTAGATCTTCAAAAGAAGCCTTCAGAATCAGAGAGAATTTTAAGAACTGTTTCAACAGTACCCAAGGTTCTGTTGAATGGCAAAGAAAATCTATTGAAAGTGGAAAATATTGAAAATACTTAACCCTCAACTGGTATCATATTTTATTTTAACACAACTGGTATCAGAGGAATGTAAGACTGCATTTTATTTCACAAATCGATCAAACTACATTATAAATTACCTCTGTAATCAAATTATCAAACAAATATGAATTCTGTTGAGTACAAAATGTTTTGTAGTAAAATACTGAAATTTATGTAAATTTTAAACGTATATAATTTTTTTTTTCTCAAAACTGTTAATTTTTCATCTTAAACATGTTATATTAAATAAAATAATATTTTTGAAAAATCTGCTATTTATGAAATTTTTGCTCAAAACTGTTAATTTTTCATATTAAATAATTATGTTATATTAAATAAAATAATTTTTTTGAAATATCAGCTATTTATGAAAATTTTTAATTTCAAAAAATTAAAAAATAACGTAACTGGTATCATCGGTCTGAAATACCGCCATTCTAATATAAAACACGTGAACGAAAATCTTGCATAACCTCACTTTCACAGAAGGCAGACATTTATTTTATTTTTTTATGAAAATAACTGTTTCAAATTTTATATTCCTGAATGAGTTTATAATAATTTTGAATATTATCTTATATTAGATAATAATAATATAGGCGAAATAGCCTATTATTATTATTATCATTGTTATTACAAGTATCTAGCATGCAATGTAAGTTAATTAAAGAAATAAACTCACTTTCATTTTCAAGTTCTGCTGCTATTTTCCCCCATATCTCGTCTTTCAACTTTGCTTTCATATAATCCTTGTGGCTTGTATTATACAACACAGGATATCCTTGCACGATACAAATCAGCCTTTCCGTATCCATCTTCAAAGCAGAATGACCCACGACCCACGAAAACTGTGAAAGAATCACAAAACGACCCACGTGTGGATGTTTACTTCATGGATTGCGCTGATTGGGTGGTACGTTGCGGTGCAGCATTGCCAACCATGCTTTTACAAAACTTCCCACGGCGTGGCAACACTTATTCCCTTATCTGGCAACACTGAATGGCTGACTAAAGCAGTTGCTCCGTGGGCTCACAGCCTTACACCCACGGCGTGGCTACATCCACGTTTTGTGGATTACTTTGCGGCGGGCCTAATACCTTTTATATTATAGCATTCATAATGTTAAGCGATCTTTTCCTTTATTGTATGATAACGTTGGAATCAAATGTATTTGTGCTATTTGCAGGACCGGCATCACATGAACGGAGGCAGCGGCCGATTGCCGGGGGCGGCACCTTCGTCGAAGGCAGCGCACCACCCCAACCCCCATCACCCGCACCCGCAAGGGGACAGGAGAGAGAAAGACAGTGCGATATCGCGAGTGGAGTCGGCGCCGCAGCTCAGGCCTCCCGCCGATCACCACACCAACGGACCCACCGATCACCATCCAATCACCAATGGCCCCCCCATCTCAACCTCCTCGTCAGCCAATGACAAGTCAGGTGTGTGCTAGAAGTTTCAAGGTTCACATGTTGAAAGCATCATCCCTCTTATTATAGCAGGATTCTTTTAAATTGTCAGAAAACACCTGATTGATGGACGCTAGTTCACTGACGTGAAATCAGCTGTTCTCTGACAATTTAAAAGAATCCTGCTATACTCATGCACGAGCTCATGATTGTGTGCATCGTACTCACAAAAAAAGTATACTGTATTTAATCAAGAAAGTACAATATTCAACTCATAGGATCAAAACACAGACACAAGTTCAAAACGTCAGATAGATATTATTTCTTTGCCATCATCAACAACGTCAAGAAATAATTTCTCTCTATCTAATGCCAAGTGTCAAATTAAATAAATCTGATTATCTACAGCATTGTCCAGACTTGATTATTAAACCACCATTTTTCTTGTAATTTGATACATTGTATCAGACTTTATCAAATACAAAGCGTGCCATCCAAATTGGCGTCTAGGGGAGGCTGTGCGAGAGAGATTCATAATCTCTCCCACCACGCTTCCCCTCCAGCCGCTTGGTTAGTACAGTCACCTCCAAAATTCTCGATTGAAAGATTACATCAGTGAAGCAAATAACATCATACTACTGCTGGGTAACCGAAGCAAATATGGATTTTTTATAAAGCTGAGTTTGCCAGCTGAATGAACTATTGAAATATTTACTGTACCGCGAGTCAGCAGATCAACGCGCATGCTCCAGTGAGAGGCCAATTTGTATGGCACGCTCTGTACCTCTAGTTTGTACCTCTTAATTTGATATACTGTATATAGTAATGTGTATTTTGATTGAATTGTTGAATGTTTATATTTTGTAAATATATAATTTTGTATGTATATTTTTTATAATCCAATTATATTTTTGTTTCCAGGTATGAGTGTAGTAAATAAGACAGAACAACAGCAACACCTCTCGGAACCTAAACGAAAGCCGGTCTCAAAATCGGCGACAACCTCCTCACTAGCTACCTCTTCCTCCTCCTCCTCCTCCTCAACGCCTCCCCCCACCTCTTCAACAACGACGCCCCCCTCACTATCGTCGTCTTCCTCTGCGTCACAGCAGCAGCCGCAGCAGCAGGCGGAGAAAAAGACTAAACAGCCAAGTGCCCAGCAGCAGAAAGTGATGAAGTCACAGTCGCAGCCGCAACTGCAGCAGCAGACGCCGGTGCAGCCCGCGTCACGTGACCACCACCATCATCATCTCAGTCACACGGCGCGAATCGAAGGTGAGGAGACTTGGTTACTCAAATTCAAATTCGTTTATTCTGATCATCAAACAAAAAATATACACAACAATGTCAATGTATCAAACAAACGAAGAAACAAAATACAGGGTGTCCCAAAAAGTAGTGACTCCAGTACTACCACGGTATTCTACAAGTCAAAACAAACAGAAAATGTCGTTGGCAAAATGGTGATTTCTCCTTAGTTTACCTGTAATCCGCCATTTTGTGTTTTTAATATTTTTCATCATATCTCGTTAAAAAAAACAAGACTTTCTCATGCAATTTGGTAGGGGTATAATTAAAGGTGTGGTTTACAAAATACAAATATCAATAAATTTAAATATCTTTTTTTTCCAAAATGGCGGCCGACTAAAATTTTCAATTCGATTTTACTGGAGAAATATCGCTTTGAACAAGAAACCGTTTAATGTAGAGATTTTTATTCTGAATAAAATTGTATCTAATTTCAAAGAATCTGATAATAAATAACCGAGATATAGCTATTTGAAGATTACCACTTCTGTGTTTCTTCATTTCTTCAGCAGTGAGACATGAGAATAAATTTATGAATGCAAAACATATGTTTGCCTATCTTTGTCACTCGAACGTTCTCAATTTATTATTGGATGGAACAATCAATTGATGAATTTCATGAATGTGAAAATATGATAGTAAATTTGAAAAATGTTCTATTATTATGAAAGTTGTAGTACTGTATAACGTATTGTGTTTGTAATATAATACAATTGTTAATGAAGCTAATTAATAATGGTTAATTGTATTGTAATGCTTAGGCCGCACTGCTGTGTTGTTACCTGGATAGTAGGTGGTTTATCCATAGCTCTTACAAAATCCATAATAATAGAACATGTAAAAAATTATCACGGCCTTCTTGATGATCATCCACCAACTTCCCACTTGCAGTGCAGCCCACGGTTCAGAATCACCGTAAGGCGATTTTGATTACCATGAATGAATGAACTAGTGATTACTAACTCTATTCAAATAGATAATATACCGGTTCAAATTCTATATTGTGTGAGCAAATGATTCTAGACTTGTCGATCATCTCATTTATAAATGATATCCTAATGCAAACGCACCTAGAGCAATTTTTTGAGTGGAATGTTTTGCAGTCAGCCTACTAAATTACGATTTATATTTGAATTTGTTTCAGACACAACAGAGCCGGAAGCGATGAAGCGTATGCAGGAGGCGATTGTTAAACTGGTGGAGGGTGGCGAAGAGCCGCCACTAGTTGCGACTAGCACCGCTACGCAGCAGCAGCAGCAGCAATCTGTGGCCGCCAGTGATCAGTGGTACTATCGCGATCCGCAGGGCAAGGAGCAAGGTCAGTACAAGGTTAAATAACATTCAATGATCAAGAATATCAATCAATTTTTGTTTATTCGAAATAGGTTTTTTTAGAATATGAAATATTTCAAATCAATCGACCGCACGTAACGTAACACACACCGACCGCTGTTAGTAGGTGTCGGTCCCATTCAAATCATATTAACGTTGTAGTTTCAGTCGGCTACGTTACGTGTCGGTGGTTTTTGTTAGCTGTGAATGGAGTTTAAAAGTATTGTGAATGAATGAGACAAATATTTTCGATTCCACATGTATTTGTGTAATAATTCAGCTCGTACCTGAAGATGATGCCATGACAATTAATTTAAACTTGAAGTTCAGTTTTTGAATAAATGCATGTGCATGTGGAATAAGCAATATTTTTCTCATTTATGTAGGATTTCAAGACCATGAGATGAGTTATTCAAAAAAGCAATCTTTATTTCACAAAAAAGAAACTTAATTGAAAATAAGTTTGAATTACACATTGAGAGTGAATAGCTTTAGCTTCAATGGTTTAAGCAGGACTGAATGCTCGGCTCTTGGGAAAGCTGCCTATTACAGTTTCAGGGGCTCCAGGAAAACTGTTTGTAGATATGCTGACTATACAAACAGCTATGGGAACTCATGATATAACTTCCCTTCACCTTACTATGGAGAAGTTCACCAACATCTCTGAATCAAGTGTAAATTTGAAAGTATTGGTGATTCACAAGACATGATTTGATTGATCCAGTATCCATTGTAGTATTCTATCTGTAAATTTTTTGTTAATTTGTCCAAGTTTCTAGTAAATGTATCATCATCTATTGATTATTTAACTATTGTAAATGATTATTAATCTATTTACTTGTGTGCTAAGGTCCGTTTCCGTCGTCGGAGATGTGCGAATGGTACACGACGGGCTACTTTACACTGGAGCTGTTGGTTCGACGAGCCTGTGACGAGCGCTACACGCCGCTCGGCGAACTCATGCAGCTGTGGGGCAAGTTCCCCTTCTACAGCGGCGCGGGGGGCGGTGGGATCACGCCTGGTCTGCCGCCCGCCGCCTCCGCCGCCACACTGCCTAATGTGAGTAGTCTATTGCTTTCTCTTCTGCTGCTACTTCTTACGTGGTGTAACAACGTTTTCAGTGCAAACGTTGAAAACGTCAAAAGATTTGGTGATCACTGTTTGCTAATTCAAATAGGTCCATAAAATGCCATTAATATAGGGAAGATAACCAATATTGTGATTAGAATGCTTTCAATTTTATTCAAACGATCATAAAAACTCTCGAAAACCACTAAATAAATATAGACCGCAACATTATATAGGGAGTCAACTTGGAAGAGAGTCCCCGTCGAATATTAATTGTCAAGTAAGGGGGCGTCTTTGAAGTTGAATACTCTTTATAATGTTGTTGTCTATTATTTAGTGGTTCTCGAGTTTTTTAAGTGTTAAGATTGGATTAATCAAATTGAAAGCATTCTAATCAGCACTAAAATACTATTAAAATAAGGTGTTCAACTTAAGGCATCGTTACTTGGCAATTAATTTTTGACGGGGCCTCTTTTCCAAGTTGAACTCTCGAGCGGGCGGCTTTCAATGGAATGTTAAAGATAATGTTTTTTCAAACATCATTGAAAGTCTAGTGCCTCTTAAACTGTAATTATTAGTTATAGAATTAGGAGAAATAGAAAAATTTGAGTTATATTAATTGGATTGAATACTCAATTTCGTTTTTGACGTGCAATTGCTTGCAGTCATCACCCCGAAATCACAAAGACATCAATAGGGTATACTCGAGTTCATTTACAATGGTTTTCTATTGATTTTTTGTTACTTTTTTCGTGTTATTAATTCTATATTATTAATATTTGTGTTGCCTGTGCTTAGTGTTTTTGAATGACTATTGATACAACCTCCCGAGCTCATTCTTTAGATGATCATAGTCGGTTTTGGTTCTACTGTATAATAAGGCTAGGCGTACATCGGTTAGTCAAGACAAGACGAGATTAGTCACAGTACTTCACATAGTTGCTTATGAAGCAACACACACCGATTAGTCATTGCATCGGTGTGTGCTGCTTCATAAGCATCTATGTGAATTACTGTGACTAATTCGCCGTGGCTGTCGGCTACAATAGCAGCCCTAGCGTCCCAACATCCCAAGGTGCTAGCGTGTTAAGACCACACGAAAAATCCGGGTTTCCCTGTGATCTCCTTTTCCTCCACAACACCTTCCATCTTTCACTTTCTCCTAGATATATGTTCCTCTCCTGACACCCTCCAATATCCTTTTTTTTTTCTCCATCTCCTCTCCATAGTTTCTCATTCAGCCCTTCTGAATGATTGTTCTGTAGCGGACCGGCAAAGCATCTGCCTATGATGTGTCAAACACATGGCGGGGTGGCGGTGAAGTTGGAAATTGGCAATGATGCACTAATATTGAAAGATACCAAACTTCCATAATCAACTGCGCAGAGTTGAGGGATAAGATTGTTCGCGTCCGTGACATACCAAACTCAAAGTCACACGTTTTCCTTGGGTGGTGACAAAGAGCAATCAATTTTTGCATGCCAATCGAACACCAAACCTGGCAAAAAGTGATCATGATGAAAAAGATGAACTGTGACTAATCTCGTCTTGTCTTGTCTTGACTAACCAGTGTACGCCTAGCCTAATTGTTGCAATGTTTGGTGTTGTTGCAGGTACCTGAGCCAGTGCAGCTGGCAGCCGTTAAACAACAGCAGCAGCAGCAGCAGCTGGCCGCAGCCAATGGCATGCCCGGATCAGCAGCCGCAGTGGCACCAACAGCCGGCATGTCCATTGAAGAGGCCCTCGTCCTACAACAGTACCAGTATCAGCAGATATTGTTGAGGTTGGTTGCCGCCGCTTTCATATTCGTACATTTAAAATCACATCATTCTATTAAACAAAAAATACAATGTTCCTCAGGCACTACTCAGACCTGGAAACTTCAACATCGAAAAGCAACTCATCGCTCGGCGACTCAGCGACGCAGCATGTGTTTTCAAATGACGACGCTCAGACTAGGCGATGTCGCCTAGGCGATATCGCCTAGGTGACATCGCCGCGCAACGAAGTTGCTTTTCGATGTGACATGCTGGTCGCCGAGCGATGTGTGAACAGATTCTATGTACAGAAAAGTGAGGTTAGGTGATATTCTAACCACATCAAACTGGAAAAGTAGGATTATTTGCTTTAAAAAGTAGTATTTCATCATTTTTTGGTCACTTCAACTTATAAAAGATCAAAGATAAGTTATAAAATTCTCAAAATATTTACTTTTTGAGAATATTGTGATAGTAGTCGAACAGCAACTCTGGCAACTAGAGTAGCGGCTGTGAGTATGACAAGCAACTGCTGCATCGCTGAGTAGCCGAGCGATGAGTTGCTTTTCGATGTCTAGTTTCCAGGTGTGAGTAGTGGGTTAATGTTATGTACATTTACATTAATGTCTATAAAGTTTTATTTGTTTTCTATATTATGTCAGGTGACCATAGTCGACAAGATTTCGAGAATCAAGTGTATTGCACTAGAAATTTAACTAAACCTTCTAATGCCCGGTTTTTCAGTCGTTCAATAATCTTATTGAATCAATAACTTCTTTTTGCATTTGAAAACACATGGTTATTGATTCAATAGTGCTATTGGATCCATAAACTTTCTATTGAGCGACTGAAAAACCGGGCATAAGACTCCCAAATGCTTACTCAACTTTTTCTCAAAAAACATTCATCTTTTTGAGTCCTGAATTTTCAATTTTGTGCCTGATAGTATTGGACTTTTAAACAATAGACATTCTTTTAAGAGAAAAACATACAAATGGTTGCTGAACCTTATGCCTGAGACCATTAAAACATTTTTCTTCAATGTTGTCCAAGTCTAAGGCCCTACGCCCACTTAGGCTAGGCGTGCACCGGTTAGTCAAGACAAGACAAGACGAGATTAGTCACGTTCAGTCTCAGTAATTCACATAGTTGCTTATTAAGCAACACACACCGATTAGTCATTGCATCTGTGTGTGCTGCTTCATAAGCAACTATGTGAATTACTGTGACTCAAAGTGACTAATCTCGTCTTGTCTTGTCTTGACTAACCGGTGTACGCCTAGCCTAACTCAACTTTTTTTTTCAAAAAAACGTTCATCGTTTTGAGTCCTGAATTTTCAATTTTGTGCCTAATAATATTAAACATTTAAACAATAGACATTCTTTCAAGAGAAAAACATACAAATGGTTGCTGAACCTTATGCCTGAGACCATTAAAAATTTTTTCTTCAATGTTGTCCAAGTCTAAGGCCCTACGCCCACTAAGGCTAGGCGTACACCGGTTAGTCAAGACAAGACAAGACGAGATTAGTCACGTTTTGTCACGATAATTCACAAAGTTGCTTATGAAGCAGCACACACTGATGCAATGACTAATCAGTGTGTGTTTCATAAGAACTATAAGATTGTAGTTGCTTCATAAGAACTATGTGGAGTACTGTGGCTAATCTCGTCTTGTCTTGTCTTGACTAACCAGTGTACGCCTAGCCTTAGCAACTGCAATCTGACTATAGTCGCCAACCGTCGGAGCTTCCATCTTGTCTGAAACCGAAATACTGTACAACATCTGTCCGCACACGGACAGTCAGCCGTGTGAGCAGTTGCATGCGATTTGCCTTCGCGAATGCAAGATGGATATCGCTATGTCGTCAGATCCAAATGAAGAAGATTATTTTGATTGCTATCAACTATGCAAATTAAGAAAATCAAAGAGGAAGTGTTGGGTACACCCATATATAGAGAATAATATGAAACGTAGGCTTTTTATTACAGCCAAAGAACTGTCACAAACAGATAGGAAATTCATAGTATTCAATAAAAATTCAATCAAATTTCTATCGAAAACATCAATAAAAATTTGTAGAACCTGAAAACCAGTCATGTTCAATCGATTAAAATATAATAAATTATGTATTTGATCATATCTATTACTTATCAATTCAATAATTGATATTTCTGGTCCTTGAAAGTATATAATTTGCATGTATTTAAAAATATTCTTATTGATAAATTTCATTTGGTTCGCAGGCAACAGGTTCTATCCAAACTCAGCCAACAGGAGTATTATAATGGCTTGAGTCCTGAACAACAGGTGAGCTATTTTCGAAAATCTATTCTTCTACATTTTATCAACTTTGAGGCTTTTTTCACGTCAGTACGATCTGGGCCCGGATCGGATGTGATGAGCTAATGGGTGTACTAACACTAAAGCTTTTGAATTCGTTCGTGATTAGTCAGTCAAAACATTTTTATCCCGTCCGCACTGGTGTGAAAGAAGCCTTACAATACAAGAAACTGCATGAGCCTATAAAAAAGCCTATACATGCCAAATTTTGAGATAAAACCATAAAGAAATTTATACCCTTCCTCAGAATTCTGATGATTGTACTGACTATAGTATGTTGAGCTATTGGAACACTTTCAGAACATTGTTATTTGTTTATATTAGTTGATAATAATTTTCATTTTATCACCTTTAGTTTATTGTTATTTGATGGATAAGGTCTACTTATCAGTCACCATAGCTCGCCATGGTAAAGCTACACCAATTTCTTCAAGTCACTATAAAGTCCCTACACTATTACTTCTCCTAGTACCAATAAGGCACTATCCCCAAGATTGTTCTTTAAATAAGTAATTCTTGAGTTTATTGTCATTTTCAATATTTTTCATCAATTTAATAATGTTTATTGATTAAATAAGTGTTTGTTTATTGATTGAATAAATTTCTTTGTTTATAGATTACATAAAAACTTATTTGTCGAATTTTTTATCGATGTGGAACTCCGTAATGAAATCAAAACACTATTTGATGCTGTCAATTCCTTTACTTTTTTTTAAACACTGGTGAACCAAACGTTCCGTTCAGCAATACCAAACAAAGTGGAATTGACAACATGAAATAGTGTTTTATTTTAAGTAAATAAACTTGATAATAAATCATTACAATATCAAGTGTTTTATTCTGAAAAAATAGAATGGAAAAAACATTGCATGGTTCTATTTTGCCGTCCAAGTCTACGGAAATTGATTTTCTTTAAATTATTGAAAAGCCTAGTATTAGCTCTCTAGTATTGAAAATTGTTTTATTTATTATGGCAAATGAATTGCCGAATGTATGCTATATTAGGTTTATACTTATTTATGGCTATTTAATTGAAATGTTTTTTTTTTTTAGATCTATCTATGTATCTATCCACCTACTCTTAGCTCGATTCTTACTGCGGTTTTGCTCTGCCCTTCCCCCCTTTCCTTAGATGCTGATGCAAATGATCCATCCACCGCTGCAGTCGCCGCTGTTGCCTCCGGCTGCCGCACTGCAGCCGCAACTGAATCCGGCCGCGGCCGCAGTGGCTGCCCTGGCGGCTGCCGCGACTGGAGCTGCCGCCGTGCCTAGGGTGGCGCCGCAGCCGCCACCGCCCCCTGCCGCTGCCGATAACAGTATTGTTAACGGCATAATACAAAAGTTGGCACAACAACAACAGCAGCAGCAGCAACAACAACAGGTGAGCAGAGGTTACAAGATGACAGATAGGTTATTCTTTTTTTTATAAACTACACATCTTTTCCAATATTCAAATGTTTAGGCAAAGTATGTATCTTCGAAAAAAGTGTTCGTTTTTTTTTTGCTTGGGATGATACCCACATAAGCTCTAAGCTTGTGCGTTGGTAATGGGAAGGATGATGATGAGAGATGAATGGACCTACAGCTTTAGGTGGGTTCCGAACCACCGGGAAGCGATTTTGAAGCTCATAATTTTTGTATTTTTTATATTATTTAATATCAATATTCAATTTATGTTAATCACAGTTCAAACGTAGATTGATGCATTTTTAATGAATAAGTGCTTCTATTATCTGAAGGAGTATTTTGATTATTATGATGGAGCTAGAGATTAATGATATTAGACTAAATTGAGAAAATTACCTTATAGCATAACCAGTGTCTTGCATTTTTTCAAGCACTTTGACTTGTCTGATGCCATTATTTGGCCAACCTGACGTAATGTATCTATGATCTATCTATCTATCTATGTTTATTCCTCGTAAACTACAATATCATCAAACACAATAATAAAATAAGCACTGTGATGTTTATTGAACATGGATAATTGTATAGAAAAGAAGAATGATGACTTGTTTAAATTCTATTTTGAATGTTTTCTCAAGCAATTATTGATTCTCGGTTACAGGTGGGAGGTGATATGATGGGAGCCGGCAAACCAGCCAAGGACCAGAACAACGACCAGTGCGGCATTGCGCCTATTCTGTCCCTGATGCGTCAACTGCAAGGGCAAAACATACCACTCAAGGTCAGTCGTGACGTCATATTAACCTTGGTACTTTATATTGCTATAGGGACCAAGATATAATGGGAGTTGTTATCAAATAACAGGGTTGTTATCAATATTCTGTTATCAAAGACAATTTTAATGAATAATTATTACGTGCGGTACCTTCAAGATAACACCGATTTGGTTGCCATGAAAAAATTGTAAAAAGATATAAATTCGTGCTCTAAATTTGCAGTCCCAGGGCCGTATTTATGAACGTTCCTTGAGGGTTACTTTCCGAAAGGAAATGAAGCGCCTTGAAAAGCTTTCATGAAACGCTTTTCAAGATTCCTTTTCGGAAAGGAACCCTGAAGGAACGTTCATAAATACGGCCCTCAATCTTTCAGATGAAAAAAATTAGTCTAACTAGTTGAATAATATTTTCCGAAATTGAATTAGTGGTTGTGTGTCAAGTTTCGGTTTTATATAGTTCAAGACTTTCTGCATTCAAAGAGAATATTTTTTCAAAATTGAGTGAATATTCTTAAATGTGAAATTGAACTATTATAACCTACATGGTTCACCATGTTCCCCATCGAGGGAGAATTGGGTTATATGGTGAGGTGGAACGACCGACAGGCTTCCCCACCGACCAAAGCCAAACGCTAACAACAATCACCGGTTCTTCTTTTTTCTTCCTTCAGCGCTATTATCTTCTAGAATGTCGGATGCCTTGAAATGATGTTGAGACACCCTGTGCGTGCGTGTGTGTGTAATGTTGGATGGTTGATTTGCAGATGGAAAGCGTGTGGGGCGGTGCGAATCCGGCGTCGGCGTCGCAGCTCAACGACTGGACGTCCTCAGCCATGTGGCCCGATGGTCAGCCCAAGATGAAAACCGAGCAGCAAATATTGGTAGATAGCTGATGTGCAAGTGCATGCATGCTATCAACCCACACTTCCTTCCCTAACCTAAAGCGACTCACTAATATTGCACTTTCTTCTTCTTTCACTTCTTCTTTCCTCTACTTCTTCCTCCTCCTCCTCCTCTGCTTCTTCTACCCTCTACTTCCATGGCGAAGCGTGGCATACTTATTTGGTCATCGCCGGGTATATTTCCTTATGACCAAATACTTATACCACGCTTCGCCACTACTCTACTTCTACTTCTTCTTTTTCTTCTTCTTCCTCTTTTATATTTATTTATTCAAGAGAGAATTCAAGAATAAAAATAAATAGATAATAAATTTGATAGATGCTATGCTTTCTACACGAACGGCCTAATTCGCTGTTCAAGGGAGATTGAATCCAATTGAATCCGCTTAGTTATAACAGTGCTTGTCTAGTGTAAGGTCAACGAACAAATCAGCTGTTTAATTCAAGGTATTTATTGGATGGAATTTGAACGGAAATTTTATCGTTTGTAAACACGTTGAAGGCTCGTGAATTGATACTATATTATTATGTAATCGTGAGTTGATTTGAGTTCTGATTCAAGTGTATCAGTTTCCGATGTGATCTAATTTGATATTGAGGCTTGGGACATTTTAGAATGAAACTCAATATATACACTACATTTATGTGTTTCTTAATTTCACTATTTTGAAACTGTGATCTGTAACGAATGACTCCAATTATTATCTTTATAAATACAGTATTAGCTAAAATACTGATAGCCAACAGTACTGATCAATAAGTACCATAATACCATTGGTACCAAACAGTACCATAATAAAATATTACTATTTCATTGCTGTTTATTTCAGCTAATACTGTAATATTCAAAACCTAGGGATTAACAATAACCTTGTTGTAACTCATAAGTTTTGTCTGTATTTTTCCTTTATGTAATCCTGTAATTTTTCATTGTTGTAGTAGTTGATGTGGCTTATAATTTTGCCAGCCATAACAAAAATGTGATGAATGAAGAGTAAAGAATTAAAATTATTGTTTACTGGTGTTGATTTGTTTATTTCTATCTTCTTATAGGAGGACCATAGAAAAGCTGAAGAAGAAAAGAAGAAAGAGGAAAAACGGTAAGATATTTATGTATTCTAAAATTATTTCCCGATAGCGATAGATTGCAATCGGTTTCACTTTATGTTGAATAAACATTATTTGCCGTTAGATTGCAATGGTGTTTACTTTAATGAACATTACAGTTTTCAACATTTAATTAAAGTTTTTGTTTAATGAACGTTATTTATAACGAAGTCATTCATAACTGCCGAAACTAAGACATTATCTTGTTTCCGTTGCTTTGAAAATAGTTATCATGAAATCATGGATTCAATCATTCACTATTTCTAGGCGCTTATTTGAGAAATTGAAGCTTATTTTCAGTTTGTGCTTGGATTTGAAATAAGTTAATAGGCTAATGTGTTGATTTTTCTCCGATTTCAGCAAACAAGATGATCTCAAGCGAATGGAAGAGATGAAAGCTGCAGCGAAGCTGGCCGAAGAGGAACGCAAGAGAAAAAAGAAAGAAGAAGAAGAGGAGAAGTTGAGAAGGTTGAAAGAGGAAGAGGAAGCGGAAGAAAGGAGACGAAAGAAGGAAGAGGAGGAAACACGCAAGAGAGAGGTGCGTAAAGAATATAATTGATAAATGAAAAGAAGTAAATTATTTTATTTTCCTAAAAACCAATACTGAGAATGTTTACATTTTTTAGTCGCATGTTAGAAAGTTGATGCCATCTCCATGAAACGTTTATATATAATCAGATTCATTTAATTTTACGCTTGGCATTAGATAGATAGATATTATTTCTTGACGTTGCTGATGACAGTAGAGTACGATGGCAAAGAAATAAGATCTCTCTATCTATCTAATTCAAAGCACCAAATTGAATGAATCTTATTATACTGTAGCAGCATTAACAACAGAAGAAGTTAATAATTATTAGAGAAACGAAAATCCAAAGAAAGCTATATAAATATAGTCTGTGCAAACCTTAGAATGCAGTAAGCGTTTAAATGGCAATGCTATTTGTTATGGGGATATAAGCGCTGTTGCCATGTTTTGCTTATTCGTTTATTACTCCTCACTCACAGCTGTTCGCTCTCTTTTCCGCTCTTTCTCTTGTTTTGTTTCTATTTCTTATTCTATCAAAACTACATAAATGAGAAAACATTAGCACACCCAGAGGCAGAATTAATTGAGGAAGCATTTTTCAACATTCAGTTCTTTTAGGGCCGTATTATCAATCACAGTTTAAAAGTCGTTTAACTAAAACTACCTTCGGCTCTTGATGTACGACCGGAATTAATTTTCCTGCGCATGCGTTAATGAGACTTGACCAATCATAGCTGATCACAGTGCTCTGTGATTGGTCCGACGTTATTGACGCATGCGCAGAAAAATTAATTCCGGTCGTATATCGAGAGCCGAAGGTAGTTTTATTTCAATCAATAACGATTCAATCAATTAATTTCATTTTTTCTATTTCGTTATTTCACTTGTGCGTTTTTGAATTGTTGATTTCAATTCACAGGCGGCGAAGAAAGCCGAACTAGACAGGTTACGAAAAGAAGAGGAGAAGAAAAAGAAGAAGGAAGAAGACAAACGACGTAAAGAGGAAGAGAAGAAGAAACTCGAAGTGGAAAGGAAGCGGAAAGTGGAAGAGGTGTTGAGACAGGTCGAAGAGGACAAGAAAAAGTAAGATCTCAAATTAAATAGATTTCATTCTCACTAATTTATAAATTTGATCCCAATTCAATTTATTTGAAATCATTTTATTAATTATTCGTTTATTAATTCAAGTATCCTGAATTTTGTTGAATCTCGTAATAAAGTTGTTGGTAACCCACCTAAGCCCCTGCGCCCACTTCGCAACTGCTATCTGATTTCAGTCAGCAGCCCAATGTTGCCGATGACATTTGGCTGTTTTTCGGGTAATCGGGTAATCTAACCTATCAGCCAAAGCTGGGTTGCTGACTGAAATCAGATAGCAGTTGCATAGTGGGCGCAGGGGCTAATACAATCAATCCATCATCATCAAACTCAAGCACAATCATCATAATATAATAAGAGCTGTTTTAAGAAGAAGTATTATTAGTTACAGTAATAAGAAAACTATACATGCAATTAATAAATTTTCATATGATAATAATAATAATAATATGATTATGATATGATTATTATTACTTAGCATTTTTACATTACATTATTATTAGTAGCCCATTTCCACTATGTTTTTCAATGGGAGTTGTTTTCACTATTGTAGCCAGTTTTATCCATTGATACCCCCTTTCTATATAAAATGTATTGATAATGCAGAGGTTCTTATGGTTTATTTCATGAAAATAATACAAAAGCTTTTTATTTTTAAAAGTCAATAATTTACGCAAAAGCTGAAGTTACGCAGCTTGAAAACATTAATCCAAAGACTTTTTAAAGACCTGCGAGATCAGCATTTGTAGGTTAAGGCCGTTCGCCCACGGAGCAACTGCTATCTGATTTCAGTCAGCAACCCAGCGTTGCCAGATGACATTGGCTGATAGGTTAGATTACCCGAAAAACAGCCAAATGTCATCTGGCATTACTGGGTGGCTGACTGAAATCAGATAGCAGTTGCTCCGTGGGCGAACGGCATAAGTAGAATTGTGTCAAAGCTGATCGCTATTGTGCCATTACTGATCGCCAAGCATCAAATTGAGTGAGTCCTACTTTTAACTTGTATTTTACTAAGTGACTAAGTTGTATAGTAAAAGTATCGTTGGTGTTGTTTGTAGGAAAGAGGAGGAAGCGCGACGAGCCGAACAGGCGAGGAAGCAGACCGAAGCTCTGAAGCGGCTACAGGAGCAGGCCAAGAACACAACGCCCTGGGCAACCCCGCCCTCCACCGCCCCCTCCACCAACTTGTCCGAAATACTCAAGAACGAGAGGCGGCAGGTAAGGGCTAACACATTATCTTCATCTTGATTTCCATCAAAATTTATATAGTGAAATTATTGGTATTGGGTACAGAGAGTGTATAGAAACAGTGTGACCATTTGTGTGAAGCTCTCCATAAAAATAAGTGGAGATCATAATATTTTTTCCCGCCGCCACCGCCATACGTTTGCCAAGTATTTGAATTTGATGTGGGACTACAGGGAAATATTAACCAATTCACTCATTTTTCAAAATTTATTTCAAGAGAAACAACATCGAAAATAACTTTTCTAACATTAAAAATATTGTCTCTCTACTCTTGGTATTGTGTTGAAAGCTTAAAATGATGAAAATTAACTCTGTCAAATGACAATATTGTAAGCTGGAAATGTATTGCTCAAAATAACATATGATTCGAATTTGTTTTCAATGTAAATCTTATGGGAATTTGCAAAAGTATGGCTGACTTCGACCGATATTTTTTTTATCTGGCGCTACAGCCCTATGTGAGCTCTGGCCTCCTTCACAACACGCCTCCATTCTTCTCTGTTCAACAACTTCGACCGATATATCCAATCAAAAGTGTGACATGCAATGTCCACACTGTTACTGTACACTCTCTGTAGTATTGGGTAATATATTTGGACGTAAATTACAAATGTTGAAGCAGATTGAACCTGTGTGCTGCTTAGAAGTGCTCTTCACCAATCATACAAATCTTAATCGTCTTCAATTTCATTTTTTCACGTTGCTATTCGACTAGTGTTCATTGAAGGCTAGTGTCCATTATTATTTCTGCAATTTTAATTGTGAATTTCTTGATCCTTAAGTTACTAACTGCGAAGTCAACTCACTATCGATTTACCACTGAAACAGAATAGACGGCATGTCGTTATTTCTGTGATAAATTATTGATAGTGAAATTTTAGGTTTGTAAACGCTTATTTTCATAATTCCAATAAATATCAGTTTTCATACCTGAAATTCCAGAAATAACATAGAAAACTATTTTAAAATTTGTAGCTTGATTTAATATAGTTCTTAAGATTGGTCTTGTGTATTCCCTATTATGTTTATTATGCTCAGTATTTATCGATATCATTAATTTTTTTGTTGAGTAATATTATAACAAATAAATACATCAGCGCACAAGCTGAGCTCCGCTGTATGTGTTTTTATCCTTATGTTTAATTTATTATTATTACATGATTATAGTATACGTTATACTAATAATAATTATTATTATTATATACGTTATTGTATAAAAAATCATTGTATTGTTGTGAATAAAAATGATTGATTGATAGTCGAAGATTAAATGGTATTTATTGGTATAAAATGGAATTTTCTCTATCGGTGTATCAATATTGAAAGTACTGAAGTAGGCCTATTATCATATGAAATATAAAACAGACCACTCGAAGAAGCCAAATAGTCACTGATTGTTTGTTTTTTTTTTGTGTGTCAACAGCAATTGCAGCAGCAACAGCAGCTACAGTTGCAGCAGCAACAACAACAGCTGTTGCAGCTGCAGCAACAACAACAGCAGCAGCAGAAGATGCAGCTGAAGTGGGCCGAGCACAAGCCACCTGCCAAAGTCAAATCGCTCGCCGAAATACAGGCCGAGGAACAGGAGTACATGCTAGCCAAGGTAGGCTACACTTTCATCGCTCTTCATCTCGAGTTTTCCAATTTGAATGTTATTACACTAACCAACTATACTCCGTAGGAGCTCCTCCAGACGCGGAGAGATTTTATTTTGTATTTTTAACCCCTCAAACGTTCTGGTTACTGGAGGCAGGTTACTGGTTTATAGGTAAGTAGATAGGCTTTTGGTAACCTGCCTGCAGTAAGTGGAACGTCAACTAGAATCGTGAAACCCAGCCATAGGGCTCTATAAAGACGGGTTAGGCTAGGCGTACACCGGTTAGTCAAGACATGACAAGACGAGATTAGTCAAATTTAGTCCCAGTACATCACACAGTTGCTTATGAAGCAACACACACCGATTAGTCTCTACTATATAAATAATTCTATGTGAATTACTGTGACTAAACGTGACCCTTGTCTTGTTTCGACTAACCGGTGTACGCCTAGCCTTAGACGCACCCAATATTGTCAATTTATTTATTTATTCGTTTTTTGGAAGTGAATAGTTTATTATGAATTCCAATCCAATTGAGAATTTATTTAATTATTTCTAATAAAATTCAGAACTGATACTCTCACCTAACGGTCAGGAGTTTCCTATGCTGTTTGCTGACAAAAGTTGTCTATTATCTTCTGATAAAGGAGATAGAAATTATTTTCTGTCTATTAGATTGAAAAAGAAGAGGAAGAAGAAGAAGAAGAAAAAGGAGGAGAAGAAGAAGGAGGAGGAGAAGAAGAAGGAGGAGAAAAGAAGAGGAATAAGAAGAATGAGAAGAAGAGGAAGGAGGAAAAGAATAATGAGAAGGAGGAGGAAGAAGAAGAAAAGATGATGATGATGAAGAAGAAGAATGAGAAGAATAATGAGAAGAGGAGGAAGAGGAAGAAGAAGAAGAAGAAGAAGAAGAAGAAGAAGAAGAAGAAGGAGAAGAAGAGGAAGAATGACAAGAAGAGGTAGAAGAAAAAGGAGAAGGAGAAGAAAAGAGAAAAAAAGGAGAAAATAAAAAAAACTATCAGAAAAATAGAAACCTGTCAACACCCAGCATAGGAAACTTCTACTGTTTCTACTCATTTTCTTTCGTGATTTACTTTCAATTTTTCGTCTTTCTTGTTGGCAATAAGGATTTAATTGAAAAAACCTAACAGTTGTTTGTTTTGCAGCAAGTAGAGAAGGAGCGCAACAGTGTGAGCATCCCTCAGACGAGCAGCAGCAGCAACACCATCTGGTCAAGCCAGAGCCTCGCCTGGAACACCTCCTCCAGCTCCGTGTGGGGCAATGCCAATTCAGGTAAATAACACTACTTGATGCTATGTACTGATGTTGAAGGTTCACGGAACGGATTAGATAAGATTAGTACTCTATTCATATGGATTACAAAATATTTTAAATTCTAGGTTATGGTAGTTGATAATCACAATATTGGATTGATTGAACAATAATTTATTGTGCTATATCTACGTAAACGGCGGAGTTTGAATACAAGTCCATTCTCGGAGAAGGGCATTCTTTTCATAAACACTTGCCGTACTAGAGAGAGAGATTAGATTATTAAGGACCCGATAGGGTTCTTAATGCGATCGTACTGGTGTCCGTCTGTCCGCACGATAACTAACGAACGGAAGATCGTACAATTTTGAGATTTAGAATATAATATCTTCATAGATGAAGTAAGAAGTCTATGATTTTGAATATTGAGGGTTGAATTTAAAAAAAGTTACAAGCAAGAAATAGGTACTGCATTTCAAATACATGTTACAGAGAAGTATAATGAAATTGAACTACTCAAATTTCAGCCTCTCAACCCAATGCCTTGATGGCACAGTTGGTTCAGGCTACGTTCTCGTCTTTGAAGCCAGATTCAATTCCAAGTTGCCGGTTCGATTCCCATCCGGGGCAGGTTTTTTGCTAACAAATTTCAAGTTTTAATCAATTATCCATACATTTTTCATTGTAATAAATTCATTATTGTTGATTTGAAATTATTCTTTATGTTTATTATTATTTATTACAATAGCCTATTCTAATTTTATGAAAGTAATCCAAATGTTGAAACGTTTCTCTCAATTGCAGAAAATAGCTACTATGTTTTACTACTTTAGCAATATTCTTGAAAGTACTGTCCTGTTTTTTCTGTTAATCTGTACACTACAATATCGGGTCCCCGTGGATACTCCGTTGTATCGGTTTATGGAGAGTAGAGATTAGACTTATTCTTAACTAAACTGAATGAGTTGATTTATTGATTGCAATCTTTTGTGTTTTAGGTAGCGGACAAGGCTTCTGGGAGGACGTGCCGGCTCCAGCTGTTGCCGCCCCCAGACCAGCCGCCCCCAGCAAGCAACAGCAGCAGCAGCAGCCGCCAAACAGCGCCGCCTCCAAAGCGGGGGCGCCCAAGGCGAATGCCGGAAAAACCAAGAAGGAAGAGATGACCGTGCTGAAGATATTCGAGCAGCAGCACAAGGCCATTGCCGACGAGTTTCACCTGTGGTGCGACAAGGCTCTGGCTCCCATGAAGGGCACCATTGATAGTGAGTCGATTTATTTATTCTTTATTTCATAATTGGGATCTAATCTTAACTCATTTTTCAATTTCTCCATGCAAAAGTGGTGGTTAAGAATTGGCTAAAGCTAGTTAGTATATTATCAGCCCAAATCTCCCGTATCGCTTGAAAGGTTGGTACAAATTAATTAATATTTTCTCAGGTAACTCTCACTTCCCTTTAGTAACATTATTTGAGCGTTCATTTAAGTGGGGTTTTTGAAATTTTAATTGTTCTTTACTACATAATTGTTACTTCCAGTGCAGTTTATAAAAATAATCCAGTAGTCTTACGAATTAATTATATTACAAAACTGGTTTATTGGTAGCAAAAACATATAATAATAACAATAAACTTCAACTTGAGGAACTTCAACTTACAGAGGATAACATTTTGAATAGGGAAGAAAAATGATTCTTAAAAATGAGACATTTCAATTAAAAGTCAAAACTCCAAAACAGAGAAATTACAACATCACAGATGAGCAGAGACTTCAGAGATCCGAGAGAATGAAGACATATTGGGCACAGAAGAAACGTTTCCGAAAATGATCTTACCAATTTCGACTAGATTTGCTCCAATGAGGGCTTAAAATATTTATAAAAAAAATAACAATAAACATCGCGGCTTCCAATAGATGTCTCGCTATTAAGACCTTTATTAATTTCTTGTTTGCTATTTTTGAATGACAGACACGGTAACCGAGAATCGGATTACCGGGAGTTTACTGTCTATATTTAAAGTCATCTGCTTGGCTATTTTTCTACTAATGTAAAAATTTTCGTACCCATCCAAGTACCAAGTATGGTGAAATATTCAATCAAAACATCTTGCTGGAGCTAATTTGAGTCAAAGTGTTTTGTAATAATCTTGAGAAAGTAGATGATGATTTCTTGAAACAGTGGTGAATAGTATGTAAGTCGTAGAAATCTAACATGGAAGCTGTAGCGAATTAGTAAAAATATGTAGCCTAAAGATTTGAAAGTTGACTGTGAACAATCGAAGAAGTGCACTCCGTATTCAGTGTTCACAAAAATAACACTTGGAAACTAACAACTAGTATAGCAGGATTATTTGAGGGTTTAAAATGTATTCTCAAGGTAATTATTCTTTTTTTGTTTTATGCTAATGTACCAATTTCACTTTTGTATTGTGAACCAATATTATTGTTGTATTTTTAACCAATTTACTTTTTGGCAATAAATATTGATTGATTGATTTTAACTTGTCAGAAAACAGCTGATTTAACGGCAGTAAACGAGCGTACATCAATCAGCTGTTTTCTGACAATTTAAAATGAAGCATAATATTTTGACATTGATGTTTTGCAGTTCCGACGTTTGTCGGCTTCCTGATGGAGGTGGAGGCGGAGACGGAGGTGCGCGAGTACGTGCGCATGTACCTGGGCGAGAGCCGCGACATGGACGAGTTTGCGTCGCAGTTCATCAGCCGCCGGCACAAAATGTCCACTCAGCAGAAACAGCGCGGCGGCGGCGCCAACAAACCGGCCCAGCCGCAGCCACCGCCGCCATCTTCCAACGCTGCTGCCTCCGCCGCCAACGCCAACCAGTTCCAGGAGGTCAAGGTAACCCACTGCTTTCGTTTTTACTACACATACAAACTATCGACCATAGGTATAGGTATTGCTATAAAAATAACACCATAATTTGGAGTTAGGTTTGTATACATTGTATATTGGTTTCTAATTTATCAATGTACTAGGTATGAGTATATAGTACAGGGTGGCGCATAAAGAACGGATGTTTTCCAAAGTGTTGTAAGAAAGTTTATTTGAATCGTACATTCATCTTCCTAACACCAAAACACTAAGTAAATAACCCGATTTCAGAATTTGTATGAAAAACTCCAAAACACTCGAGTATATTATATCTTCCTAACTTGAAACTATCTTCCTAACTATCAAAATACTAAGTAAATAACCCAATTTCAGAATTTGTATGAAAAACTCCAAAACACTTGAGTATATTAAATTACGTAGGAAAGATGGCGCCCTTAATGCGTTAATGCTCATTAAAAGCCTCAAATTGGTCCTTAACTATTGATACAGCAGCAATATTCATTCATGTATTACAGTATTCAAATCTTCAATTGAACGATATTTACTATAGTAAACTTGAATTTCAAGTAAAGAAGAATATCATGCCAATAAGCTCGACTTGAAACTTTCTGCTGAAGCTCCTTTGAACGACGTTTGCAGATTCATTCTATTGGAAATATTGTTCAACTGCAAATACGCGATTTTTCGAGGTCAATTGCGCCATTGATACTAAAACTGGATACTTTAACCTACAAAATGGTGTCGCTCTGCGGTCACAGACAGCTCTAGTCCACTGATATTATCCTACTCAAATCCATCCGTTCTTTTTGCGCCACCCAGTATATTGGTTTCTAGTTATTAATGTACTAGGTATAAGTATATAGTATTATATACTATACTATAAGTAAATTATCTGATACTTTATCACAACATTCTGCTCGATTTAAAAATCGTATTTAGGGGTGCGAATACACTATGCATAAGTGCATGCATAAATGCATCGTGTGGACGACATTTGTCATTCAAATGACGGTATAATCGTATTCATTTAATTTGACGCTTGGCATTAGATAGATTGATAGAGAATTTTTTTTTGCCTCGTACTCTACGGTCATCAACAACGTCAAGAAATAATATCTCTATCTGATGTCAAGCGTCAAATTGAATGAATCTTATTATATTCATGCTTGTAAGAATGCATAGTGTATTCGCAACCTTGGAGCCATTGAAACTATTTTATTGTGTGTTGATATGCAAATGTTTTACCTTTGTGATGATCTCGTAGATTGTTGTCTGTCAAAAATTATAAATCAGATGAAATAGTTTTGTTGATCAAGCTGTGTATCCAATTGTACTTAATAAAGTAGCCTTGAATTCTCAGTTGATTATGAAAGATAAGATATTTATTTATTCAACACAACATATTATACAATAAACAGTTGAGTATCGTCAAAGGTTTCTCTTTGAAACAATTTGAACATAAACACAAAATGAACCAAGGTAAGGTGGTGTAAGGTACACATCGTCACGAATGTTCGTGTGTTGGAGCATTTTTGCCGAGCAACGACATTTTGAGTACCTGGTTAACTTTCTTGTTAGTTTTGATCATTGTTTTATCTAGATGTTATTTTTGTTGAGTTTTGTCTCATTTATAAGTTGTCTCACTTTCAATTCACTGCTGGTAAGCAAGTTCAACTTAGCCTAGTTGTGCCATTTGTATGAAAATTGTAATTTTTTTGATAATCATTTGTACATTATTTTCATGGCAATAAAATTATACAATTCTATATCAATTGCTCTTAGCAAATCTAGTTTCAAACCTTTGATGTTACTCAATAAGGATCTAGTTTGAAGCCTTCGGCTTCAATTATTACAGCTGTAAAGACGAAGATGATCAATTTTTTTGTCCATTGAAATTGAAAGGATACATATTTCGTTCAAATGTTTTACATCTTGTGCAATACTTGAGAAGGCTTTCAATGTCTTTTAGATTCTTGTCCAAGAACTTGGACAAGTTTTTTGCGCTTTCTCAAGTTTTTTTCAAGCTTTCTCAAGCCCGCACAATAACAATAACATTATAATTATTTTTATTTCTTAGTTTTAATTTTCTATTGCATCTTTAAGGACTTGAATTGTGATTTAATGATATGGTTTACCCCACACAGGAATACCTTTGGGGTCGCCTAGTTAGACATTATTATAGGCATACATTGTTCTCGATACTATCAATTGAATTCATGTATACTGTATTAAGAATGTACTGTGTATGTTTGTTTTTTGTCGAATAAATTTATTTTTAAAAGTATTTTGAAATCTTGTCAAGCTCTTTTCTTATGCTTTTTTTTACTTATTGAATGTGAAATTTGAACGTATAAATACGCATTGAAGGATGCACTTTGTAGTTGCTCTCTGTGAAAGGAAAATGTTGTTTTTAGTGAAATGTGGTTTTGTTGTGTAGGGCAAGAAGGCGAAGCCGAAAAAGAACAAGATGCTGAAGGTGGACAGCCGCATTCTGGGCTTCAACGTGACCGCCGCACACGACCGCATCAACATTGGCGACCGCGACTACGCCGACAGCATCTAACTGCTCACGCCGCTGGTAAAATCTACATCTTATCATTTCAGTAGTTGGTTCATTTTGCTAAGGCTGAATTTATTCATTGCGATTGCCATTTGCCCCGTATCGCAGAAAATTTGCCGCTCGAAGATTCTCGAGCGACTTTTGACACGCACGTTTCTTATAAAATAGTGGAAGCAATGCATAAATACAGCCTGAGGCAGCTTGATTGAAAATTGTTTATTCGCTGTGTGCATCTACCGTGTTGCGCTCTGGCGGATAATCGTATGAATCTACGAGGGAAGATTAACATGGGGATGGATAGGCTTATGTACGTAAAAGTTAGTTTATAATTGAAATAGAATTCTCTGTCGCTATTTTTCCTACTTATCAATTGTGGAATTATATTTAGAATTATAAAATTAACATATCGCATGTTCTTAAACATTATTATAATGTTTAATTCAAGATTTAAAACGAACTTTAAAGGTTATGTTTCACGCGTTCGCGTTATGATTGTGCAGACGAAAACTTCCGTGGATAACAGCTGTACTCCAGTAAGCGAGTACGTAAATAAATGTGATGACACTCAATAGGTTACCGGTATGCTCTTTTCTGGTGTTTGATATTAATATAATCATATATGGACTAGTAATTACTACAATATAAGTTCCAATAAATACAAATCTTACTTCGGCTCTTCATTTCTGAAATAAATAGTTTGGCATGAAATAAGCCCGTACCGGTAACTTCTAATTCACATACGGTACCGTGTTCAACAACTCAAGTTATCAAATCAAGTTCAAGAATCGAGTCTAATATTCCTGTATAAAATAAATATGCATAGGCCTACATAATATTTATTGAAATTGGATGATTATCGAACATAAAATCTTATTCACAAAATCACATTCATAGCAGACTGGAATAGGTGTCGTCTGCCATGTAAATAAATGCAAGGTTATGTTTACTTACCAATATTTATTCAAAGCTGTAATCCATCTTCTTCGTTGAATCATTTTATGTTTGGAGATAGGAAAAGTGTAGAATTTAACATTACTATTGTATCCTTTATTTTTACAATTTGGCACACAACACACTTTGTTACTCATTTTTTTCGCTTATTCCCTATCCTTTCCCATGTTAATCTTAACTTTTTCGTTTACTAAAATTCCGCGTGAGCGCAGGTGTCGATTTTATTATCCCCACCACCTACGTGCACACAGCGAATACTCATTACGATTCATGACAGCTGTTACTAGATATTTCCGGAAATGATTCCAGACTCAACTGAAATTTGGGCATGGTCACATACGATTGTGGTTTGCTTTACTTCACTTCACTTAGAGCCGCTTTCCCCAACGCTGCTCAAGCAATACATCTGGCTTAAGCCTCATTCGGAGAATAGGAAAAGTATAGAAAAAAAATTGAGCGTCAGCTGTTATTACTTGAGCAGCGTTGGGGAAAGCGGCCCTTACTCGCATAGTAAATCTATATAAATCCTATGGTATATAGTAAGTGAAGTGAAGTAAAGCAAACCACATCAAAGTAGCTCTTCTAGTGAAGTGAAGCGAAGTAAAGCAAACGGAGCAACTGCTATCTGATTTCAGTCAGCAACCCAGCGTTGCCAGATGACATTGGCTGATAGGTTAGATTACCCGAAAAACAGCCAAATGTCATCTGGCACCGCTGGGTTGCTGACTGAAGTCAGATAGCATTTGCTCCGTGGGCGAACGGCCTTACAGTTCTCTATTACGAATCAATGTTTATACAATATAGAAACTCAATTTTGTAGTGAAATTCTGTTACTTATTTGTAATTTTTGCGTTTTTTTTTTTTTTGTTTGCAGGAGAACCCTAGTAAATGAAAATATGAAGAAAATAGTTGAATTTCCAAACTTGGTGAGTCAACGTTGCTACCATGAAATTCGCGGAACCGGACCAACAGTGTCATTGCAATAAATATTATTACGAAAAACGAATGGTATTCCATCAGTTCAGAGCCTGCATTCACATACGATTATAGCCTTATCATAAACAATTATTATGTCTGTGTAAAAGTACATTATTTATTGAAAGAATTTTTGTCAATTTAATTGAATATTGATCTGTATTAAATGAAATTTGACTTTAACAAACATTGATCTTCGAGCTTTGATCTCATTCATTTGTTGTTGGTGACAAGATGGAATTTTATGCTACAGATTGTAAGACTGTTTGATGAAAAATACACAAAACTTTCAATGAATTAATCACAAGTAATTTGTTATGTAAAATATCTGACCATCGTTCCAGGAATTGTTGACTACATGTAAGGTTTGTTATGTTTCTAATAGTGATGGTTTTGAGATTAAAAAAATATATACTGAATACTCAGAGTTATCCTAATTTAATTTATTAAAAAATATATTGCTCTCATCTTTAAGCTTGCATTCCAAAATTCATACATTGTGATGATTCTGGAAAATTCACACTTGAGAGCAAAATTGAAGAAGTACAATATAAAATAATTGGAAAAATGACAATAATGTAATATTTTCCCACAATTAACTTTTGTTTTACTATCAAGACACACAGTGTACTTGACTGATTATCATTCTATTATTAATAATTAACAACTTGATTGTATTTTGGCTTGTTACTAGCAAGAAATCGGGTTTCCACTCAGAGTCTTGCGATTTATTCATTATAACCTACCTAATAGATGAGTATTCGCTTCAGGCTTGATTAAAAATATGGCAGGAACTATTTTATGTTGATTAACTAGTATTACAAAAGGCATATAGTAAAAATTATAAAAAAATTAATTTATGAATTGGAAATTTGAAGAAAAAAACTATGTTGTTATAGTTCTGCACTCAAAGATGAAATAACTATGTTATCGCATACAACTGTAAAAGATAAAATCTCCTGAATAAACAGAGATGAATGTTCTAAAGAAAAAAATGAAAATGATAGATACTTACATCACTTATAGGTAAATCATGACATAATAATGTCAAAATATAATGAAGACCATAATGTTGTTTCGTTTATCAATTTATGCCAATTATAGAAAAATATCCATTTATTGTTCACTGTCAAAATGTATTGGGGGAAAAATTAGAAAATTATCAATTATTTTGAAAATTAAATTAAATTCACTGATGTTCTACGTATTTATTTAAATTAAGTGTTGATTCGTCGAGTAGTATTTGGAAATGTTGGTTTGTTGAAATGAATGGCAATATTGAATCATGTTTCATAAAAGGGTTAGATCCACTGTTATTCAGTGTATATTCTGAAATAACAAACCATTATTATGGAGAGAATGTATGCTACAAAGGCGAATATCATGAAGGTGCAAATTTCTTGAAATTATAAAAAAAATTATATTTAAATTTGTTTTTATACTAAAAGTTTTGTACTGTATTATGATTTCTTTGTTGGCTCTAGAGAATGTTGTACTTGAACTTGTGTTACGAAAGTATTTACAGATCAACTCACCAAGTAAAGAAATTCAAAAAAATTCTTCTAGATAATGTTACAAACTGGCTTTGAAAGACAATAGCCGTTGTTGTGTTTTGGATAAGGAAAATGATTAGTTGACTGAAATCAATACCTTTTTGAAAACGAAAAATAAATTGAATAACTTTCGATCCTATTTTGGGGTCATTTAATATTGTGATAGTTTCGTTACGAAACTTTTCAAGTCATGTATTTATAAAAGTGAATATTTATAATGATAACCAGTTTAATGATTATGAATTTATAATAATAAATTTGTAACCAGTTTAGTAATAATGTTATTACAACTTCCACCGATGAGGCAGTTTATTATTATTACTAGAATTCAACACTATCATGTTATTGATATTATTATTTTTTGTCAAATTTTTCATTCATATATATACTTGGAAATTCGAAACGTACATGAATAACACACATTTATAAATACAAAACATATTTTCAAATCAAAATGTATTGTTCCGAGGTACTTCGTGGTTTTGGTCGTTGAGGCCATTATAATAAATAATGTATGATATTGTTTTGTATGATATGAAAGTTTATCCAACAAGTTTGTGATTTGTTATTGAATAAATCTATTATTTGATAACTTGATGAGATATTTATATTTTCAATTTATTTCTCTTCCCAGTCTCCAGCGGGTAATCTCGGATGAGATACCCCAATTCCAGAGAGAAACCTTGTCAGAAATTCTAGTTTTTAATGCATTAGATCAAAGAGCTCTTTCTATCCTACTTGTAGGCCTAAACAAAAACAACACTGATTAAAGTTGTGTAATACAAATAATCATGGCTTATAAACTAGCCACATTGCTATATTTGAATTATTGATGAATTATTGTTTTATTGAAGAATTTATAAAGGATAGAAAGAATCCTCGATCCAATACGTGAAAACTAAGATTTTTTGCTAGGGATGATGCCCACATAAGCTCCAAGCTTGTGCGTGGGTAATGGGAAGGATGATGATGAGAGATGAAAGGACCTACAGCTTTAGGTGGGCTCCGAACTACCGGGAAGCGATTTTGAAGCTCATAAATTTTGAGGAACGGGTCACCGTTACAACGGGAGTGCTAGGCGCTGTCTCTAATCTCACCGATTAGACTCACCTCTGCCACTGGGACTAACCACATATTTTATTACTCTGTTACAATATGAAGTGTATTCTATAATTACAGCATTTGCTAGTTGTAGCAATCTTGTAACATTTTTATTAAAACGTTTTTTACCATCTACTTCAAATATCAAATTTGCTATTTATAGCAAATAGATGTAAAGCTCGCTTGTAAAAATACAAATTGAATGGGAAGTTTGGATCGTTTTCTAGCGCCTCTTACACATGGATACTCAAATCGTGAAGCGACTGGGATCGCTTCGCGATTTTTAGTATCCACTTGTCAGTGAGGCCTTGAGAATTTAACTTCTTGAGACTATTACGAATACCTTAAAGATCAAGTTATGTTGATTATTATGTTATCGAGTATTTTTTCTGAGAATTGCGAGTACCCAAACAATTTGAGAGAATAATAATACGGTATTATTAAAAGTCAACTCAGCCTGTTGCTTCTTCAACAGAAACACGTAGGTATATCAGGATCATTTTAAGTTGTCAGAAAACAGCTGATTTAACGTCAGTAAACGAGCGTACATCAATCAGCTGTTTTCTGACAATTTAAAAGAATCCTGCTATACGCAACAACAGTTCACTCAAATTCTAGTATAAAATAGTATCACCATCAGACTCCGTACTGCATTCCAAAGTTTGCATAGTCCTTGGAGTAGTGCTGAAATAGAATTTTTATAGAATGACGGTTTCGAAAGAATACCGTCCCCTCCACAACTTTACTAATTTGATTCAACAGTCATCCTGAGAAAATATACTTATGCAAACTTTACAATGCAGTTAAGTTGCACCTAAAATCGGAGTGAGAATGGTATTTTGGAGGCTTGCCTCACACAGGTAAGGGCTAACGAAATAATCAAGTAGTATCATGAAAATTATTATTATTATTATTAAAACATACAGTTGAGTACAAAAATATACAAATTTACAGTATCAGTATAAAATAATTATAACTTGCCAGTAAGAACTTGCCTAAATCAAAATCAGTCTCAATACTATAAAACAACTCCAATAGTAGAAAAAATAATGTAAGTTCAAAATATTTTCCAGCACAGTGTATTATATTATGTAATATATATTTATTTTTTTCTTAGCTAGGAAGTGATGAATTCACAGTAGAACAGCACCTAATATAATATTTATCTTCGGTATCGAAATTGTGATTAAAATATAATTACTAAAATTAAAGAGACTATGTTCTGACTTATTATATTATTAATTTCCACACATTAAAGTATGTGCACCTACGTTATTTATTATGATGCAATAGTTTTAATTCATTTATTAATTTATCAATAATTATGCTTTCATTGATAGTATAGTAGGACTATAAGTAAACTGATCAAATCCAAGACTTTGAGTCTATGCTGGGAAAGTGGAATAATAATAATAATTCCGTGTAACCCGGCTGGCTCAGGTCTGGTGTCAGAGTTTTCAGGTCACTCCTGATCAGTTCAGGGTCTCTGACTTGACTTAACGACTGGAAAGTGAAATTCTTCAATACTAATATAGCCTCTCTTCTACTTATCTATTATCTATCTATGGATCTCTTAAACGCTGGATTGTGTTTTGAATATTAATAGGTATCTACCTATACAGGTGCCAGATCCCCGTACTAGATGATATAGGCATGTCAATTGTCAATCATTTATCATTATGCTGCCATATTGTCAATAATGCTGCAAGTAATTTGAGTGGGACATTTGACAATATATGGTAGGCCTACCATATTAAAAATATTATTTTTTATCCTACATGTGAATTAAATGGGTATTTCAATGTTATGCTTTTGAAGCATTTTTAAAAATCAGTAAATCAATGACCTTATTTTCCCGTTCCTTCATAGAGTAAGGCACTGGCTGTAAACCTCTAAGACTAGGCGTAATTAATGCAATGACTTTGTCTTGTCTTGACTTCTGTTAACTGGCCAAATTTCTCAGATAGCAGAACGAACGTCAAATTTGATCTCTGATAATTGATTTGATAAATATAATATAAAAGTAACTTAATCGAAGATCACTCGATAATCTTGATCACAAAGTAAGAATAAATCATTTTCCCCTCTTTTTGTGACTGATGTTCGCGTGCTCACAGCTGAAATATTTGTTCCTTTGAGTGAAGTAATTCAACTATTCATAGATCAATTTGTTGGTACTTGATGCGTTTATCATGATTCGGCTATTTTGCAAAATATCCCGCCGATGTCGCAGAAACTGAAACAAATAAAATGAAAACGATAAAAAATTAATAATAAAATGAATCTTGGACAGTTATGACACACTCTGTATATATCTTGTATGCCTTCTGTATATTATCTTTGGAGTATTGTTTACATTGTAGGATATGCTCCAATATAACCAGAATGACACCTTGGTTATTGGTATCAGAAATTAAAAAATAAATATTTTTATTGAAGGCAATAGATAATATATATCATTTTTGGATATTCCTTGTCTAGATACACTCTTGTCTTTTATTGTTAAAATATTCAAATTTGGAACAGAAGCAGGTTTGGGTGGAATTACTTTACAAACATCAAATAAAGAGTATGGACAATATAAAATAAATATTGATTAGTTGATAACTTTATTTTCAAGTGCATTACTTTCATTGCTGAATTTACTACAATGATTATAAGAATAAGAATATCAATGTTGTTTTACATGACGAAATACTTGTAGAAAATTCAGTTAAAGTAACGACTTGTATTTCACTGTAAATAATTAATGCTATTACTTACATTATTGGACACTATTGGAATGCATTTCACTCCTGATGAGGAGCTTCATCAGCCCTAATGAAATGCATTCCAATAGTGTCCAATAATGTAAGTAATAGCATTAATTATTTACAGTGAAATACAAGTCGTTACTTTAACTGAATAAGAATATATTCAAATTCAAACCAAACTATAGGCCTAACGATATCAGAATTAAAAAAAACAAAAACATTATTATTCTCAGTTGGTGATTATCTGGCTGTTATCTGATAATAAATAGCATGTGATAATGATAATAATTATATATTTATATTCTTGTGAAAAACGAGATTTCCAAAACTTGAAAAAACCAGGCAGAGGCAGGGTACAGCTACAGTGACTATAGAAGTCTTCCATCACTGTAGGAACAGCAGCTACTACAGTTTGTATAAAACAAGTTGTCACTTGGCCTGCATGGTCGTCTACTGGAACCGTTTTTGTCAGAAAGCGTCCGATGTCCGAACAGCTGGCCATTTCATTCAATGTTAGCATTTGAGATGATCGGTCGTTTTCTGACAAAAACGGTTCTAGTGAACGACCAGGCCATCAAGTGACAAATTGTTTTATACAAACTATAGGTATAGCAGGATTCTTTTAACTTGTCAGAAAACAGCTGATTTAACGTTAGTAAACGAGCGTACATCAATCAGCTGTTTCTGACAATTTAAAAGAATCCTGCTATACCTATATAGTTTGTATAAAACAATTTGTCACTTGATGGCCTGGTCGTTCACTAGAACCGTTTTTGTTAGAAAACGACCAATAGTTAATCCTGTGGAACTCACCAATGTGAAACATGTTGATTCATTTTGAACGTTTCAAGTTTGTTGTATTGCGTTGTACTAACTATACAGCCGCCAGGCAGTGCCATTGATTCGGCTGCATTTGTCTCCGATGGAGCTGGAACAAATCAAAAGACGAATTCAATAGGACCAATATTAAATTAACAAAACATTTATACATTTGAGCCATGTAAAATATAGGGAGGATGAGAAGAGGGATATGTAGGGCTCTGTAAAAAAGTCTTTATAGTGCCTTAGGGATATGTTCTAAGAAAATGTAGGAGTCACTGTGAAACAAGAATAAGTCCAGTGTGCATCCGCCGTTTTCCTGTATTACAGGACTTATAGATTTTATGAAAAAGCCCCTGAAGTTATCTACCGTAGGTAGCGATTACAATGTTGTAGGGCATTTGTCAGATGTTATATTAGAAAGATATTATATTATTCTATTTATTATACACTAAATGGCTACTTTTGTACTTTCTATTCATAGTCATTAGATTCAAAAATGAATTCAATTTAAACAAGTAGTAAAACTTATTTGAATCTTCCGTTTCAATGGTTCACTCATATCTGTGTAGGCTAGTGTAGGCTATTCATAAATATCATAGAGATCTATACAATGATTTCTATGATATCAATGAATACAATTGAGGGTATTTGTCAGATGTTATAATTATTATTAAAACCAAATAAATATTATTTTGTACCATACAGGTACCAAAATTTCTAATTTTATACTTTCTATTTATGACCATTGGATCAAAGACAATTAGAATACTTATAGTATTCCTAATAGTTTCCTATCGCCTTTGATTGGATTAAAAAAATTCAACAAGTACCTAGTAATACTTTATCTATTACTAAATCTAAATTGAGTAATAAGTAATACTAAATATTAAATCTTCTCGTTTCAATGGCTCACTCTGTATATTCATAGTGAATGAAAATGTAGCCAGATAAATGAGGATAATATGTTACCCACCTGATAACAAAATAATGAATTACATAACTTATATATATAAATGCAATAAATGCTAAAACAATCTACTATCTATCAAGGTGAAGGTCTGATCTTCTGATAAGCTTATGAATCACCGTATTGTTTTTGTTTCGATTTGGAAAATACATAGCCAACGTTAGCCTAATTTATTAATAGAATATTTATTTTACTTACCAATAGATTGTTCCAATTGCGACGGTTTCTCAATCCAATCGAACGCTGTAAAAGAAAAATGAGATCTATCATTTTTACAATAAATTTCGTTTATATTCTCCTCTACAATGGACAAATTAAAATACGTCTTTGGTGTGTGCGATTATACAAGGGAACTCCAGATCTTTTCAGAATATTCTCCAAATGCTTTTTCCTACAGTTAGGCCTACCTAGAAAAGTGGCTGTTCCTGCACTGATTTCAGTACGTGAAATGCTACTTTTTTGCTCTAATGCATAAAAATGTTCTGTTTAATGTTTTACATAATAATTATTGAATAATACATTTTATTTTGAAATTTGAATTTAACTATGCATAATTATTTAATTTTCTAATTTATATTTAGGTTTGCGATTTTTTGTTTATCAGTTTTTTCTTTCTCTTTCTCATTAGATTGTGAATTATTATCCAAAATAATGTTTGTAAAATGGCAAATAAAATATTTCATTCATTCATTCCATTTTGTTTAGAAACAGTGCCTTGTGATATATTGAGTGTTCATTATACGTATTCCATCTGAATTTTGATCACTTTGTAGAATGGATGAAATAAAATAAATGTATTGTGATATAAGATATTCTACATCTACAGTACAATATCTATTCCAATACACTATTCAGTACTGCATTGAAACAGACGCTCGCTCAATAAAAGAAACGCTGTTCTCTCTATAACAATGAAAATGATGATGTGATAAGAAATGAAAATGATAATAAAATGTATAGCAGGATTAATTTAACTTGTCAGAGACGAAACAGACGAAACAGCTGTTTCGGCAATAAGTAAACAGTGATTTTGACACAACAATAATCCAAAGGCTTAAAAGTCTTAAAGACCTTTAAAGTCTTGAAAAGACCTTTTTGAAGAAGACCTTTCAAATAATACCTTTTTAAAAGACCTTTTCAATAATCTGCGAGATTCAGCATTTGTAGGTTTTGTATTGTGATATTGATTTTAAAAACAGCTGTTTTCTGACAAGTTAAATTGATCCTGCTATATTTTGGATAATATTTATTATTCTTCATAAAATTAATATGATTGGATGAAAGGTAGGCTTCTTTACATATTTGAATAGATGATTATAGATACTTAGTTATAGTAGAGATCACCAATAAATTATTGTTCATTTAATAAATTATTATAGAATTTTAATCTTCGTTGAGTGTTTTTCTCAGACCTTATTTTTTTTCTTTTTAACTTTGTTATACAAGCCTTTGCTGGTTATCTTTTTGCTGGTGATGCCTAGAGATTAGTTTCTGTTTTTCCCTTATAATATACATTACATGTATTGTAATTATGATGTACATTCTATTTTCATTTTGCACATGTGTATATATGTAGGAGTGAATTGTTTGTTTTCCTTTTTTGGCAATAAAGTGAATTGAATTTAAAAAATTGAAATTGTTGTTTTTTCTCTCAATTGAGAGTATTATTAACAGTCTGGTTCTCAATATTAATATGGCAAATAAAATTATTGAATTGATTTCTACTTTTCATCATCACTCACCAATCGGCGCATCCATGGGTAGTACGCATGCGCGCACACATCCGTTATAACAGCAGACGAGCTGTGTGCTATTATCGCGCGCACTGTGCGTACAGTTTGCATCGTGTGAACACAAGGGGCGACTGCACAGCTCCTGGGTACTCTTGCGCGCCGGTGGCGGACACCGGCCAATGGCCGCCCCTGGCGACGCTAGCCTCTCGCCTATTTCGTCATCGACGCTGAACGGCTCGAAGTCTACCTACAAACAAACGAGACAAATTAATTGAGACATTACTTACAAAATTAAAATAATAAATAAAGTAAACACATTATTTAATAGGTAACACGAGGAAAACACTAAGAATGAGACTGTAATGCGGGGGCGCCTAGGCCCCCCTGCCCCCTCACCTAAATGGCGCCCTGTCCATGTTAGCTTTTCATCAACGAGCAGTTTAGTCAAAGTTAGTTACTGTTCTCAAGCAATAGAAATGTTTGATAAGCCTGTAGGGAACTTTATCAACAATACCGTAGCCTAAAACATGGGCCTAGATGGATAAATTAAGTCGCAATGAGTAATTGCTCCATCCGAGGCTTTCAATGATAAAATAAATCCATACGAATTTGAAACAGATTACAAATCATTAACAAATCGATGTCAAGTTGCAGACTAAACAATCACCCAACGTCAATGTCATTGTGAGGGACATAAATAAAGGCCACTGTCTTTAAACTGAGTGAAGTTTCTCTCTCACATTCAATTCACTACTAAAATAGAGCATCGTCACTTGAATGAATAAAGCTGAGAGCATCAATAAATTGCTGTCAATTGAAATTACCAACAGAGAGCTCTTGAAATAATATTCAAGCCTATAGTGATTGGTTGCTTATAGTGATTCAAACTCCAAAGCCCATAAATTATTCTTTCTTTTCAATTTGGTATGCAATGTCAAAGTCAATTTGCACAATAACTGAAACCAAACGTGTTGTTTGTCATTAATATTTATGGACAGTTTATTCATTAAGGAGTCTGTTATAATGGCTGAATACTTATGAGATCATAGTTTTGAGATTCAACTGGAAAATTCAAAATAATATTATATGTAGCCTTATATTATAATGAACTAATATATAGGTCTAATTGAATGAACTCTTAAATAGTCTGACCTTTATAATATAAATTAAATAATCAGGTTCAAAGCATGTTTTTTGTAAAATAAAATTGAAGAGATTTTACATAATATTGTGTAGGATATCCAGTTTATCCATGGACCCATTAATATACAGGCGCAAGGGAATAACTGTAATGTACTTATTACTTACTAAAATATTTGTGGAATTTTATTTATATTTTATTTTATTTAAAATATTTGTGTATATATATATATAATGTTTTATATTTCTCTTATTTATGTTGTACATTTTTTTCTCATCTCTGATATATTTATATTTCTATAATATTGAATATTTCTAACTGCATTTCTCTATATAAATTTAGGTCAATCAGCAAGTCACTATAATATTTTCCAAAAATACTAAACATTTTTGTATGAGAAATAATATAATCTCCTTTTGTGAACGGCTGCCTATTAGATATGGTATACGATGTAGGGATTCTCTTTACACTTATTTAAAGATGATACATCAATTGCAATATGGTAATTCGAAATAAATTTAGTCGGCTATGGCTATGGATAACCATTGTAAGCAGTAATAACAGTGGTGTAAATCAATTTGAGTTTACTCTGGTACACAGGGAACAATAATAGATCTTCTCATTGACTGATACAAATTATTTTTCATTGTATATTAAACATGGACAACTTAGAATCAATCATCAGTCTCACCAAATTTAGAACGTTGACTTTATTTTGTGACTTGTTATTCTTTCAACGTTCAAGTCACCAGCAAAATACATTTAAAATGAATTGCATTGTATTTCTAGTTTCATAAGGCGAGGCGGACCATTAGTTTAATCAAAAGAATTCCCGCAAGACGGCAGCTGGAAACAGTGAAGAATTGAGTTCATTTGGAACTATAGAAAACTTCAATGGCTCATTTATTGTCATTATATTGGTTCATGTTTGTTAAAATAAAAGAAAATTTCAACTTATGAATTATTTAGACTGCGTTTGGTAGGTAGTTAGCTGGGTAGGCTACTGATGCATAACAGACAAAAAAATGCTCATGGACTGTGGAAAGAATTGAGTGTTTTTCATGAAATGTTTAAAAGATTATTCACCTTTCGCACAATGTTCATCAATAAATATTAAATTGTTTTATCGATAAATCATTATCCAGTTTTATTGCACTGCAATCCATATTAAGGGTATTTTATCTTTGTATTTTATTTTTTATACAGTATTTATATTCTCTATATTTACCCTTCATATTTCATCTACTGGCGGTTCTTTTATTCAATTCTTATTCATCTCACTATAGCTGTACATGATGATTGAATAAAACAATATTGTAATTCAAAACAAACTCAGTTATTTTAACAAATAATGTTTCCAACTTAGATTCTAGATTAAGACAGTTAAAATTACAAAGTGTAGTTAGTCTACTCAATGGATTTTACAAATAGGCCTAATTATAAACATAAAATATAAAAATTTGTCAATGATTCAAGATTGGCTGCAATGTGATAATAATGTATAATAACAGTGTATGTAACTTAACTTACATGAAATGGCAAAGTTTGAAAATATAAATTTACATTCTTCGATAAGGATGTTCTTCCCATCAATTATCGTTTGAACGAGACCGTGAGTTGGATTGATAATGCTCTTGATCAAATCTATGATAAACAAAATTTTGATGAATAAGGTATGAGATAGAGAGAGAGAGTAAGAGAGAGTTCACTCTCCGGTAGATCGTAAATGCATGATAAAATAATGGAAATAGAGTAATAAAATCTCAAGCCTATAATGCCTACAATCTCACACGCCATATTATTTAGTATTCTCTTCAGTTTCTAACAAGCTTTATTGAATCTTCGATTATTTATCTGCGCATCTTCATCACAAAACTGTCCGTCGATACTTTTATCGCTTTTGGTGTCTCTGCTATAGCTAGAAAGTTCAATGACATCAGATATCTGAATGGGTTTGGGCAAATGTTTATGACGAAAATGGAATTTACTGCTGGAATGGTTGTTTGGATTGAATTTGAGAGTCTGTGGAATCGTACAATTAATGTAAAATAAGAAAGTTGCGTTTGAGATGTTTTAGTGGAATCAAACTAGAAAAGCACCAGAAAGATTAAAGGCCTACCGTAGCCACTATTTTCGTTTTATATTGGAAAAAATAATTTGAAGGATTATTTGAAAAAATAACAATTTGAAACCTATTCATATACTAGAATACGTTCTGCAGGAATTCTTTTATCATTTTTATTAATTCGAGTCCGTCAAGTCACGGTGATCCTTATAAAGTAAGGCTAGGTGTACACCGGTTAGTCAAGACAAGACAAGACGAAATTAGTCACGTTTATTAGTAACAGTAATTCACATAGCTGCTTATGAAGCAGCACACACCGATGCAATGACTAATCGGTGTGTGTTGCTTCATAAGCAGCTATATGTGAATTACTGTGACTAAACGTACTGACTAATTTCGTCTTGTCTTGTCTTGACTAACCGGTGTACGCCTAGCCCAATATTCAAAATACATTCTCATCTAATTTATGAATGCATTAACTGTTTAAGAATTGGCACCCGATAACTCACGCTACCGTACATAGAAAAAGAGTAGGATGCCTATATAGAAGCAATGCAAGAGAATCTAGGATCAATGAAATTTAGAGTAGAAGAAAGAGTGAGAGAGAAGAAATAAATAAAGAGAAAGAGTAAAAAGAGAAGGATGAGAAAAAAGAAAATGAGGGAGTCGTTTTATGTTCGTTTTATGGACGGCAACTGGATCAAAAAGAGAAGCATAAAAAGACTTGGATATGTCTACGGTTTACAGTCTAAACCATTCACATAACATTTCAAGTTTTATTTAGTCTCCAATTCCTTGCTACTGTTATTTTTCTCTAATTATACAGTATGTTAGTCTTCAGTTAACTGTCACTGTGTTCCAGTTTGCAATTTAATGTTTAATTTATAATTGCACTGTACCAGTAGTTTTGTTTTCACATTTTTTTTTCAGAAATTTTTCATGATTAGAGTCTGGATGTTTATTAACTCAAAAATAAGCTTGAAGAGGTTTCCGAAGAATTTAAATGAAGAGACATTATATTAATTCAGTATAAATATTCAAATTACAGTATTACTATAATAATTATATTAGCGAGTTTATTATATTTCATAAACGGAATGCATTTCTCATATTATTATTTTTTTAATTCCAAAATCAAATATAATAATATACCAATATTCAGATTCACGTTATAACTGCATTTTACATGTTTTGTAATGCTTACAGAGAATTATCATGATATTTTTAATTTTTATAATACAATAATAGGCCTACGGTACTTTTTTACCGTTCAAGCTGTTTTTACTGTTCATTTCCCTTTGTTTCTGTATATCTGACATCGTAGGTGCAAAACCTTAGCCTACAGTAATTTAATTCTCAATTTCAAAC
The DNA here is from genome assembly GCA_017141395.1 of Laodelphax striatellus. NCBI lineage: Eukaryota > Metazoa > Arthropoda > Insecta > Hemiptera > Delphacidae > Laodelphax > Laodelphax striatellus. The sequence continues at coordinate 3,984,448 of CM029531.1, read as the reverse complement.
TTTGAAGAAGAAAATATCATCCTATTCATTACTAGAATTCACAATTACATTACGAATTTAGGTACAAATTTCACAAATATTATACAATCATTTTACTTGAAAGTTTGAAAATATCCAGAAATAAAACTAGCTACTATTCCAAGCAACGAAGAACAGATAGATAGCCTGAAAATAACACCAAGAGATAGAAATAACACCGCTAAACAACTAGTTATTTATTGAAGTATTAGTTGATAAATTGACTAGGAAACCGTTTTAGTTTATAAATCGAAACAAAAATACGCGAATCTGAAACTCTCATTACTTTAGGTTTAGATGAAAGCTACAAAGCTAAAAGCTACAACAAGAAAAAAATGACAAGGAGATAAACAAGGATTTCCTTCTTCTATTACAAGGGAGAAGCTTTCCAAGCAACATTAAAAATTTGTTCTACATCGCTACTAAATCATAGACACAAAAAGCTTGCAAAACAGAAACAATGTAAATATTCCGGATTTCGTTTGAGAAATGACCGGACACCATCTGAAAAGTGTTATAAATAAAATTGAGTGTTTTAGTGTTCAACTAAGTTGTAGGCTATATTTATCTTCAAAAACTCGAAATAAGTGAATCTCTTAAGTCGTACTATTAATATAGTGGACACATCTTTTAGGGAAAATGATTTACATGGGAACAGTTAAATGGTGAGAATTTATGGTTTGGAATAATGCCCAATCAATTAGAATCTACTTTGGTATACAATCCAATATTTTTCTAAAGCATTTTCAAGCGTAGGAACTTGATAATTAATTTCTTGAGTTTGGTTGACATTCATGTGTATCAAATAGGAATTTCGCTGATTGTTGCATTATATTCAGAATGATCAAATTGAAGTAAATTCATGTTATTGTAGATTATTATGATCTTTAAATCGAGTTACCGATAAAAAGCCATACGATAAAAAATCGAGTGACAAAATCAACTTTGATGGTTACATTTTGACTTTTGAGTTACCAGACGAAAATGTAATGAATGGAAAGATCTATATACAGAGTGACTCGATTAGTGTTACAGGCATTTATTTTAGTGGACTAAATTATACATTTTATATTTATTTATACATGAACGCTTCTGTAGTTCTTAAAATCCGCTCAACTTACATGTCCGCAGTACAGCGAATATAACACGCGATTTAGCCACGTGAATTCGGATTTACAGTAGAATCAACTCCCAAGTCAAAATTCCGAAGATGTACGGTATTTGAATAATGAACTGTCAAGTAGTGACCATATGGCTGAAATATATTGGACGTTGATAATAGATGAATGAGGCTAAATATGGCGTCTATATGCAGATGCATTCTATTTGAAGATCATGCACAGAAGTTGTCTTTGGCTCTTCTGTGAAAATAAACAGAGGCGGTTTCTGGCCTACAACATTGTTTATATACATATTTACTATTTATATACATGTATATTTTGGGCCGTTTTCACACATCAGCTACCCACGCAAGCATGTAGTGGGCCAAACACGTGTTTTCGAAACATTACGCATGTATAGGCTATGGGCGTCGCGAGATTGGGGCTTGAATTTATAATTTTAATTAACGGATTGAGAATGAATGACAGGCATTTACAATCACTGAGCTAAATATCCATCTGGAGGTAGCACTAGCTAGGGCTGCTAGCAGGATTAGTGTTCCGTCTAATTTCGTTAGGTTGGCAATAAAGTGAGGATGAAATATTTTAATACAGTATGTAGTACCAAAAAAATTAAGTTGGCAATGAAGTGAGGATTGAAATTTTTTCTCAAGAACAGTATGCTATTAAAAAAAAAAAATAGGCGGAACCCAGCTTTTTCAATCAGTGCTACCTCCAGATGGATATTTAGCTCAGTGTTTACAATAACCTAACCTAACCCAACCTAACCTAACCTCCCAACCGTTGGCTACCGTTGACAGTTCGTCTTCATCGGTGCTTGAAGTTAGTTTCAGCTTTCTCCGCAATTGTCACAAATTCTATTTACTCCTGATTTACAATATTATAAATTTAGCTTTTTCTCGTTTTATCAATAATTCTTTGAAATGCAGGCTAGTTTGCTAACGTCTTTTGACTTGCAGTTAAAAAATCACACAATACAGTATAAGAATACTCTGCATAATTGTTTTGCATTACTTTGAGTGAGAGAAAAATGACAAATCTGATTGTTCGGTCTACTAATGGACTGTACTAAAGTTGATGATTTTAATTTTTAGTTGATGATTTCCGATTTTATTATTCTTCAATGAGATGGAAGACCCATATGGGCCTATTTTCGGCTCCATATTAGTTTAAATGTCAAATGCTTACTTCAAATTGAATTTTAGAATATTTCGGATGGAACTGGACAACTCATATTTTGCGAGGGCCAAAATTTGTAGAACCAGCACTAATCCTAATGATGATGTCTATTGTTTCGTTGTTCTCAAGATAAGCTCATGAGCTTTTCATGATAAGATTGTTCGAACTGTAGACAGTTAACTTATCAGGATTTATACTATCCATATTGTGTCTACTAATAAGGAGGATTTGGGTTGCGTTGGTGTCTAAGCTCCATTAAAAAGTGTATGATTAACGGCTAACCACATAGCCTAACACCGTCGAACAAGACAAACTCAGTTCCATGTTGGGTGACACATTTTTCACTCCTTTCGTATTCCTCCCACGACTTTGCGTTTTATTTGTCATCTTTCCGTATTTATCTCACTCTTCAAATTCTCTTTTGTTGTTTTTCTATATATATTTCTCCCCTTTCCCCTCCACTTTTCCATTTTATCCTTCTACTGTGTTATTTTGCTTCTTTTCCTTCTCCTCCATCTCGTCCTCCTCCTCTTCTTCTTCTCCTCATCATCTCTTCTCTTTCCAGCCTATTTTTTCTTTCTTTACCTTAGTTCATCCTTTTTATTGTTTTAATTTATTTTATCCTTCTCTTTTATCTCTTCTCTTTCCTTCTCATCTTCCTCCTCTTCTTTTTCTCCTCATCTTCTCTTTTCTTTCCCTTTCCTTTGTCTTCATCTTCTATCTCCTTCCCTTTATTTCTCTTCTTTTTTTTACTTTTTACCTCCTTCTTCTTCTTCTCCTCCCTCTCTTTTCTTCTCTTCTTCTCTCCTTCTTTCTTCTTCTTCTTCTTCTTCTTCTTCTTTCTTCTTCTTCTTCTTCTTCTTCTTCTTCTTCTTCTTCTTCTTCTTCTTCTTCTTCTTCTTCTTCTTCTTCTTCTTCTTCTTCTTCTTCTTCTTCTTCTTCTTCTTCTTCTTCTTCTTCTTCTTCTTCTTCTTCTTCTTCTTCTCCTCCTCCTTCTTCTCCTCCTTCTTCTTCTTCTTCTTCTTCTTCTTCTTCTTCTTCTTCTTCTTCTTCTTCTTCTTCTTCTTCTTCTTCTTCTTCCTCTTCTTCTTCTTCTTCTTCTTCTTCTTCTTCTTCTTCTTCTTTTCTTCTTCTTCTTCCTTCTCCTTCACCTCCTCCTGCTCCTTCACTACCTCTCCTTCTCCTTCTTCTTCTTCTTCTTCTTCTTCTTCTTCTTCTTCTTCTTCTTCTTCTTCTTCTTCATCTTCTTCATCTTCGTCCTCCCTTAGTCCCCTCTCATCCTACTTCCACCAGTTCTGTACGAACTTCTCGCTTTTTCACCCTGTCCTCCTCTTCATCCTCCTCCTCTCTTCTTTCTTTCTTTTTCCGCTTCTCTGTTTGCTTTCTTCACGATCTATTCAAAACATGTTTCCTGTATAGTCGAATCACGTCAGCCTGAATCACTTGCTCACATACATGTCACATTAGTGACACACACTATAGTGTCATATAATACTGTAATACACACACACTGCTGTACAATAACTTATATTGTTATTGAAAGGGCAATGAACGATTGTACAAGTTTACTCCTCATAAAGAAGCTATATTTAAGAGGACAGCTGACACTCTTTCACTGACTGTCTGTCCGCACAATAGCCTAGCTGGTGTCTATTTTTAAAAATGCATAATATTATTCAGTCTACGTTAAGCCTTCATATATAGACTACTAATAATTTTCACTATGGTGCAAATACAGTAGTAATGTTTTATGTTGAAGAAATTATTGTGACCTTTTATGATTCATTCATAGAAATTATTGATCCCTGCTTTCTAGTTTGCTCGTCACATTTGCAAGCCTCTAATGACGATACCGTACGTGACAATGACTATATCCATTTCATTTCATTTATTTACACACAATTTCCAAAAACGATACAATAATACAACATATAAATACAGTACAAAATTGGAAAAAGTGGTTAGGTGATCTCATTGGTAATCGTGTTGAGGCACCATATCCGGCTCGGATCTAGTTATATATACAGTACTAATACTTATAACTAAAATAGTAGACAATTCTCTCCTTTTTTTGTGCTAAAAGCCTACCAGTTATATAGCTGTTGCGTGGGCAAGTTCACTGTTCTGAAAGGAGATTGAGAGAAAGAATTGAAAAAATGAGAACGAGTCGAGAATATTGACATTTGACATATATACACGGTATCGGCAATAATTTGCTGTGTCCAAATGTGCGTAGGTTCATCATTGGAGTCAACTTGCACTACAAGACAGGAAATAGCAATAATAAATTCACCTGCCGGATTGTAAGCCGGCTTGAAATGAATCTGCTATTATTCTCAGAGATGAATTCAATGCTGTTTTTTTCGACCGAAGAAAGAGATATGAATTAGATGCAGGTGATTACATTTTTGTAGAAGTACAAAATAATTGAAAAAATAACATAATACAATGACATGAACAGTTAATAAAACACTAGAAAGAAGGCTAATCCAAAAAAGAAAATATGTGGTGATGATGATATATGAAGAAGGGTAGTGAATCGAAAGTTCTCCCAACTATGGATAAACATGTCATAGGAAGGCTTTCAATTCATGGAAGTTGAGGAAGGATGCAAGGAGTAAGGGTGTGATAGAGGTAGATGTGATAGTCCGGTACAGATCAGAAAACCGCCTGCACTAAATTAGCAAGCAAGCATTCAAATCAGAAGAGTCCTCTATTACGATAAATTCTTATATAAGTAGTGTGACCGCAAGGCATTAAAAGTAGTAAAAATATTGCTAAAATGCTGTTGAATGATTTGAATTTGATTAATCCAATCATGTCAAAACTTGAGAACAATCAGGACATTATCTGATATAAACACCATAACTATTAACGAACTGACAACTGAAACACTCACCAAAACTTGCTATTTTTGCCACTCACAGCGCCTGAATCGCCAACTCCTCAGGTGCCTGTCTTCAGTCAACCCTCACTTAATTCTTCATTCAAGTAAATAAGAGCAGACTCATCAACACTACACGTCAATTTTTATATTGATGTTTGAGATAGGGCTGGTAGATAATAATGTCTCAATACAGTTTTTAAACAAAAATCTAAATAGCATTATCTATCATTCACTGTTCACGGCAATAATCTGACAGCAGTTAAGTCAAAGCACAGAAAAGGAAAGGATAAAGTGGGAAAGGATGAGAAAGGATAAAATAGAAAGGACAAAGAGGAAAGGATAACTCTGAATTACCTCAGGTCAAATGTATTAAGGACAATCTGGATAATTAAGAACAAAGGTATTCAGAGATCATGTTTCCAGACTTGACTTACACAAGCGTCTATTTCCTCAGTGAGTAGTGCCAGTGGCAGAGCATGCTAATTCAGGAAAATTTTGCACCTGAGATGATAATCAACTCATGTTACATGCTAATTAGAACAGCTATCACAATCATTCTATCTCTTTCGCTTTCTTATCTTCTCTTGCTACTCGTACGTGTTTTTAACGTCTCTTTTCAACCATCTTTCTTTTCCTTTCTACTGTTATTTATTCTATCTTGTGTCATTCCTTCCTTCCTTCTGTCATTCCTTTGTTACCTACATTAGTAGATTGATATTATCTCATATCCATCACCTTCAAGAAGATTTCCTTTTCGAAATAGAAGTACAAGAATCGAAGAATCGAATCATATTTCTTTCTTTTCTATCTTACCAATGCTTAAATTCCTACCTAGAAGGGAGAAATGTTTTTCAACCTCATTTACAATTTCTCATTTGCAAAAAAGAATTTTGTAGTATTCAATGTGTCAGTATCGAATAACATGGAAATCGATATTAGCATCCATTCTTGACTTTTGAACTTTTTTCATGGAAGAAGCTTTCGAATACTGTAAATCAATTCGCTGTCGAACGAAAGAGACAGCAGATCACATTTCAAATGCAGTTTATCAGATCGCCAGCGAGCTCCGGAAACTTAATTACAACAAAAAAGAAACCAGTCAGAGATAGCCTATCTTTCAGTCAGACCGATCCAAACTGATTAGCAAAGCACTTAGCCTGTCAAAAGTGAGACATTTGTATACAAGCGTTAGAGAAGCATAGGAATTTTAATCTGCAATTTTATCAATCGTTTAGCATGTCTTTCTTATCTCCACAATAATTCTATCAAAATTCGAAACTGGATGAATTTTTTTAAATCAGCGAAATAAATAACATGGTAACATAACTAAGCCTTGAAGAACAGATTGATAAATTGCTGTTTTTCTGTTTTGGAATAAAAAGAAAGATGAAGATGAAGATTAAGATGGATAAGAAGATGAAGATGAAGATAGAGGAGAAGGAGGAGAAGGAGGAGAAGGAGGAGTAGGAGGAAAAAGAGGAAGAAATTACATGAAATATATACATTATAGAAATTAGAAATATTACAAAGATACAAAGTGATAGATCGAAATATTATAAAGATAAAAAATAATAATATAATCCAATAATAAAATCGGTGGCTAGTTTTTGAGAGAATCAGCTACAGAAAACAGATACAGATATAGAAAAATAACTTTCTGTGTAGCAGAATTTATACTCGTGACCGAGCGCTGTGATTGGCAGTTGAATGGCCTATCAAGGTGAACGACTGCCATTGGCCTAGATAAGCTCCTCCCACAATGGGCGGTTTCTACAAACATCATAGCAATGGCGGTTCAAACAATTAACATAGTAAAGAAAGGTGATTGATATTTACAAAAAACAGATGAAATAAATAGGAATGCTTGAAGAGAACAATGTGGAATAAAAATAGCAAGAAAATTTGATGAAAAAAACTTATATAGCGGGATTCTTTTAACTTGTCAGAAAACAGCTGATTTAACGTTAGTAAAAGAGCGTACATCAATCAGCTGTTTCTGACAATTTAAAATAATCCTGCTATAGCCTACTTATGATAAAACCAGATTTGTGGTATTGTACTGGTTGAAATGAATCTGGTCATTTAAAAAGCTGTAATTTGGATCATTCCTAGTTACCATTTCAAATGCTTCTTACCACTACATGTATTCTTCAAACGCCAGAATTAATAAAATGTCAATTGATATTTTAATTAATAGGTGGAGGTTATTTGGGCCGGTTGCACAAAATTGGATTAGATTAAATCTTCAATTCCTCATTTAATTTACACTGTTAACTGGAGATCAAGCTTGGAAACCTTGCACAACAGAGGAGATTAGTCTTTTTGTTGGATATGAGAAACATAAACGGTCGAAATTCGAATCAGACATTTTTATGACCGGTAGGAACATTCGATGAAATTGCACAATAATTATGTGGGGAAAATGATGACCAGTCAAAGATGCAGAGTGATAATTGAGGGTTACCAAAGTAGCTAACAGAACAGTAGAGGAGAATAAAATTGAAGAAGTTATATTTTGTTATGTGCGATCATGTGAGTTGGCTAGCTTGTTTTAATGACGTTCGACAGCCTGGTGTGAATTCGTCTGATCTGTAACCGAATGCAGAGGGATGTGAGAAGAAGAAAAACAAGAAGAATGAAGAAGTAGAAGCATAAGAGAAAAATAATAAGCAGTAGAAGAAGAATATAAAGAACTTGAAGAAGAAAATGGTAGGAGAAGAAGAAGAGAACCATCAGAGCAATAAGAAAAAAAGGGAGAAGTAGAAGATGACGAAAGAAGAAGAAGGAGAAGGAGGAAGAGGAGGGAGGGAGAAGAAGAAGAGGAGGAGGAGGAGGAGGAGAGGGTGGAAAAGGAGAGAAGGAGAGGAGGAGGTGGAGAGGGTGAAGAAGAAGAAGAAGAAGAAGAAGAGGAAGAAGAAGAGGAAGAAAAGAAAAGAATAATATAAAGATAATGTAGCAAGACAAGAAGAAGAAGCAAGAGAAGAGAAGAAAGAAGAAGAAGAAAGAAGAAGAAGAAGAAGAGGAAGAAGAAAGAGATATGATAAGAAGAAGAAGAAAAGAAGAAGAGGATAATGAGGAAGAAGAAGAAGAAGAAGAAGAAGAAGAAGAAGAAGAAGAAGAAGAAGAAGAAGAAGAAGAAGAAGAAGAAGAAGAAGAAGAAGAAGAAGAAGAAGAAGAAGAAGAAGAAGAAGAAGAAGAAGAAGAAGAAGAAGAAGAAGAAGAAGAAGAAGAAGAAGAAGAAGAAGAGAAGAAGAAGAAGAAGAAGAAGAAGAAGAAGAAGGAAGAGGAGGGAGAAAGAGAAGAAAAAAAGAAGAAGAAGAGTAAGAAGAGGAGAAGAAAGAAAAAGTCTGTCAAAAATTGTCTGCCAATAAAGAAGTTGCAGCTGCCAATATTCACATTTCGTTTCAATACAGGCGATTATTTGTCAACTTGTTGTGATTAGGAAACTGGTTGCTGGCAACCGAACAGCGGCGATTCGAATTTAATTCCGATATTATGAGCTAAACTTATCATGTAAATGCAGCAAATCTCTGTGACTTGAAATTATTATGCACAAACCAGCCTATTGACTGGCTACAAATCTTTCTGCAGTAACCATAAAATGACGTGTACACACAGGCATAATATCTAAATGCCACGAACGTGCAATCAATCTGTCACTGTTCGTTATAGGCTCAAGTAGGATTGTAACAAGGAATTTTGTTTTTCAAAGAATGACATGGAAAAATGAAAAAAAAAATTAGTTTTTCTTGTAATCCTACTGTTTCACGGAGAGACAAGTAATTTGCATATGATCGTCTCATTCATGTCACGTTATCAGATTTTCAGCTTATTAGGCTTTACACACTACTTAACTGGTGCTACGCTTCGCTTCGCTTCGCTTAGTGCTAAGTAACTCGCATAGTATATCTATATCGTATGGTTTGCCTGGCGTTACATACAAACTGTACCACAAAAGAGTAAGTAATCTCTGTACCAGCATGGTATATATAATCTACTAGCTAAAAAGATAAAAACAATCAATTATAACTATTTATAATTATTTTTACGTCAACTGACTAAATCCAGTAAGAATAGAAGTAAAACGAACTTTACTTACTCTATACTCTCTGACTAAATCATATTTTTTTGTACAGTGATATTCTTTTAATTTGACGCTTCGCATTAGATAGATAGAAAGATATTATTTGTTTGCCATCGTACTCTGTAATTGATTGACACTGTGTTGTAATATTATCCGTGGCGAAGCGTGATATACTTATTTGGTCATCGCCGGGTATATTTCCTATAGGAATATGAAAATAGCAAGAAAATTCAATGAAAAACCTTCTTATGTGAAATCCATGATTTCTTTAGAGACTGCTCTCATTTATACTTCCAATTCATACTTCCATTATGGATAATATTTAGTGGCGAAGCGTGGTATACTTATTTGGTCATCGCTGGGTATATCGCCTGGCAATATAAGTATATGGCGATATAAATAAGTATACCACGCTTCGCCACTACTGATCATCATAGAATGTCCTGGAACTTGTACCTTTGGCATTGACAGGAGAGAAGCAAAATGTTTTCCAGTAAATCTATAATTTCATAATTCTTTGTTCAAACTTTTTATATTTTTCCACCCATCTGTCTCTTTCCTCTCTTTCTCAAGCACAATCTCTTTTCCTGCCCTTTTCTCTCCGTTACTCTCTCTTTCTCTCACTCTCTCCGTTCTTTAATATCTATTTCTTTCTTTCCATCAGATTCCGGTAGCTCTGTCGCTACAGTTTCGTCGTATTGGAATGCTGTCCCGAATAATAATGATTGCAGGTAATGATTGGTTGTATGCTTCGAGGAGCTGTTTTCGCCAAAACGCTTGTAATTGGCCGACAAGCTTTTAAACCGTTAAAAGCATGTTGGCACTTGTCAGCTCACTGCATTATGACTCGTCACGTGTAACACATTACCCACCTAAATACGTGGCCCTCATTTTGTGACCCAGCTAAATACGTTACAGGGAAATTATAATAAAAAATATATAATAATAATAAAGAGCCGAGTGAATTTTTCAATTTTTTCAAAAATTGAAAAGTCAATTTTCAATTGAATTTAACCACCATAAAACATTTAGAGAGACCAATAATGCTACAAGAACCAATAATAAGGGAAACCGACGACAAAGCAATGATGCCATTTTATTCCAGTAGGCTAGTCAGTTTTATTCCAAGTCATTAGTTTTCAATATCGGTAGGCTAGTCAGTAGTTTTTATTCCAAAACGTATTTTTTTCAATTGAATTTAACTGCTGTAAAATAATGTAATCTAGAGAAGCCAATAATCCTACGAGAACCAATGAACGAATGTGACGACAATGAAATGACGCCATTTTACGTTGTTTAAATTCAATAGAATTTTCGTGCCTTAGTTTTGTATCTTGCGTGCTAGAATGTATGTTTTCAATAAGTATTATTTTGATTGATTTCTATTATTTTTGTGCAATACTGTATGATTATTATTTTGTCACTTTTTGTCATGTATTGTATTTATTTATATCCTATTTATTGAGAATAAAACTTCAATTTAATTGAATAACCTGAAAATAGTATTCATGAGTTCATGTGGACAACACACTGAAAAAATCAACAAATAGAAGTTTAATTAAGTTATACACTACGTTCAATTACAGGAAATAAAAATCTGCAATAGCCATTATGAATGCCTTAATAGAATAGCTTATAACATATTTCAGAAACTGTGATTCAATCATCGTTTTCCAATACAAATATTTCATTTATTTATTTATTATTCAGAAATGAAAATACTTGAACAATGCTTGAACTGTGTTTAAAATTCTTCCAAGAATCGTAGCCTAATTTGTAAATCATGTAGCCTCCAAACTCCGCCTATTATCTCGTGAAAGCTGGCAATGAATGACTCAGCTAGTTCTGAATTCGACCGGTAGATGGCTGCAGTTACTGGGTGATTTACAGCTTCAATCTTTACAGACACGCCTCCAAGCTCCGCCTCTCTCCACTGATTGGTCGGCAATGCACAACGCAGCTAGTTCTGAATTCTGTCGTAAGATGGCAGCAGTTACTGGGTCATTCAAGTTACAACTTCATTATTCCGCCGTCTAGATGTCAGAGGTGTTGTACACTCATTCTTATCCAATGGGAAAGAACAGATTCTTTCTATTGAACATGGACATTCGATATTCATAATAAATAAAATAGTGTATTATATTGTGAAATATTTATTTCAATAGTATACTCAAATTTTCAATTCAATTTTGATAAAAGCGATTAGTTTGACAATCATCAATATTTATGACATACGTAGATTATTCATTCAATCATGTGAAATTCTACTACAGATTTTTCGAGAATGACTGGTCCAAGAAACTGAATTTGGTGTACAAAAATAGTTGAGGACTTTAAAAGATGTGATTATGGGGTTTAAGATTTCTCCACAAAATTATATAATGAATAAGACACGCAATGTTTATTTGGTGAAAAAACGTGATAAATTGAATTGAACTTGAATAATTCATTGAAATGTGCAATCTGTGTTTTTTAAGTGTTTTAATAAATTGTTCAAGTGTTTTTTGTGTAATGAATAATAATTATTTCCAACATTGTACTTAATAATAATGAGTTAAACCCGAATTTTACATGAATTAATAGATTTTTCATCATATGTCAACTATTCATTCAAAAGTGTGTCAACTACTAAGTTTTCATTCTTGGGTGGGGTGTCAACTACTAAACCAATGTCATTTTCATGAAGAAAATTAATATAATTTTTACCTTTAACTTTTTGAAATATTGGCTTTGGGCACTTAATAGAGGGATATTTGTTGACTCTATTGCTTATAAAGTTGTTGCCATAAAGTGAATGAAGTCAGAGCAAAGAGAGCTGAAAGCCAGAAATACTGGGGGTCTCACCTTACCACAATAATTTCTAAAACACTTCAAATCGAAATACTAGTAGTACACTAATGGAAGAGTCTCCCCATTGTTATTTATAGAAATATTTCTGGTTGATTATTCCACTAATTTAATTATTCCAGAAATTCTTACAGATCGGAGTGGTTGGAAACCACGTGTATCGCGCTAATATACTCACTTTAGTCGCATGTGTTTTTAAGGAAGGATAGCGGCTGGATTTTTGCCAGAAGTGTAATAAATTATTCGCTGCTTGTCGTGAGTGAAAATAATTTACTGTGCCGTTGAACGGTACAATACGATGTCTGGAGAGAATGCGTAAATTGAAGGAATCTGTCTGCGCACTTTCAACTTCAGTAAGAGTCTACCGCCTTTTTTACGAGGATCCGCAATCACTTGCACTATTTTACTCTAACTTTAAAGTTTATTTGGTTAATGAGTTACATTTCTATTATTCACCAATCGCTGCACTCTGTTTATTGAATAAGTTGGAGCTCAGGTCTTTGTGGAATTTCTTTCTTCCATATCTCTATACTACATTACACATTAAATTTCATCTATTATTTATCAGTTTATTTTAATCTCTGTGTTTCGTTTGTTGTAGGTATGTGTTTAGTTGTGCGACGAATAAATTGAATTGGGCTACTGCTAGTGTTTTGTTTCGAATATTGATATTTTGCAAATATCGATGTTTTTGGACCAATATCCGATATTTTTGACATCGATTTAAATTCACCGATATTTTTTTATCGATATCGATGTTTTACTAATAAATAAAGGGAAAATCAAGAATTTGTGACTCCAAACAACATTTTTCAAACTTGGCATGAGCCTTTAATTAAGTAAGACCCAATTTGATAAAAGTCATTGAGGTCCAATTTCAGATTTTAAATATTGGTGATATCGATATCTTTACTGTGAAAATAGCGATGTTGAAGGTTTGATGGCCAAACACTAGCTACAGCTACTGTATTATCAAGATTGAATCACTGTACTTATCTAAGAAGTCAGGCATTTGATCTTAATTCACCTGAGAATATTGAATATTTCAATAGTTCTCATCTAAAAAAATTCATCTTGAAATTCTAATTCTTGAGTACTTGAGAATATTGGACGTTATAACAGAAGATTGAAATCATTTCATTGTACCAGATTGGAGCTACTTAAATTCAATATATTATTAATAGATTGAATCCCTAGACTTGAATTCATAAATCAATTCATATAGATGATGATCGTATTTATCGAGGATTAAATTAAGAACGTACTTCTTTGGTAATGCATTAGACATTTCTCCTACCTGTGTATAAGATTAATGACGCTCTTCATTTCCAATGTCCATTTATAAACAGCTCTTGGCTGTTTCAACGTCTAAATAAACATGAAAATATAAGCACATGCAGTCTACGGATGAGCACACCTTGGAACGGTTCCACATTATTCTAGTGTTAACTAGCGATGGATGTTTGCTTGGTCAGTTGTCTGAGGCAGTCATCCAATTAACAGGGATGGGAAGTCACTTAAAATATATTTGCATCCATTCGTCTTGCGCCAGCTTTCGAGCATTATTGCCAAACTTCCTTTCCGTTATTTGTGTCAAAAAAACGGATTAGCTTAATAAAACAATAAGTAGTAAATTAATAAAAATAGAGGTAACAAATCAATAAGAAACAAACAATTTTTTTACCACGTAGCGAAGCATGGGCGTTCTGCAAGTTGATTATAATAATCAATCGTTTATTGCTGACTTTCCGAGTATTTATTAGAAAAGTATTTATATTTGGAAAAAGATAAATAAATAAATATTTGCTTTCTCGATAATATAAAGAAGTTATAGCCTTGTTGTGTCAAAGAAATTTACTATGCAATGAATATTGCTTTCAATTACCAGGTTATTGGTAACCAATATAACCAGGAATATAGCTTTACCAGGAAAGTGATAAAATCGAGCTTGAAGCTATCAAAGGTCTGCATAAAACCTCACAATAAATAGTAAGTTTTACATTATTTCATGATGGTGGTTAGTTGGATAAGAGTATTTATAGTGATATTAAATTTATTCCATTACACGGTTAATACGGTTTAGAGAGCTGAATATTTAAGTCTAGCAAGTTGTACTCGTATATTGAAAGCATTTTTCTGAATTGAACGTTGCTTGACTTGAACCAATACTCATACTTATAAATTAAGCAAACCTCTTTTAATCCTTATGTTAAAATATGAGTTTTTTTATTATTTAATGTCTCAACCAATTGAAAAATAGAAGATGAGGAAGAAGAAGAAGAAGAAGAAGAAGAAGAAGAAGAAGAAGAAGAAGAAGAAGAAGAAGAAGAAGAAGAAGAAGAAGTGAAAAGAAGAAATTATGTTTGATTATTGGTTAATAATCTTGGTATAATCTTCAGTGAATAGGTTTTCTATTTAATTTGTGTGTAATATCTTTTGTCCATTTTGTTAAGTTACATTATAGAAAAAAAAACTTTATTTGATTCAACTCACGGCCAAGTGTAAATGGAAAGGATGTCCTTTTCCAAAATTGGACATTTATATGTCCAAACTTCGCCGTTTCATGTAGATAAATCTCAATTATGTTAAGATTAAAAATTATTAGCTTATAATTCATAAAATGAATAGAATAACATTACTTATACTAACAACTTTTGTAACCTAGAATCTATGCTGTTATAATTATTGTTATCTACATGAATGAAGTAATCGTATCTTGGTTTCTATTGGCTGTGAGCATCTACAGTATTGCCACATTCACAATCACATGCATACGGTAGGCTATTTTCTTATTTTCCAAGCTTTGGTCCCTATATTCTAAGGCATATTCCACTAAGTTTGGGAGTTGATGAAGTTTTAAGTTGTCTGCAAGTTAGACCACCAGTGATTATATAGGAGGCAGTGGGTGTGATGAATGGCGCGACTTTGCATAGGTTTGTGATTAGTTCGACACCCACACGTGCAGCCAAAGCGACATCCCGCAGTTTATTGTTTTTGACGGCAAAATAAGAACGAAACAAGCAATTTTGACACTCGAATTTCAAACTTGCATTTGAATATTCATGACTGCTGGAAGCTGTCAAAAGTAGAAATGAATGGGGCAATCGGTTTTCATGAGTTGTAGAGGTTGGTCAATAATCTCTCTGAGCTGCTCACACCTTTAGGCTAGGCGTACACCGGTTAGTCAAGACGACATTAGTCACGTTTAGTCACAGTAATTCACATAGCTGCTTATGAAGCAGCACACACCGATGCAATGACTAATCGGTGTGTGTTGCTTCATAAGCAACTATGTGAAGTACTGTGACTAAACGTGACTAATCTCGTCTTGTCTTGTCTTGACTAACCGGTGTACGCCTAGCCTAATAGAATCTAATGCGACTCTATCTTTGAAAATTCCCTTATGTTGAGTTGCACCAACCAGGATCAACTATTTTCAATCAGCTGATCCCATTTGATTAGCGTTGTACTGATCCTGGATCAAAATTGATCTTACTTGGTGCAACCCGATAAAAGAGGCTTATTCCTTGTTTAAACGGTGCTAATGGCATATTCGAGTCCATGTGAACGACACTGCCCTAATTTAAGATGCCAATTGACTAGAAAACAACCGTCCAAATCACTTCATGCCAGTCGACTGGCATTGTGCTAATTGCAACGTGTAAACAAGGCGTGCGAATGAGAATGACTAGACGAATAGGAAGAATAGATACTCAATTTTGAGGTAAGAGAGCCTCCGACAATGCTCATCAGTTCATCTGAATTCTACAATAATTGAAAACATCCCCCATTTCTAAGTTCAAAAAGAATTCATTTCTTAATCATAAGAAACTCTCATACTGTATTTTAATATTAGAATGATAAGAGGTTTTCTTTTTATTATGAATATTGGTAAGAAGAATGTTGATTCATGAATATGACCTTCAGTATCTTGCTTGAGCACTCAGCTCTAAACTAAGCTGTATTAACCATGTAATGGAACAAATTTTATATCACTGAATACAACCATCATAAAATGTAAAGTCTTGTGATTTATTGTGAAGTGTTCTGGTAGCTTCAAGATCGATTTTATTACCTTTCTGGTAAAATTGAAAGCAATATTCATTGAATCGTAAATTTCTTTGACATAAGAAGGCTGTAACTAGGTACTTCAAGAAAGCCAATACTTTTTTGTATTAAATCACATATTAAGGCTCACAGAAGGCTCGATTCAGCCAAGCTTTAATCAATAATATTTTATATTCTTAATCAATAAAATGAAAGACGATATTCAAATGACATTGAATAATGTTTGTATATAGAATTATTTCATGAAGAATTAGAGAGAATTACAGAGAATGAGAAAGGAAAGAGGCATGTAGCTTGATAACTTCAAAATATCTCTCTCAAAAATATTATTTTCCAATTTCTTCCTCAATCTCAGTTATATTATTCTTTTTCCATCGATGGTGGTATTTATTGGTATTATTATTAATGATGATGATAATTTGTTGTCTACGGTACAGATAATTTTTACACACACTATAACTATATTACTTTATTTTATATATTGAACTATATTTTCTAATTTCTATAACAAGATTCCGGTACATAAAAGATAGGTCAATTTATACCATCACAAAGAGGTGAACCGTGAATGAAAAAGTTAACAAAAATAAAGCTTGGTTTTCTTTTTTGATGAGAAACGTAGTCAATTCTTGCTATTTGCCTGGTTTGGAAATTATAGGGGCAGAGTGTATAAAGGGACACTGTAATGGAATTTCATTGTCAATTTTTGTATAAAAGTTTTCTTTTCATCAAGCTTCATGTAGGCTACCGTTGAATTTTCCTCGTCAAATTCTGTAAGTCTTTTCCGTATTACTATCACCAGTGTAATAATAAGAGTTGTTCCCTATTATTCAAAATTATTGAAAAACTCTGCTATTTGAAGAATTGACGAATGTTAGAAAGCTTTGCTACTTAGCTTAGTCATCTTAATCGTTAAATTAACCTCTAAATTGATTAAACTTTCTTGTTCTCCAATTAGAAATCGAGAAATACTCTTGTATAGTTAGTCTATGATATAATCTTGAATCTTGAGATTGTAAATCTTGAATTGAATTGCTTAAATACCTGTAAATGGATTAGGCTTGAATTCATGAACCCCCTTAATTTGACGATCAAAACCAGGCATCTGTCCAACACTTGGAGAAGTGCATAATAGCAAGTAGCCTACCGTTTCAACATTGGACTGCACTTCGCTTTTGGCCCAGGTCCAAAGTCTCTCTCGTATAGCTAAGACACAAAGAAAGTATTGTTGCGAAGTCTGTCCCATTAAATGAAAGTCACAACAAAACAGTGAAGCTATTCTGATGACGGATATACTGTTTAGACTCTACAGTTTGACTTCATTTGAGCCCTTGCATATCACAATCAGTAAAGAAGCTCTTTGTTGATGACCATCAAATTAATCATTTCAAATTCCAATACTCTGCTTCTCATAGAATTATACAGAAACAGATCAGATAATTGGCAATCCATTTGCTTACATTACTGTGTTCATGAGCTAGTTGAATTGTTCAAATTTATCATCTCAAATTCGAATACTATGCTTCTCGTAGAATGTATCAGTATCATGTACTGTATCAAAAAATGATCAATTATTTTGAATATTTCCTATAGGAAATATACCCGGCGATGACCAAATAAGTATACCACGCTTCGTCACTAATTATTTATTATTGGTTATTCTATTTGCTGTTTTTGTTTGTAACTTTAATATGAACTCATTTGAAAATTCTAAGATTGTTCTGGTTTTGTTTTCTAAGAGGAAATTGGTGATTTAGTTAGATGATATAACATATTATCCTGAATTTGGACTGATTGTTATTAATTTGAAAAGTAACCGTTTTTGGCACAAGCCTGTTGTAGGCTACTCTTCTTTGTGAATGATTAAATAAATGATTGATTAATTGAATATATAATTATTGTGCTCTACATCATTTATCACAGTAACTTCATTTTTAATACCTTAGTTATGACTGGACGCCAAGATGTCACTAATGACTAAGTGGTGTTTTCACTATTTTCAAGGTTTTCAAATTTTCCTCTGATGTTTCTATTTTTTCTTGTCTAACTCTCTTTCTCAAACAGTAAGGCATTGGTGAACATTAGTCACCCCCCAACAACCAATCCAACACTCAGACTGCCTCAATCAATTATCGCTTTGTCATAGTCATAGCAATATTTTCAAAGAGCACTTTTGCAAAAAAAAAGGTTCTAAAAGCAAAGAAAAAGAAGAAGAAGAAGAAGAAGAAGAAGAAGAAGAAGAAGTGGTGGACCACTCAAGAAAAATGATAAATTACGACCCTCTTACTATTGCCAGAATTTTGACAGTTGACTTATATTTTTGAATAGTGTTTTAATGAAATATTGTCCCCTTGCTTATGTAGTTTACACTCTACAGGCTGATCATAGTTGCTCCGCAATTTAGCTGCGCGGTGGTATATTGTGTTCTGGCTAGAAACACCACACAAATTGAATTGTGTAGTACTCAACAACGCAAAGAAGGCACTTTCAACATCTACTGTCATGAATCTTCAGGTAACGTTTAATAACTTGTTTTGAATAATTTGTTCGTCAAGAAGAGGAGGAGGAGGTGGAGCAGGGGGTGGAGGAAGACGAGGAGGTGAAGGAGGAGGAAGAGGTGGAGGAAGAAGAAGGAGAAGAGAGAAGAAGAGGAGGAAGAAGAAGAAGAAGAAGAAGAAGAAGAAGAAGAAGAAGAAGAAGAAGAAGAAGAAGAAGAAGAAGAAGAAGAAGAAGAAGAAGAAGAAGAAGAAGAAGAAGAAGAAGAAGAAGAAGAAGAAGAGAAGAAGAAGAAGAAGAAGAAGAAGAAGAAGAAAGAAGAAGAAGAAGAAGAAGAAGAAGAACAAGAAGATGATGATGTCGAAGAAGAAGAAGAAGAAGAAGAAGAAGAAAAAAAAGGAAGAAGAAGAAATGTTAACAGCGAAAAAATATGTATTGTTTGCATTGTATTGGTACTAGTACTTGGTATTGGTACTAGTTTTTTTCGCTAATTTTTCAAGCAAACAGACCTATTCTAAGAAAAGAAAATTGTCCGAAGAGCATTCTTATGTTGCATCGGGATCGGAGGTCGTCTGAATAATAGAAGAGTGTTGTAAAAGAAAGATAGAAAAGGAAAGACAAGAAGGAGTGGAACAGAGTTTGTAGCACTCGAAAAAAACGGAAAAGAGAAAGAAGAATCAGAACAGAGAATAAAAGTCGAAAAATGAAAAGTAAATATAGAAGTGGGATCATTATCACACAAGACGCCGCAATTAGTAAACTACCAAACAAATAGAGTAATTTATGTCTGGACTATTTTTATTTTCTCCTAGGGTATAATAAGCCGTGTTACGTAATAACTTGGTGGAATGGTCAGTACTACAGAACTCTTGAACGGAAATAAACCATGCGCTGAATGGGAAATGTTCGAAATTCCTTTCTTTTTACTAAGTTGTGCTATTACATCTCAGTTCTTTGAAGAAAAGAGTTTTTTCTTATGGTTTCACCTTACAGGAAAAAGCTGAAAAAATGCAATGAAGAGAAGATGTCGTTAGAAACCATTTGGTGACCGCTGGAGGCTAGTTGCAGTGCATCCTGGGCTTGCGGCTAGTCTTCTACAACAATGCAACAGTCTCCGTCGGCTTTGCTCATTTCGTCGATTTTAGATCATTCTGCGTGAATTTTGTAGACAGTAAAAAGGAGTGCAAGTAACCTCCAGCGGTCACATATCACTAAAGCTGCCATATCTCAGTCGATATTGGTCCAATATTAACAAATAAAATTTCAATCAATTTGTATTTAAATTAACTAAAAAAAAATATTATGTAGAAGTTTCGTAATATCAACGGTTTCCGAGTTATTCAAGAAACAAAATTTTAAATGGCCGTCATTTTGTTTTATGGATTTGAAAAATTGTCATAATTTTTTGTAGCTTTGTCTAGTTGTCATAAATGTTGGTGCAAAGTTTCAATTTCATATGTTTCGTTTCACCATTATTGAGATAAAAAATAATGAGTGAAAAAAACAAAATGGCAGCTGTGTGAGTAACTAAGGACTTCCGGACAATTTAAATAAGATATTTAGATATGGTTTTTACTCAGGAACAATGCCCTAGAATATTGGTAGGGAGTTCTGAAACACCCTGTATAGTCTGTTCAGGAAAAGGAGAGAGGATGTAAATTAACCAGTGCGTGCGAGAGTCTAGCTAGGAGCAGCTAGACCGATTCACAGTAGAACTACTGAAATAATAATAATATTATTATTATCTGCAGTACGTGATTCCAGTCTGACATTGAATGAACGTATTGTGAACTGGATTTGGACAGAAAATTTATCGAAAACAGCTGTGAGTTTTCGTTTCTCTATGCACTTATATGCAAACAGCTTGTTTTGGCCGTCTCTCGACTCCGTGAACAGAGTAGTATAGTAGAGTAACTAATAATTAGGCTTATATGGTAATGCACTGATCGACATTTGCAATAGCCTTGTTTAGTAATGTACAGTACTTGAATACTGATTTATAAGGGCCGTTAATTGATTTGCATTGGACATGAGCGCGTGATAATCGTGCAGGCTATAAAATAATCAAATAAAATTGACTGAGGTATCACTGCGTTAATCAATCTGTCCTTTCTTTACTACTTAACAACTTACTGTTCTTTTCTTGTTTGATGTTCTTCTACTTCTCCTTACGCTTGTCTTGTTTTGCTCTTGTTCTTATTCTCCTTCTCCTCCTTCTCCCTATCCTCCTTCTTCTTCTGCTTCTTTCACACCTTGTCCTCTTTCTCCACATTCTCCTCCCTCTCCCTCTACTACTCCTTCTTTTTCTTTTTCTTCTTCTTCTTCTTCTTCTTCTTCTTCTTCTTCTTCTTCTTCTTCTTCTGTTCTTCTTCTTCTTCTTCTTCTTCTTCTTCTTCTTCTTCTTCTTCTTCTTCTTCTTCTTCTTCTTCTTCTTCTTCTTTTCTTCTTCTTCTTCTTCTTCTTCTTCTTCTTCTTCTTCTTCTTCTTCTTCTTCTTCTTCTTCTTCTTCTTCTTCTTCTTCTTCTTCTTCTTCTTCTTCTTCTTCTTCTTCTTCTTCTTCTTCTTCTTCTTCTTCTTCTTCTTCTTCTTCTTCTTCTTCTTCTTCTTCTTCTTCTTCTTCTTCTTCTTCTTCTTCTTCTTCTTCTTCTTCTTCTTCACCTTCTTCTTCACCTTAATTTCAAAACTGCTTCTCCTTATCACTTCTTTTATCTCTTTCTCTTGCTTCTACATCTTCTTTTCCTCCTCCACCGCCTTCTCTTCCTTCTCCTTTTCTTCCATCTCCTCCCACTCCTCCTCCTCATCCACCTCTATCTTGTTTCTGCCCTTCTCTCTATTCGTGCTATCCTTCTTTCTGCTTTCTATTTTTCTTATTCAGGATTCTCATCGATTTCTGTTCCACCGATCTTATTCCACTTTTTCTTCTTTCTTTGTCTTTTCATTTCCATTCTCCTTATGCAGTAGATTTATTTTACGTTTGAAACTTTAAAATTGAAATAACTCGAAAACTTTTTATTGCCCGCCGTTTTGAAATATTTCGTCAGATAAGGTTGCTTCATTTCTTTTACAGCAGTAGTCCTTCATCTTGGCCTTGACCACGCCAAATTTCAACAAAATTAGCCACCATTCTGGAGAAAAATAAGTAAAAAGTAAAAAAAAAAAAACAAAATGTCGACTAGGGGGAAACAAAGCATTTTAGTACCCATGTTTACTGGAACTTTTTTCTTAATTTCAATGTCAGAAAACCGCTCACCAAGTATGTCAATCTATTTTAGAAACATCCTGAATATTCTCTTTCTCACTCTCTCTCTCGGCCAAGTGTTAATGGAAAGGATGTACTTGGACATCCTTTTCCAAGAATGAACATATAAATGTCCAAACTTCGCCGTTTCATGTAGATAAATTTCACTTATGTTAACATTATCATATTGCATTTTAACATTGTTGAAAATTATTAGTTAAAATTCATAAAATTAATAGAATTATATTACTTATACTTACAACTTTTGTAATCTAGTATCTAAGCAGTTATAATTATTGTTATCTACATGAATAAAGTAATCTAATCTAATCTCTCTGCTCTCTCTCTCTCTTTCTCTCCATCCATAATTCTCCCCCGTTTTCTCCTAGCTGATCTGAACTGGTCACTGGATAAAACCATTTTGTTCCAGATTTGCTCCAGAATACCCTATAATAAATAAGAGTTGCCCTACATACAAAGAAGCGAGTTTCAGAATACAGGATAATAAATAACCTATTTGCATTAACTTGGAAATACGGTTAGTGTAGGATAAAGGATAGTAAATAATTTATTTACATCAACTTTAAAATACAGTTAGTGTAAGTACTGTTACTGTATGACAGTGTCTGTAGGCCTACTTTCCACCACAAAAATATAAATAATCAAAGTTGGAAGCAGGCCAAGTTTTAATGTCTGTCAATATGCTTTCTGTCCAATACAACTTCGATGGCTTCATTAATGCAACTTATAGTTGACAAAATCGTTACAATAAAATGACAACCGTATACAGTTCTAACCGTGTACCATAAAAGGGACTTGAGTAGTAAGTAAGTTAAGCACTGAGCAGACTTATACAGTAGCTCAAAGCATGCCACATTAAGTTGTCTGGATGACATCATACAATTCCATATACAGTATGCACTCCATATACAAGGTCTTGCACTAATTTTACAACTAGAATTTTATTATGTAGGCCTTTTCCCTTCTTTGCAACTTGCTCTTGCTTTTCTTTTACTTTTACCTGGTTTTCTAGTTCTTCTTCACCACATTCTTCAAGAAGAAGAGGAAGAAGAAGAAAAATAAGGAGAAGAAGAAGAAGAAGAAGAAAATAAGGAGAAGACTATGCATTTCTTTTTGGTTCTTCATAAAGATGAAGTAGAAGAAAAAAGTTGATGAGGATGATTGTAAATGAGTGTTACAGGCAAACATGAAGCCATTCACTCATTTGTCAAACTTATTTTAAGAGAAACAACATCAAAACTAACTTTTCTACCATTAAAAATAGTCTCTCTACTTTTGGTATTGCTTCAACAACTTAAAATGATGAAAACTAATACTGGCAAAGGCAAAATGTAGGTTAGAAGTGAATCTTTCATCGTAACATATGATTTGCTTTTCATTCCAATGCAAATCTTATGGGAATCGGCAAAAGGATGGTGGATTTGTCGGAGCTAAGCAATCAAAAGTGTGACATGCAATGTCCACACTGTTACTGTACAGTCTCTGTACATTGAACCATTGCACACTCAGCTGGAACAAAACAAAAATAACTGTATAGCAGGATTCTTTTAACTTGTCAGAAAACAGCTGATTTAACGTTAGTAAACGAGCGTACATCAATCAGCTGTTTATGACAATTTAAAAGAATCCTGCTATACAAATTATCAACTTGTGATAATAGTCAATTCAGCTGTTGATGTGTTTGAACCACGTCATATGAAATGACAAAGGTGTAGGGTATATGAGACACGGCATCATACTATACAGTCTTCAAACAATTCCAAGAATGTTTTTTTTTTTAAGAGTGATACACTAGTGACATAGAGTACAAATACAGTTCAGTCATTATTTCATTGTGACACACATGTGACAGCTGACAGGGTGACATCTGTTTCTCTGTTAGCCAGCACCATTCATCACGTCGTCTCTATTTTAATGCCCACCTAATTCGCACGGCCCACGTTTTCATCAGTATTGCCTATTCCGTTCTTCTATTTCTACTCTTACATTCCATCTTCCACCTCCTCCTACTTTTCTTCTTCATCTCCTACTTCTTCTCTTGGTCTTCTTCTTCTTCCTCCAGCTTCTTCTTCTTCTTCTTCTTCTTCTTCTTCTTCTTCTTCTTCTTCTTCTTCTTCTTCTTCTTCTTCTTCTTCTTCTTCTCTTCTTCTTCTTCTTCTTCTTCTTCTTCTTCTTCTTCTTCTTCTTCTTCTTCTTCTTCTTCTTCTTCTTCTTCTTCTTCTTCTTCTTCTTCTTCTTCTTCTTCTTCTTCTTCTTCTTCTTCTTCTTCTTCTTGTTCTTCTTCTTCTTCTCCTTGGTTTTCTTTTTCTCTCCTTCTTCTTTTTCTTCTCCTCCTTCTTTTTTCTTCTTCCTTCTTCTTCTTCTTCTTCTTCTTCTTCTTCTTCTTCTTCTTCCTCTTTTTTTCTTCTTCTTCTTCTTCTTCTTCTTCTTTTTCTTCTTTCTCTTTTCTTCTTCTTCTTCTTCTTCTTCTTCTTCTTCTTCTTTCTTCTTCTTCTTCTTCTTCTTCTTCTTCTTCTTCTTCTTCTTCTTCTTCTTCTTCTTCTTCTTCTTCTTCTTCTTCTTCTCTTCTCCTTTTTCTGGATTACTATCTTCTTCTTTTTCTATTCTATACCGCAAATGATTGAGTTGTCACAGAGCATGTGTAACATGAAACACATGAACTTACAAATCCTAAAACAAAATAAAAAGCATTGGCCCAACAGCAACAGTGAATGATGAGTGTTGTACAGAACTAGAATATCACATCGTGTATATTAGGCTATAGGTAGATAGTATTTATGTACACAGTATTTTACAATATAATATGCAGAATCAAGAGCTCCAAATAGAATAGAATAGGAACAGAATCAAAGCTTATTGAAGTAGAATATAAATGATCGGTTTATTTATTTGAACTCATTCATGTTCTTCCACTTATTCACGTCACAGCTGGATACCTGTCACATGATTATTTGATTTTGTTTTTGACAATCAAAGCAATAAGACTCGTTGGTTGTTTGATTGTGGACCAAAGAATTCAGAACAATGTATTTGGCTAGAAATAAGGCGAGTTCACGTCATCATAATCAAAGAAAAACGATTTTTTATTTCTTCTTCTTCTTCTTCTTCTTCTTCTTCTTCTTCTTCTTCTTCTTCTTCTTCTTCTTCTTCTTCTTCTTCTTCTTCTTCTTCTTCTGCTCCTTCTTCTTCTCCTTCTACCACCATCTTCTTTTATCTTTCTGTTCTCCTCCTTCTTCTTCTCTCTTCTTTTAAAATGCTCAAATTCTTTATTATCAGCACATCCTCAATATAATATTTAAAACTTTCAGCACTCCATTTTATCTATTCTATTTTTCCCTATAACATAGACTGTTGTAGTAGTAGAGTGGACTGGACACCGAATTTAAGGCCGGATGTCCCATCTCAATAAAATACAAATAAATTAGCATTGGATACAAGCCTAGCAGCCGTATTAGCATAACAACTCAATTAGTAGGAGACCAAAGTCTAAGGCTTTGTCTCTAAATCCAAAGGCCAAAACATAAGCAAAATTAAAATCATAAGGCTTTGGGGCACTTAGTTTCGAATACGATACACTTGCTAACATCAACTTTCAACAATAAATTAATGAATTATTTATTTTCGATGACAGATTTAGTGTTGATCTAACCTGTGTTTTGCCTCCTGAGGTGTTGAAGTTGGAGGTGTCTTTGACATTTATACAGAGAAATCGCATTAGTGCAAGATTATAGGCTAAATTATTCATATTATCAGAATCCAACATTAAAAATATATTATCTATGCTACCGGATTAATTTCGGCTGACCAGCCTTCTTTCCTCTTCTTCTCCGTCTTCTTCTTCTTCTGATTCTTTTTCTCCTGCATCTTCTTCTTTTTATCCTTCATCTTCTTCTCCTTCTTCTATTTCTTCATCTTCTACTTCTTACTTTTTCAATTTCTCTATCTTCTTCGTTTTTCTACATCTTCATCCTCCATTCTCTTTCTCCCTTATAATCCTCCCAACACTCTCTCATTTATTCACTCATCTTTATCTTCCATCTCTTTTTCCGCTCAACTTCTTCTCGCTTCATTTCTATCAATCATCATCTATCATCTTGTTCTCCTTACTTTTCTTTTAACTTTCCATCTCCCTCTTCTTTCTTTTCCTCTTCTTCGTCTTTTTCATCTCGAAATCCCCTCTTCCTTGTTTTTTCTGCCCTTGATTTCTTTGATTTCTTGCCTTTCTTCCTTGATTTTTGTTTTCATCATCATTTATTTCCCTTTTTCATTCTTCTTCTCTTCGTCTTTTCTCTTTCTTCTTCTTCTTCTTCTTCTTCTTCTTCTTCTTCTTCTTCTTCTTCTTCTTCTTCTTCTTCTTCTCCTCCAATCCTCTTCTTTGTTTTTCGTTCAACATCCACCTTCTTTCACTTCTCATTCTCTATCCATTCATTTCTTTCTTCATCTTCTTTCCCTTCTTTTTCTTCTCTTTGTTAGATTTTCATCGAGTTCTTTTCCTCCTCCTTCTCCTTTTCTACTTCTCCTCCTTCGATCCTCTCCCTAGTTTTTCACCTTCCTCTTTGACCTTTTCCTCTCTTCGTCTTCTTCTTTCTCTCCTCATTCTTTTCCTCCTCCATACTTTTCTAATTTTCCATTTTTCCTTTTTCCTCCTCCATAGTTTTTTCTCTTTCTTTCTCTTTTTCTTCTTCTTCCTGTTCTTTCTCTTCTCTTTCCCTTACTATTTTTCATCTTCTCCTTCTTCCACCTCTTCTTGTCCTTCTTCTTACATCTGTCCATACCTTGTTTAATCATCCTGTTTCACTTTCTCTCCGCCCATCTTTTCATTTCCCCTCCACCATCATTATCTTCTTCCTCTTCTTCTACGCCGTCTCCTTCTCCTACATCTTCTCATCTCACCACAGCCCCATCAATCAGGATTATGTGTGCTATTCCCAATCTAGTGGCACTCTGGATTAAGGTACTACGCCTTCAACGCCCACAACTTGTTTATTTTCTGTATAATAATGATAAAATATGATATCAACTTTCAAGTGCATACATTAGTGAGCTTTTAACCCGAAATTATGAGTATGGAAATCCATCCTTCCATCCATTAACCACTTTTCGGATTAGTACGCTCATTAGAATTCCAAAGAACAAGCGTTCTCCACAGAAGAATAAACAATCCTTCTCCTTTCCGAGAGAGGAGTTGTAGAAGACTCAATTTCACATTGATAAGTGATGGTGATGTATTTATAACGATATTTGTATGTTTACAATGATATAAAGCGTTGCACAAGTTCAAATTTCCTATTAGAAGAGCGTCAAATCCCTTCAAACACCATCAGATTACTTCAAATATTCTCCAAAAACTGACAGATATTTCAAATATTTCATAGAACTGACTTTGAAGGAAATTGGAGTTTTGATCAGAGCGAAAATATACGTAAAATTCAGAAGTAGAATTCTAAAGAATTTAGTAGAATTTTAGAACTAGAATTCTTCTTCTATTTTCTCACATTAAAATCATATTTCACATCGCAATCACACGGCATTTATAACAGTCAGTTTCAGTCTAGAGTTTAGTTTCTCTCTAGACCTAGAGTCAAGCTACACACTATAGAAAGATTCGTAGGCCTATCCTATGGGGGTATCCTGGTATCTTGAAAACAAAAAACATTATTAGATAATTTTATCTATAAAGTCCGTGCAAACCTTAGTTTGCAGTAAGCGTTTAAATGGCAATGCTATTTGTTATGGGGATATGGAAGCGCTGTTGCCATGTTTTTCTTATTATTTTATTCATTACTCCTCACTCACATTTGTTCGCTCTCTTTTCCGCCCTCTCTCTTGTTTTGTTTACATTTCTTATTCTATCAAAACTACATGAATGAGAAAAAATTAGCACACTAATTACCTATTTATATGTTTTTACTATTATACTATGAATAATTTTTAAAAGGTCATTAGGTCATGAGTTGAATTCTACATGAGTAGATCCCAACACTGGTATCTTGAAAACAAAAAACATTATTAGATAATTTTATCTAGCGTACTTACATTTTCGGGTGGCGAATCGTCATCATCATCATCGTCATTATCCTCCTGGTACTCCTGGTTGTTAGACGCAGTATCGTCAGCTGACAGAACACTGGGAAACACTAGGATGACTAGAAACAGTACACTGGTAACACTGAAACACAACCTCCTCACATTCATTTTCAAACTGAAAACACCGTTTCGAAACTACACTGAGACGAGAAAGATCTCTATAAAATTAGAATTTCTATTGTTTTCAAATTAGAATTTCAATTGATTTCAAAATAAAGAAGTTGCTACTACGGTAAAAATTAAACAAAAATGTTTCGAAAGTGCACTAAAAATCGAACGGCGAAAAAATTCAACTTTAAATAGTATGTTCAGTCACGTTGAATACAAAATTGTAACAAATTAATTGTGGAGTAGGTAGATTAATTATTGTAGGGCTAACAATAATTGCAATGTTTTGTGCATTGAAGCTCAAATAAAAAATATCAATATAGTTTGAAATATAGTAATGATTTGTTCATCACGACATTATGTTGCTGAAATGAAGCCTGCGAACAATCCGAATCGTTTGAAGTATGTAAATGAGTTTGAACAAATGAGTTTGTAAACGAGTTTACGTATTTTATAATGGAGCGCGAAGTACAGACCCAACTAGAGATGTTAACGCCGCGAGAGACGCTTGATGACTGAGCGCACTGAGTGAACTGCAGCCTCTGAAATCTTTGAGCGTAGCGGAGAGAGATCAAGCAAGTAGCCTACTGCTTGTGAGACGACGTTAAAAGTGAGTTACTGGTGGGGGAAAGGGTGAAAAAAACTTGAAATTTGAAATTACCGTATATTGTTTTAGTGTTACAATTATTTGTATGCCTGGTTTCTCAGTTGTTCAATAAAGTATTGAATCAATAATTTTTTTGCATTTGAAAACACATGTTTATTGTTCAATACTGCTATTGGATCCATAAACTGTCAATTGAAGGACTGAAAAACCGAGCATAAAGGTATTCAAACTATATAAAAATGGATGAATATGAAAATATGTGGAAACTCATACTAAAATAATGAAAACGCGAATGAGAATCACAAAACAGGCTTATATTATTTTCAACTTAAATAATTGCATAATATGAAATACACTGAGCCTTATCTGGTTTGACAACTTGCAAATTCAGATGAACGTATAATTATATACTCTATCTTTCATAATTATATTTTTTACACTTTCAATATAATCTACGATCCAGCATAACTTTCGCAGGCACTGGTTCTTTGCTCAGGGTGGCCGAAATTTTGCTTTTCCCTTTAAAGGGAAAAGTTGATTTTGGATCCGTAAATGGTGACTATTCATCGAAAAATTTTGACAGCAAATGGCTGTATTTAACCTTTCCGTCTATAACATTTTACTGTTTAATTTCTAATAGGTTTTTTCTAATTTTTTCTTGTGTATGATCACGAATAATAAACATGAATAGATTTGAATTTGAATCATATTTTTTTCTCAAAATGGCTCGTGATAATATTATAATTATAAAGTCAGTAAATGAGTACGGTAGCCTATCCATCGATTCACAATATTTGATGTTTATTCATTAATAAAAATATGTAAATATACTAAACACTGACAGAAAGACGTATATTATTATAATTATTGCAAGTTGTATGTCTTTTCTGATGAATAAATCATTATTTCAAACAAAACATATAAAAAAAACATTAAGAAAAGGAAATAATTATTTCAGAGGCTGGAAGCTTGGTGGTAGGAAGGAGGCACAGCCTCTGAAATATTTCCTTTTCTGTGAGTGTTTTTTTTTCTGTGATTGTTTAGAGTAAATATTCAAGTAGTAACTTTTGTGATGTGACGTATATAAAAATATTTATATGATACTGACTGACTCCTTTGACCAGAGTGTAACCGATTGTTGATAATGTATTACGATGTGAAATCACTGTTTTCAATAACATGGCTTTTAAGGGTACGAATACACAATGCATATTTACATGCATAAATTCATTGCGTGGATGATATCTTTGCAATATTAATTTACAGCCGACTGGTGCCAGTCAAATATGAATCGTGTATTCGCACCCTTGAAGAGAATATGGAACAACTTGAGGACTACTTACTGAGAGGGCAAAATGAAAAACAATATGCTAAAATTTACAAAGTTTATTGTAGAATAATACAATTTTACAAAAACTGTTTCGAGTAATTTTGCTCGATTTCTATTTCGACAAGTGGAAATTTGACAACCTTGGTTGACATATCAACATGTTCATGGTATCACATAACTTTCTCTAGCAAAGTTAAATTATTATTATTGTAGTAAAGGCAGGCAAAGATACAATAGTTCTCTCAATCAAATACCGTGCGTCCAGATAATACATATACCTACAGCCTGTTCATAACATTTTGAAAGTCCTGTAAACCTGAAAAATACGGACTCACAAACTAGGCATGAATAGCACTGTATCAAATTTTAGTGTACTCCGTCTTTCTCCTCTATTACATTTAATCACCGTAAAATGACGTCATTTTACAGCGGTCAAATTATCTTTACATTGAATTAACAGATACTAAACCAATACCTAATACAATACAAAAAATACCTATTGAGCTCTGTCAAATGACGTAACTTAACGATGGTTAATTGAATGGCTCTCGTGAAATCAGGCAACTTGTTCCTAAAATACTCATAAAATCTTAAAAGTAGTAAGGATGTATAATCCTTTTTGCTCCTTCTAAAACCATGATTTTAATTTGTGGTACAACTGATGAATGTCTCCTCAAAGTTTTATTGTAATCTCCAAACAATAACTCCAGTCATAGTATATTGTGATGAGTATACGTATAAGAATACTTATACGTTTAAAGTATATAAATGTAGTATGAATACAGAATACTACAGTATTATACTTACACTTATGTCTACATTCTTGTACTTGGACGTGAAATTCACATGCAATTGTAATGAACAGATGGAAAATTTTAAATTTACTCCAATGATTATTAACAAATGATTTAACAAATTTTCAACTCAATGATTTATAACAATGATTCTTCTTATCTCCTATACACATTCCCTATGATCGATTATAACCTATTGGACACACGGTATAAATGTTCAACATAATTTTCAAATATCGTTAAGGCCGTATGCACGCGATCAAACTTTTTAACAAATGGAATAACCTTGGATAAAACAGCTGACTTGATGAGAGTCCCACACACTAGACATGAACTATTATAACACGAAATCTCATGATACGTAAAATCAGATTCATTTAATTTGACGCTTGGCATTAGATAGATCGAGAGAAATTGTTTCTTTGCCATCGTACTGTACACTTGTACAGTCATCACCAACATCAAGAAATAATATCGCTCTATCTATCTATCTAATGCCAAGCGTTAAATTAAAATTAATGAATCTGATTATATGTCCAGTGTGTGGCTCTTACCTGAGCATATAATTATGTTCAATTCAATTTTATTTTATTGAATAGAATTTGATAAAAAATTTGTTCTCGTGTAAACAGCTCAATAGAATCTTACAAAGATAATATCTTCATGGAAGCGTTCCATTTACAAAAAATAATTCTCGTTGATTCGCAAAAACATAATTCCAACATTGTATCAAACTCGTAATATATGTTAAAACATACAAACTATTAACAATGATAATAATAGAAATAACTACTATAAATAATATCGTTGATGAAAATATTATGATTTCAACATTTTGCCTAAAATAATATCTTCTCAGAACATACAAACAATTTATCAACTCATCAAGTCAACAAATTCATTGAACTAGAGAACTGGAAACGTTCTTTAAATTGGAAAACAACGAACTAAATAATTGTAACATAATAAAACTACTATTTAATATTGCTTTCAATAACCGAAGGTCAGGAAGGCGCCGCCTTGAAGAAGTTAATTATGTCTAGAATTTTCTTTACTTTCTCGTTCGTCCTCTCTTCGCCAGCAGTCAACTTTTTTATGTTTTCCGTTTGACTCTGCAAACAAAAATCGAAAAAAAATTTAGAGATAGTACAGGGAAAACTAATAAAAACACAGAAAACGTTCGTCACAAAATTACTAACAAATCAATTTAATTGGGTAGTTGAAAAATTGCAGTTTTATCAGTCTAATTTGGTAAGAAAAGACAGAATTCTTTGAGTCTTAATTCAGTTTTGTACTTTTCAGATTTTTCGAATTGAACTAATTTAATACTCATGAAAGTAAATAAATAAAAAAATTGATCAATACAGTTAGAACAGAGTAAGGCCGCGGTTACATTAGATGCGAGTTGTTGTACCTTGTAAAAGGTCCTCACACAATATACATTCACTGTTATAATGCTGATGTGTCTGGTTTGATTAAAATTCTCAAGTAAGATTGCTAAGATCGAAAAATATCTTAGGGAAAATATAAAACGTAGTCTGAATCAAACCAACTATTGAATTCTTGTTTGGATGGATAATGAAATAATTTGAAGAAGTTGATAATAATAATTGTTGTGTACAATATTATTTACAGTATAATCTGAGAAGTCATGAGACTAAGTACCTTTTGCATAACTGTATATATCTTCGAATATATACAATTGAAATACAGTAGATACCAATATTCTAAAACAATTGCAATTCTATTTCAAGAGAGCTGCAATGAGATTCCTCAAAAACACACGTATCATCAACAATACACCCGTAGCCTATTAAAAAACAACAAAAACAAGCGTATTAATAGCTGAATATAGAAAAAAAGGCAAGATAATGGCAGAACGTGATAATATTCATGCAAGAAATACAACAAAGCAGTAAGCATGCTCAAGAATATTTCTGATTTTTTTCCAAAGCAACCTTTAGGATGCAACCCAGGATGGAATGAGTTCGAAATCAAGATCAACTATTTCCATTAACATTCAATGAGCAAACACAAAAAAAAACCAAGTGAAACAATCTCAGTGACAATAGATAAAGTCAAAATGTTTGGTAAAATGACACTTTCTAACAATCGAATTAATTGTATGGTTTCTTCTGTACAGTATTCACATTCAGTAACCCGAATTGTATACCTAAAATATAGTAGGTACACTTCACACTGTTCTCATACAATTGTTTTGTATCGAGTCAAAAAATGAAACGAAATGAGTGAAAAAATGTAACCTGGTACACAATACCGTACAATGCTGATGTTGATAAAGTTTACTAAAAACATAATATGAAACTAAATACATAAAATTTACTAAAAACATATGAAAACGTGAACCAATGTTTCATACATTACACGACAGCTGAATTTATAAGCCTAGGGAAAATCAGAGGTTCAAAGTTCAAAACTAATCTACTAAAATATACTGAGAATTCTAGCAATTCAATATTACGAGATAACGTTTCATAATTAGTAACATAATATACACAATTTAAAGCTGAATTTGCAGAGATGGTGCAAAACCAAACTATACTGATGAGTCTCGTTGTAGAGCTCTCTATGTGGAAACTAACAATAAACAGCAAAGAGCAAAAACTGAACGCAACAGAAAAAAACGATAATAAAAAACGGAAAGTACTAAGCTGAATTTATGGAGAGTGCAAAACTAAACTGAACTGATGCGTCTCGTAGCAGAGCTCTCTACGTGGAAACCAACAATAAACAGCTAAGAGCTCTTTTATGCATGTGATTTCTGTCGTACAATAAAATGTAGTACGTTCCCACATACAATGGAACAAATGAGCGCTTTTATGCACTGTCGTGCGATTCTAAAACATGTCACAGTGTCGCATCTGGTCAAAGTACACGGCATTATATGCCCTACGACAGAAAGTTCAAGTCGCACGACAGAAAATTTATCGTACGACAGAAATCGCATTCATGAAAGGGCTCCACCTATAGCAAATAACTGAACACAACAAAACAACACAGATTTGAGTTTAGGCCGACTAACCACAAGAGCAGCGCTTAATTCCGTTGCTTTCCGTTTGAGACCGGCCAATTCATGCTTCAGAGATTCATTTCTGGCCTCTAACGATTTCTTTACCTTCAAACGCTCTGCAACAATGCCATATTCGCCACCCAACATGTTAACAACAATACTACATGAACATTAGATGATAAGATATTATATGAGTATAATGACATGTTAGCAACATAACTACATTCAATGAGTTGAACCATAGCCCCCTCTAAACTACAGTAGTTTAGAGGGGGCTACTATGGTTGAACACATAAACCTTGGCTAACTATACGTGAATAGATGCAACTTCCGTATCGGCGTGGCACGTATAAGATGTGGAATACAATGTATTCCGATACGGTAGTTACATCTATTCAAGTATAGATTATATTGTGAGTCTATGTGTTCAAGTAGGTTATGAATCTACAATAGATTATCCAAGAAAATCACCTCCAGCCATAATAAGTGTACAATGTCCTCTTTCTCTAAATCATACTAGTACACTATGCAATGGTTGTATCAAGACAGCCTTTAAACGACGAGTGAGATACCGAGTTTAAAATCCGAGCGGCAACGCCGTTAAGCTACTGTTTAAAGGCTAAAGTACAACCATTGCATACACCATTTTATCTACGACCAACAAAAACGTATATTCATATATAAATTATCAATCTAAAATAACCTTGATTCGAACAACCATTGTTCTATTTCAATGTTTATCTTATAGGTTAGGAAGCTGCTAAAAACACACACGCATGAGCATCTAAATTGCTTTTATCAGCTGCGGTTGTGTTTTGTTCCGTTCCAGTGTTTTAAAACTAGGATCGTTTCATAATATAGCATCCGTTTCATAAAGTTGTCATTATGACACAAGTTTCAAATTCCATTTCGAAAGAGCAACTGTTTCAATTTAAATTATGAAACTGTAATGATTGCGTTATAACACGGTCGTAGATAAAGGAAATATCGGACATTGTACATGTATCAGTATCATGCAGATTGGTGAAAAAAAATAGTCTGAAGCGGTGTGGCAGAGATCAAATTTTCATCAAACAAAATCTTTCAAATCTGATTCAATACGATTCAAGACTGAAAGTAAATAATTGAAAGAGATTAGATGGAATTTGAAGAGAATTGGACGAGGCTCCACCAATGGGATTGCACGAAATAAAAAAAAAGCTGACAGTGAGAATCAACAATCATTAGGCTACGTCTTTTTTAACAAAATACGCAGTAGGTACCGGTTTATAGGTTAAGTTAAGTTTATTGCACATTGCATTGAAACATCTTGAATAGAATTTGAAACAACCTTGATAGGATTGAAAGCTACTTTATTGGATGACAATTTGATCGCAGATACACCGCTTTATAAAGAAAGAAGCCAGCATGCCAATTTTCCATATATTTCTAAATTCCAAGTTAGGAACCGATTGTAACAAGACCATTCCATACCCCATACAGCGTATCTGGAGACTTAGAACATAGCATAATTGAGGGTGAGCTCATAGACCAGCAGCGCGCTCAAGTGAGAGACAGAGACAACAATCGGGAGGGATTGAAGCTAGGTTACCATTGGATCAAATGTAAAAATGCCTGTTTTCAAACCAATCATATTTTCATCATATTCATCCAAAATATTTCAGTAACTTCTAAAATCAGAGCTACGATGTTTTAGATCACTTCAGTACCTAGACATTTTGAGAGAAAAGAAACAATGATCTTTTTAATTTGATCTTCCTTCCAAAAGGCTTCCTGCCAAAAGAGAGTGAGAGAGATAACGATTTAAAAAATATACATGTAATATTGAGCGTAAATAGTTGAAATATGGAAAATACAAGATGTAAATGATGTTGTAATTGAAGTAAATATTATTTGTGTGAAATAGTTGATGACTTTGAAATAATAATGTTTTTTTATACTTGCGATATCGACTGTTGCAAAAAGCGGGAGTTTTTATAACATTGTAACAGAGTCTAGCAGTCTCTGACGAAAATGCTAATAAAAATACTTTAATCTGATTAATACATTCATTATAACACTTTGAAACCACTAAATAATAGGTAGCAATAAAGTATGAATGATAAAGTATAATGATTTAATTGAATTCTATCTCAAAAACGTGTTTTTCCCTATCTTACAATGGTAAAATCCCTCCCGATTGTCAAGTCTGTCTCTCACTTGAGCGCGCTGCTGGTCTACCAGCTCAAACTCAATTACCATTTATTCAGTTCATGTAATTAAGAAATAAAGCTTTCCATAAAATAGAGAAGTTTCCATCAGTAAAAAGCACAGCCATAGAGTAATATTGTAGTAATACATGCTTTGTTCAACTTTTCAATACGCCTGTACCTCATCCCTCAACCAATATGATTTATTATGAGAGTTAGTACATAATAATAAATGGATTACAGTTTGAACACTTGTACGGAGAAGGGGGTTATTTATTTCAAATACCGTAGATCTAAATAAACCGAAATAAGTATATAGCCGCATTTACACATTGCTAGTGGCATGGATAATGTTATTAAGACAGGTTGCCAGTGCCTGATTTTTAAAATTTCACGTGTGAAACGCTTATTTATTATTATAAGGTATTACAAGTGATATTTTAGTATAAAAACATCTTAATAGCATGCTAGTCGTTTGCAGTCGGTTCACTTTAAAGAATTACAAATATTTTATTGGAACAAATACCATTTATGATATAATAATACTTTAATGTAACTTATGGATTGGCAGGTAGCCTAAATGGCTTATTGCTGGTCTGATAAAACAAAAAATTTTCATTTCGACTACAGACGGCCTCTCCTAAGAACACGTTACACCATCGGTCCCGGCTGCTCAATAGGACGTCATTTCTCATCATGACTCATCCCATCACCTACGCACTAGTCTAAAGGCTCACGTGGACTTCACCCTCACAAAAAAAACTTTTAATACAATTTACAAGAATAATATTGAGCTTTTATTTCCGCAAATAAAATTTCATCGATTTAACACTGTCAACAACGTGAAAACGCGGCATAAAAAAACTTGTAAAAATTAATTCAAAAATTAAATTATTAATTATAAAATTATAATTAATGGGCGCAGGGGCTAACTGTATCATTCTCACAATCGCCAGATTCCCACTTACTCACAGCGTCACAGGCATTAGCCTTTGTAAGGGGTACTTCTCACGTTACATGTTATGAACATGGGTAGTTGCTTAGCATTATTGTATATTATTTTGAATTTTCATTATTATTATTTTCATTTTTTCAATTCATGTACAATCCATTTTCTTGTACAATGTTTGAGGAGAATGAATAATTTGAATTTGAATCTTCTCAATGCAAATCTTATGGAATTTGGCAAAAGTATGGTGGGTTTGTCCGAGCTAACCGTGTGACATCCAATGGCCACACTGTGATTATACAGTCTCTGTAGTTCAGACCAATGGCCACAATTACAGACCATTACTGTGCACTCACCATTGTAGTGATTAGCCGTGTCGTGGCCGCTGACTCGCTTGTAGTAGCGTGCATTTTCGAGCGGCGGCCACTTGTTGTTGGCACCCCCTGGCTCCTTGTGGTGAAACGGTACGGGGGAGCCCCGCTCGCGTGACACCTGCGACACCAGGCACACGGGGCACTGCTTGTTGTCCTTGTCCAGACAGAACCAGTGGAAGGCCGTGCCGCAGATGTCGCAAACCGAGAGGATGCCTGCAATAAACAACAACACATTCAATAAGATTCGATTCGATTAGATTACTGTATTTACTCTATTCATGTAGATTGGAAATATATTGGCTAATTTATTCATTTCTTTCATTCAAAAAGGACTTAACAACTTTGAAAATGCATATAACTATAGTCTAGCAACAGACAAAAGAACCTTCGCGCATCGTATCACTGAAGTAATACAGTATCACATAGTACCACTACTCTAGTGAGCGAGTGAGATAAACTGCTGCATTGCATAACGTGCGCTCTCTCTGCGCAGTAGAGTTCTTATTTTGGAGGCTCTTTTGTCTGTTGCCAGACTATAGTACGTCCCTTGGGCTGGAGAACTCGCTTGCGAACTTCCTATTTGCTGCGGTGCAGTTGCGGTGTCGCCCAGTGCAGTCGGTTGCAGGGTCTGCAACCCCCTGCACCCCTGCAACCCCGCCTGGTCCACCTCCTATATTAGATTATTAGATAACATTATGTTATCTAATAATATAGAATTTCTGTGAAATATTTTTTTGATTTTTGTTGACAGGATTTCCAGTCAGATAAATTTCAATAGCATTCCTTATTAAATCCCGTAGCATAGCACGGGTGATGCTAGTTTTGTTGATCAAGTTGAAAATTTTTACCATTTTTTCATTATGAAAATAGAGGAAAAATTTCTCCTAACCTAAAGAGATATTCAAAATTGCTGCCTTCTATCAGCTGTTCTTCTGTTCAAACTACGAAGACTTCAATCACATTACATGGTTGAGATAGATAGGTAGGTTCCGTATGATATTTTCATTATATCCCCCATACTAAATCGCCATGAACGAGTATTAGTGAGAGTATACTAGTGAGAAGCTAGCCTTTTTTCGCCTCAAAAAGGATGAAGGAGTCGGTCAATTTTATTGGCCAACGAACTTGACCTGTATAAAGGTTCCAAGAATATGTGTTTCAAATTTGAAGTTGATTCTGTTGAGAAGTTTGAGTCTTTTTGCTGGTGATGCCATAAATACTTTTGAATTTATATTACTATTTCTTCGTTTATATTTATTATTAATTTATGATTGATTTATTATTTATGTTATGTATTCCACTTTTATAATATTTGTGATTGTGTTTTTTATGACGGAATAAAATTAATTTGAATTTGAAATATCCATTCTTGGAAAAGGTTCCAGTAATATCCTTTTCATTTACACTTGACCGAGTTAAGATAAAAACAATCATAAAATTTCACATAGCATAAACGTAAACAAAAATTAAATGAACCTTAAAACTAGAAAGAAGAATAATAAAATTAATACTAAAATGATGATAATTGTGTAGATACATCAAATGATAAACAAATATAAACAAGAATTAATGGAACCTCAAGAATAGTAAAGAAAGAATGATACAGTAGATTATTAAAATGATGGTAATTGAGTAAATAAAACAAATCTAATCTACATTGCGCTTCACTCACCTCTCTTGCGACACACAGTGCACACAATCTTATCGGGCGACAGCGAGGGGGCCGGGGGCGGTGGCGAAGGGGCGGCGGTGGGGGCGGCACCCGCAGGACTGCTGCCACCACTGCAGCTGGCTGCCGAGTCCGGTTCGCGTTTCACCCGCTCCTCCTCCTCCCCAACCCCATCGTCGTCCTCGTCCTCCTCCTCCACCTCAGCCGCCGCATCCATCAGTTCCTGCCGCAGTGCGGGCACCGCAGTGATGGGCATCGAGATGGGCGCAACTACGTCCTTGTCGGAGGACGCATCGCCGCAGCGGGGCCGGTGACGACGCTGCAACACACACATTACAAACATAATAATCAATTGAACGAAATTCCTATTTAATGCCATATAATACTCTGGAGACTTCGGCTACTGCAGTCTTCATAGTCTTCAGAGTATTGTATGGAATTTAATAGGATTTTCAGGAAAAATAGGGAATAAATTAGGAAGACTATGAAGACTGCAGTAGCAGAAGACTTCAGAGTATTATATGGCATTAAATAGGAATTTCGTTCAATTAATTATTATGATTTAAAAGCAATAGAATAGTTGCAATATCTCATTTCCTTCCATCTTCATAATTATAAACATATTTGTTAATTTTGTACTTGTGGATTATTCTCTTGGAGGTTATTCTCTTAAATCAACATTTCAAAATTCATAATTAACCATTTATTTGTAGATTACTATCTTGGAGTGTAAATATTTGATGGTGACACTAATAATAAATAAACTCAAAATTTGGACTATTTAAGGAACTGAATTTAGGAATTGAAGAAGTTTTGGGCGACTGTTTGTTTCTCTTTTCTATTTGTATTAGTTTGAAGATATAAAGATTAAAGCAAAATCATGAAAGAAAAAGCAAAAAGATGAAAGTATAAAAATTAGTGCAAATTGGCCATCTTGAAAGCCCATACATTAGATATACTTGAATAAATAATAGTTATTTATAGATTTATATCACGGTTACAATGTGTCTAGTCGACTGGTAATCAACACACTTCACTAGTTTTTAGGGTTATTTCTACAATTTCAGACACAGAAATGCTATTTTTTAGTGGTATTGTAGGTGACAAGACTATTATGGTATTACAAATGACATTCATTATCATAAAATCTATGTAATTCTAATGAATAAGCCGGCTTGAAATCGAAAGTTATCAGTCTAGTAGAAAGCAACTAACAGGTTTATTAATGAGAATTATATCGATAATTATGAGAATGAATGGCATTTGTGATACCAAAATACTCGTATCTCACCTACTGCACCATTTTGAAGAAAAAAAAAATATCGTTTCTGTTCCTGAAATTCTAGAAATAACACTGAAAACTAGTGCATTGGGTGCCTTTGCATTTGAAGGAAGCTTCAGGGGTTCACCGATTGTATTTTTTTTCTAGCAATAGCTATTTTCTATAGAGAGGCTAGTCTCGGTAGCTGTGTGTGCGATATGAAAGAGTGAATAGTGACTGACCACCGTGAGATCCCAGTGACCGTGACTGGAGTACTGCGAATGATGGCCGGCGTGGCGTCGCCTGCGTCTCGCACTGCCGTTGCTTTTCGCCAGCATCAGCTGTTCTCTATTCACCAAACCTGCAAACACATAACAGACAAAAATATTTTATTGAAATAAATATATTATAACATAAATGAATACAATCAGATTCATTTAATTTGACGCTTGGCATTATATAGAGAGATATTATTTCTTTACGTTGCTGATGATCACTGTACGATATAGAGAGATATAATATCTCAAAATCAAAATCATTTTATTAAGCCAAAACGGTGTTCTATCTAATGCCAAGCGTCAAATTAAATGAACCTGATAAATACTATATATATATATATATCTATATATATATATATATATATATATATATATATATATATATATACTATATCATATATTGACACCATATAGATCAAAAAGTAGACAAGTTGTATTGCATGCAAGCTAGTACCAGTGCAACAAACCCATATTAAGCAAGATTAGAAAGTCATGTTGAGCAAGGTTCATAATATAACCCAGAAAGACAACAAACAAAATCATAGGAATGACTATTGAACTAGAGAAACACTATAGGTTTAAAATGTGAAGAATTAATTCAATGTGATAATAATTTATTGAACGAAATTCTTAATTAATAATACTATAAAATACTCTGAAGACTTCCGCTACTGCGAATATTGAAAACAGAATAATAGCTAGTGAGGAAATTCCATGATCTTCAGAGTATTTTATACTCATGATTTAAAAAGCAATTGAATAGTTGCAAGATCCCATCTCCTTCTATCTTCAATTTAATGTGAGTCGAAATACTTAAATTTGAAAGGTAGCTTAATAGAGACAGGTTGACCAGTGCTAAATTCAATACAAAATAACGGAATATTTTGCAAAATAATTTTTAATTTCAATAAAGTGAAAAGTCATTTTCTTACCAACAGCTGATAGGAAGTCCACCTTGGAAGGCTCGGAAGACGTGTCTATTGTTAGCGATTCTTGCGAATCGTCCGATGATGAAGGCAATGTACTGCAAATAAAATAATTCAAAATTATTCCATTGTCAAATATGTAATCACTTCAAAGAAATTCGAAAAATTGCATTAAATTGTAGACAATTAAGCTATGCGAATGATTATGTAGGTAGCCTACGAATGATTAACCTCTAAAAATCATTAAATAGATTGTTGTAATATTTTGGATGGATTTTTCTGATTTTACTTTTGTATCATTTTGTGTTTGCTCTAGTTTTAAGACCGAATTATTGTAATCTTTCCTGCTGAGGAATAAATTTGTTTATCTATTTATTGTTTCGTTGAAGAAAATACAGTACTATACAAATGATGATACAGGTTCATAACTACAAATTGAAAACATGAAAATCATCCTATTTTCAATCCAAACTTCAGTTTCATGGACGATGAAACAGGACAGAGAAAAACGTATTGGATACTTCTATTGAATTAGAGTAAATATTATTATTAATGGAAAGAACACCATTATTTGATAGTTACTAACAAAGCTATAATATAGCTTCAATATTATTAAATGATATAGCTTGAATACTATATTGAATAATAATAATGAATATTATTTAATTGTCAATAATATTTATTTTATTTTCATGAGTATTTATATTTCAAATTGTATAATGTTGAAACTATTATATTGTATGAAGGATGCTATAAGATTAACATAAGATTGCTTAGGATATTGTATTATATTGTATGAAGGAGGCAAAATGGGTTCTACTTGTTGTCTCCATTAATAGAATTATTCATTTATTTAAATATTTAATATCAGTTTGTTTTGGTCTATAATTTTGAGGATGAGAGGAGTGGCAAAACAGAAGATTTATAATATCATAGCGAATACTATAATACTCCTATCCACTTATTTCATGCTTTCTCTATGCTACAAGATTGAAATAATACAGGTGTGCACTAACTATAATTCTGACCTCTGATCGTAGTTGTTAGCATCGAGCACAGGCGATGTGGGTCTAGACGAGGATTGCAAAATTGTTTTGAGACGTTTATTGGGGGGCGCACCACCGCCGCTGCCATCTTGATTTCGTTTCCTGTCCACATCCTCGTCGCCGCCACCGCCATCTGTTTTAGCTGAAACACCGGAAACAAAAACATGCCCGTTGATACAACAATAATTACGTAAGTTACTAGAATACATCAGGAACTGATCAGGAGTGACCTGAAAACTCTGACACCAGACCTGAGCCAGCCAGGTTACTCGGAATTATTTTTATACTACAATACATGAATACATATTGAGTACAATAAATTATGTAATGAATGAAAGGCTATCATAGATGAGTTTTTCGATGATAATTTGTTTCGAATTAAGATTGAATCTCAGTTGGGTTTTCTTTATCGCTAGTTCGGGATGTTGATTGGTGTCTATTATCGTTACCGACCTCCTCATATTTTTATGTCTTAGTTATACAGAGTGTTTCAGAACTCCCTACCAATATTCCAGGGCATTGTTCCTGGGTAAGAAACATATCTTAATATTATATTTAAATTGTCCGGAAGTCCTTAGTTACTTAGCAGTCACACAGCTGCCATTTTGTTTCTATCACCTATTATTTTCTGTCTTAATAATGGTAAAATATATGTAATTTTGAAACTTTGCACCAACATTTATGACAACTAGACAAAGCTACAAAAAAATTATGTCAAATTTTCAAATTCATAAAACAAAATGGCGGCCATTTAAAATTTTGTTTCTTAAATAACTCGGAAAACGTTAATATTAAGAAAATTTTACAAGAATAACTTTTTTTACTAAATTTAATTACAAATCGATTGAGACTTAATCGATCACTTTTTTAAGATTGGACGAATATTAACTGAGATATGGCAGCTTTATTGATAGGTGACCGCTGGAGGTTAGTTGCACTCTTTTTTACTGTCTTTAAAATTCACACAAAATAATCTAAAATCGCTAACAAATAACAAGTAAAGCAGACAGAGACTGTTGCATTGTTGTGGCAGACTTTAGCCGCATGCTCAGGATGCACTGCAACTAACCTCCAACATGGTCGTAGATAAAGTAAATATGACAGTTTAGGCAATACAGTATAAAGCTCAATAGATCACTCTTGGGCAATACGCTATTTGAGCCCATGTGAAGAGTATTCCTTCCACAGAATTACTGTTCCCTGTTCCTTGATCCATGTTCGCTTTTTTAAATAATAAATTCAATTGTAAAAAAATGAAAGTTGCCCACCTTCTTTGATAGCCCGTTTCTGATAGGTGGCATTGAACTTTCTTGCAGGATCGATGCAATTGGCTGACGGGTAAACTCTCAACTCGGCGTTGGGTCGTTCAGCTTTATCTGTTGTGTGATTGCTCCATGCATTGCTTTTGGCGGCTAATTCTTTTTTCACTCTGGCTACTAATATTTTCTGAAAATTACAAAAGATATTCAATATACACCCACACATCTATTAATAAAAAGGTCAAAGTAGGTTTTGGCTGAAAGTTACAGTAGTTAGTTTCCAGTTCAAATCGATTTATCCTGTTATTACCTATGTCACAGAAGATGGGAAAAATCACTGGGAGGAGATTACTACCTCCTCTGTTCCTACGTCCACACCTGGTCGATTTTGTAAGCTGCACAGTATGCTACCAATGCTCAAGCATATATGCAGCATGCTGTGCAGAACACAAAAATAGAAATAGGAATTCTGGTGACAAAATCATTGGAATTTTCGGCACTCATTAATTTTTCTTTTAATAATTCGATTCACGATAAAAGTAGAATTAAGTTAGCCTAATTAAAAGTATAGAATTATAAACAATGTAGAATCGTAATTCAAATCAAATAATTTATTTATCCTTGAAAACAAAATACAGCAAACTTAAAAAGTACAATGAAAAATAATAGAGTTAATAATACAATAGATATAATATAAAATAGTATTAATAACAAGGAAGGTCCCTGCAAAGGCAACAGCCTGAGCGCAGGGGCGATTTAATATTATTAATAAAACATTATTTATGAATCATATTGAAAATTGTTGGATTGGTCATTACGTTTCATAATACAGCATTACTGCGCTCAATACTCAAAAACACATTGGAAATTCGTTCTCATAGAAATCATTTTTTTTTTAATAACA
Organism: Laodelphax striatellus; assembly: GCA_017141395.1. Classification (NCBI taxonomy): domain Eukaryota; kingdom Metazoa; phylum Arthropoda; class Insecta; order Hemiptera; family Delphacidae; genus Laodelphax; species Laodelphax striatellus. The sequence goes on along the minus strand of CM029531.1, from coordinate 3,939,677 downwards.
TCAACAATCAGTTGCAATCACTGTTTTAAAACATGACCGTTGCAATCACTTAGGCTAGTCGTACACCGGTCAGTCAAGACAAGACGAGATTAGTCACAGTACTTCACATAGTTGCTTATGAAGCAACACACACTGATTAGTCATTGCATCGGTGTGTACTGCTTCATAAGCAACTATGTGAATTACTGTGACTAAACGTGACTAATCTCGTCTTGTCTTGCCTCGACTAACCGGTGTACGCCTAGCCCTATGTGGAAGTGAGGCACATGTAGTATATAGGATTGTTTTCAAATTCCGTTATTAGTACAGTATAATGCATTTTCGTCCTTTTCACTCAACCAACAACAAACATTTTTATCTTCATTTTATTATGAATTATTATTGTAAAATTTGCTTGATTTAGTAAGTTATGGGAATGTTTTTATTAGCTTTTCTGCTAGCTTTTGCAGAGTTTTTTCTGATTTTTTAAATTAATGTTAGCAGCCTACGTAAGATTTCATTTTATTTTGTGTTATGGCAAAAAGGCAATGAATTTAAAAAAAATAGTGGTAGGTGAATGTAATAAAAAAGACTTTCAACTCAGACTAGCCTACTAGAGATTATGATGAGAATTATTGAAAAGTGGTCTAAGCTATAGAATTTGGATAGCCTAGTATAGAATATGGAATAGAATAAATCAAATAAATGTTTACCTGAGCTTCTCCCAAGGAAAGTATATGCTTTTGAATTCCTGCTAGTTTCAGTTTCACATCAGAAGGATCCTGGAAGAACAGGAAAGAAATCAATTTATCTCTCACACAATAGAATAGATAATCCACTTATTATGGCTCTATTATAACAACTATTGCCAATTTTTAATCGGAGCTTGATATTGTAATTCATCTAATATTGTCATATTAGTTCAAATTTGTTATGAGCAACTTTTTTAGCAAACTTGCTCCTCTACTTATATTTCTACCAATCACAAATTGAAAGAGTGTATTATCGGTTGTAGTTTTTAATTTTCAAAGCTTCACAAAAAATATATTAAAATTTACCAGTGTTCTAGAGAAAGATTATTCCATTTGTTTTACAATTTTCTATTGGTTTTTTTTAAAGTTATAAATAAGACACACAATAACTTACCGTAAGATTTCCTTCTCTAAGCTTCACAACCAATGCCTGTAATAAAAAAAATATTACATGAATGTACTGCAGTTCAAGAAATAAAAAATGATCTGAAAGAAACTTAGTCGTTTTTCTTCAAATAGAAAATTCAAACCAGAAAAGGAAACAAGGTTCTCAATTGCTAAGAAATTTACGATAAAAAATTATTGATTAACAATCACGAAACATTTACTTGATAAAATCAATATCCTTCACGTAGTTGTTATTTGTTTGTAAAAACCTAGACGTAGGTAGCCTGCATGTTTATTCAAGATTAAAGTGTCCTTGAAAAAATGGTCAAGACATTCAAAACACTTTTTGAAACTTAACAAATTTACAATTCACATTATTTGAATTATTATAATTTATAATATTATATAATATAATTATTAATATTTTTAGCTATTAATATTTCAACAGCAACACGACTTATTCGAAGTTATGAAAAATATTGATCAGTGCAGAATAAATTGTTTAGGAAGATATATATTATGTAAGATACACTCTTAATCTATTTTTCTTGTTCATTCTTTATTATTAATGTTCTGGATTTATGTTAAGATGTGAAAAATGAATTTTAATAGGTTTACAATCGCCGACAGTCTTAATAAGAGGCTATTCGTTTTAAAATTGTTAAATAATAGTTTATAAACTACGCCTTATATTTTAAAAATTTCAATTAAATTACACATAGAATTAATTTTTTTTTGCAAAAGTGAATCATACATTAATTATTACGGAATCTATTAATTGAAAACTATTTCTTGTGTAGCTAACCTTCCTTTATATTTGTGATTACTAAGGATTCACAAGCTTATTGAAAAAGACAGAACTGTGGAATGCACACTGCAGTGGGGGATTCATCAGTTTGAAATGAGCCCCTGGGGCAGAAATACCAAACCAAGGAAAGATACTTAAATATCAAAGTTGTTGTTATTAATTTATTGGAAATGATAAAAAATATGAATCTAAAGATTGAGTTGCTTGAAACAAGATTTAGGCTACTTACAGCAGGAACGGACCCAACCAAACATAGGCTAATATTTCTATTTGGTCCTACCGTACTGTGGGATTTTTATTTTTATTTACAACTTAAATTAATACCATTACTTAGATTGAAGCAAAATCATAACTTAAGTTTTAGTTCAACTAAAGCACTCAGTTATTTAATATTTAATTATCAAGACAAATGCCTCACACATGAAAAACTACAAAACATCCTACATAATTTATTATGTACCATACAATATTATTGTATTGGGTATTTATTAAATTAGGTCCATAATTTGGATATGAAGCCACCAGGGACACGTAAAAAAAGCAAATGCGTCACAACTAAAAAGCACAAAATCAAATTAATCCAAATCAATCAAAATAATTGTAATTCAACAATTCACTATAATTCCATAAGAAACCAGCTTCAAAATCAATATTAAATTTCGGCCAATTAGAATACGAGTTTTGAACTTTAAAAAAATCTAAAGCACAAATTAATTAGCCTACATTTTGATCAGAATTTTTCTACAGTATAAATAAATACAATACATTTTTTTCAAGGAGTCAATTGCTTTCAATTTTGCAAATGGTCAGGATTTTACAAAAAAAAACAATGAGAATTTTTATTTAAAAAATCAAATTAGTATTATTGTTTGAAGAGCTCTCGTAATTTATGTAAAATAATAACTAGTTTTGAGCAACTTATGAATTATAAACAATTAAATATTATTATTAAGTTATTAGATATTGAACGTCATTGAAATATAATACATCTTGACTTTACACAATATTTGAAGTGCTTAAAATAAGTTTGGCCTCACAAAGTTTCTATTGTAAAGTTTTGGAAGCAATAACTTCCTCATAATTAACATGACAGTAGTATTGATAAACTTTGAAGGGGGTATCATATCAGGTTTCATTGAGTTAGGCAAGTATTTTTGTCAAACTGTATTGAAAAACAAGATTAGTAATTGAAAATAACCTCACTTACCAAAAGCCTTGATTTCTCACAACAATAATTGATATTTAAATTATAAAGGAAAATTGCATCGTCTTTGCAACTCGTGTAATTCAAGCAACATTTCACACTTCACAATTTGCTATTAAAGCTAACCAACAAGAATCAACCACGAATGGGAACTGACTGAATTTACTCATGTTGAATAAAAGTAATCTGTGCAAATGTCCGATTCTAAACAATAAGTTACTTTGTGGGATCAATGAATCAAAATGCAACTGAACTGTTTGAAAGTTAGTCCAGAAACCATCAATAAAAGTAAACTTATCGTGTTTATAAACTGCGCCTGTGCGCTGCTCCCAGCTCTCAAAAATAGTAGGAATGAAAACCAACTTTTGTTAACTGCTACACAACCTACCTGATGATTCTGAATTGCCGCTTTAAGATTAATTTGATTAATCCTGATGTCTTCCTGTAAAGTTTTTGATAAGTTCAACATTTTAAAAGGGAATAATCAAACTAAACTTCAACAATTTGTTCAGGACAATCTGTGCTGCATCGCGAACGACGAAAACAAATTTCATCCCCACTCCACAAGTTGCGGCCGAAAGCGGAGACCTTGGCTGCTCGCATCATACGTGGCGCTATCTACGTAGCTCTCGGCGAACTACTAACTCCTTGAAAGCTTTTCTCAAATTTTAAAAGATTTCACCCAATTTTTGCCCTTTTTACTTGATTAAAGAAAATTTTCAAACACTTTTCTTCACCAAAAACCACCTACATTTACAATCTAACTCAAATAAAACTCTAAAAGTGAAGAACAAGATGTTGCTAACAAAAATCAATAATAATGACCAAATTACGACAGAGCGTACACAAGCACAAGTTCTCGTAGTGTGTGTATGAAGTGAGCTTGAGTTGAGAGAGGAGTTTTGCCTCTCATACCCAACATCTCCCAACACTTGGCTAACTCCCCTCAAACTTGTTCGTTCTTTCATTACAAATTATTTTGTTGACTCCACGACGGTTTATTTTGAATAAGTCCTGAAGTTGTTGGAATATTCCAAACGCAACTTTGTTCTGCGGGAAATGGCTGCTAGCTAGCCTGGTTGCTGAAGAAATGATGATAGTTTGAGAAAATTTTGTTCTTGAGTCATTTGAAAAAGCTCGCTTACCCAATTCACCAATTTGGAAAATTACTATGAATTACTATTGATCAATAATTCATAAAAAAAGTCAAAAATAGAGAAAAAACTATATTCCAGATTAAATCTCGAAAAATTAAAAGAATTGAAAAAATACAATGATTTTTAGTACAATGAACACTATAGTAACACAATCCAAATTTAAAATACAATAATATTTTATTTATCAATAAGCTTTTATTATTTATGATAAAGCATACCGATGATTCATAAGCAAATTAATGCTTCAACGATATACAATATAACGAAGACAATATTATATTTTCTCTTCAATTTAAATTAATAAACCTAATCTCTATAGATTCCAATATCTTACTTAATAAAGTGTGTTGACTCAAAACTATATTTAGGGCATCAATAATATTATGAGACGGCCACACTCTTTCAAGCCTTTGATCTTATCAAATCCACCCCATTTCCAATTTCCCCTTCACCAAATCATCCGTCCCCCCTCCCCTATTGCTTCTCCATCTCACCGTTCGTTAATTTCTAAATTTAGAACTGTACCGGGGCTCAGGATACTGGGAAACCGAACAGGGAAGATGGGAAATCTCTCCCGGAGAATTTCTGAATCTGATGGGGAAATATAAGGCTACAGTTGTGGTGTTGACAATTACATTCTTGTTCATTACGAGATCCAGTTTCCGTTTCTCTCAGTTCTTTTTTCACGTTGTTATACTGTATATTTTTATCATTGCTTACGCACCATCATTCCTAATTAATACTATAATAAACACATCATACTAACTTACGAATAATAAAGAAATTAACTTATGCCAATTATTAAAAAATATATAAAAAATCAAGTCAATTATGAATCAGGTTCTAGGAAGTTTCATGCAATCCCACTGATCATTTTAATAATGAAGCTACTGTACTTTGAACAATCGTTTCTATGGAATAAAATTGATAATGAGTCATTTTACTTGAATCTTGATAAGGAACCTGGAAATGTAGAACAGGAAATAATTTCTACACTGTAGCTTCACCCTCAAGACATCACTTACTGTAGATTTTTTTAATCGTAATTCATAACTATCAAGTGTTATAGTACATTATCGTTTTCTAGTTCTAGAAAACTAGCAAATTCTAGTATCAATATCATTGCAGATGTTCTCGAATATCACCCTAGAATGGTCATTTAACAAATTAATTATAAGAGAAGTAGGTAATTCATTTTCAATGATTGCAAGATTTTCAACTTTTATGGTTGATAAAAGCCGATTAAATTTAACCTGTGTGAAATGACGTCACTTTACGAAACCAGGGCAACGATTTCTCCATTGAGCTTAGTTAGTTGACAGCATTTTACTGTGGTTAAATATAACCAGTGATAGAATCATCAATCAGGCATGGCTGTCTCTTTTCAGTTCAATCTGTGAAATCAAGTATTTGTAAAAGCAGTATTTTACCTGAGTGAGGCTGAAGTAATAAAGTACAAATCAAGTATTTGTAAAAGCAGTATTTTACCTGAGAAATGGCTGGTTTTCACGATTCTGGTTACTGGAGGCAGGTTGGATAATTATGATCGTCTACTCTATACAAACAAATAGTCCAATGCACACTGAAACAGCTGCTTTAGGTGTGCATTGGACTATTTGTTTGTATAGAGTAGATGATCATATTATGATCCAACCTGCCTCCAGTAACTAGAACGTCTACTAGAATCTTGAAAACAAGCCATATGACTGTAGAAACGTTTTTTTATCGAGAAAGGTTTTCTGAATCCAATCATGAGAAAAAGTACTTCAGGTTTATTTGCACAGTATTGAGCAGCCTTTTTCCATTAACCACCGTGAAATGACGTCATTTAACAGATCCAATGCAACAATTTTCCTATTGAGCACTGTCAAATGACGTGACTTTACTGCGGTTAAATTTAATTGGCCTTTACGCAATCGGCCAATAGAAACATTTCGCCGTTATTAGAAAACTGTAAGTAGCAGAAAGTATCGATGTTTAGGTAGGAACAATAACACAATGTAGAAAACCAGTTATTTCTACTATAAAATAGTTTTATTATAGAATTCATTTCAAAGTTTTCAACACAAAAATCAATATATTAATAATTATTATCATACATTACCATTCATTGGCAGCACTGCAGCCAGTTGTACAAAGATAAAAATTAGAGAATACTTTTTATGTACAATTTTATAATACACAGTACTTACAAATTGTACAAATCACTATATATAAATTAGTATTTTCGCCAAGAAAATTTATATTTTTAGAATTCACAAACAGAACATCATAATTCATAATATACACCATTTGTATACACATAATAGAAAGTTTGTAATTTAATAAACTAAGTCAACAACGCTCATCATAGAACCCCCACTAATACATTACACCCAAACAGTCACTTGTAGTGTAGGCTACGTTGATGAGATCAATTCCAACTCAAAAATTCACTCCCAAGTAAACCTGCGAACAACAATCATTCATTATCAATCATTTTTCACACAAATAAATCGTTTTATCACAAAGTAATAGCCTTATTTTATTCTATTCAAGAGTGAATAAGTCGGTTGAAAATGTCATTCGTCATAAGTTTCAGAGTACAATAACAATAGGGCTCTTTTCCAAGAATGAAACAGTCGGAAGAGAATCATATCAATTTTAAAGTACACAGTTTTATGAACTAGTTCAGAAGTGACTTAAACTGCAAGAAAATAAGTGATTGAATCAGATGAATAGAAGTGAATGGTCCAGTCACTCATGCCCGGTTTCTAGGACAATCATTAATTCGTTCAGTGGCTAATGACTATTAAAGTTAATGGTAGATTAAACTTAGAAGGTTTAATGCCACATTAGATTTGAATGAAGCATTAGAAGCGAAAAAGTGTTTTAGATCACAATGTTTTTCTTCCTAATTTTTGAAATTTCTTATCCGTTTGTTGCATGGTTAGGCCGGTCTATTTTTGTTTTGAGATTGAACGTTTTGAGTCTGTGGTTTTGTGATGTTTACTGTGCATCATCCTCATGAACTCTACCTTGTATTATATTTACATTTGATGTACTACTGTAACTATGATCCAAATACCTCCTTGAGTCATGTCCATTGACTGGATTCCATGGAGGGCTACAAAGATTAAATTTAGCTCTTGACGATGCCATACTTAGGCTTAATAATAATCTTGAATGGAATATTAATGTATAGCAGGATTCTTTTAACTTGTCAGAAAACAGCTGATTTAACGTTAGTAAACGAGCGTACATCAAACAGCTGTTTTCTGACAATTTAAAAGAATCCTGCTATACTGCTTGCCACCATACGCATAACTACGGATATAATACGGATATAACTACAATAATTATTAAACTAATCGAAACGCTAAATACTGAATTGAATCTTTATTATCAACAAAACTAGAAAACACGTACAAGTGATAAATGATAATTATGCAGTATTGTTGAAAAGAACGAGTACTAACCAAAGACCCACACACGCACGCACACACCCCACCCGCAATTATACAGCAGCCGCCTTCTGCACGAGAAACGAGTTGGCGGCGGCGCGATGGTTAGCGGCGCCCGTGGCTGCGGCCGCCCTCAACAGCAGGCCGCTCTGAATGTGTCGCATGTGCACGCCGACACAGTTCTCGAACACCAGCTGATTGGCCGCAGACAGCTTGTCGCGAATCTCGTCCATCGACCGTGTCAGCACCTCCACTTCGTAGGCGCACCGCTCCGACTCCGACAAACTCTGCAACCACAACGACACAACACGACTGATGTTAAAGCGACAAACTCTGCTACCACAACGACAGTGACTATATTATTATTATTATCACTTTACAGAGTCACTGTACCACAACTAACCTGTTACACCAGCGACAAAGCCAACACTGTTTGGCACTACTCACACCTGGAAACTTCCACATCGAAAAGCAACTCATCGCTCGGCGACTCAGCGACGCAGCATGTGTTTTCAAATGACGACGCTCAGACTAGGCGATGTCGCCGCGCAACTGAGTTGCTCTTCGATCTGACATGCTGGTCGCCGAGCGATGTGTGGACAGATTCTATGTACAGAAAAGTGAGGTTAGGTGATATTCTAACCACATCAAACTGGAAAAGTAGGATTATTTGCTTTAAAAAGTAGTATTTCATAATTTTTTGGTCACTTCAACTTATAAAATAACGAAGATAAGTTATAAAATTCGCAAAATATTTACTTTTTGAGAATATTGTGATAGTAGTCGAACAGCAGCTCTGGCAACTAGAGTAGCGGCTGTGAGTATGACAAGCAACTGCTGCATTGCTGAGTAGCCGAGCAATGAGTTGCTTTTCGATGTGAAGTTTCCAGGTGTGAGTAGTGGGTTACAGGTTAATGAGGTATTAGGCTGATGCTTGTTAAAACCGGATAAGGTACTAAAAATAAGCTGGCAGATGAGCTAGATGGTAAATTATTGATTAACGTATATTATTATCTGTGTAAACCTAATGAGAATTGGAAAAAGTATGGAGAAGTTGGCCGAGCTAACCAATCAAAAGTGTGACATCCAATGGTCACACAGTGATTATACAGTTTCTGTACACTAGACTTATTTGGATAGAGAATTGGAACAAAAACGAAAAAGGTAGATAATGTAACATTAAATAAAATTATTGAAGTTGTGAATTTAATTTAGTTGGAGCTAAATTATTGAATGAATAGTCGAATTGGCATTGAGAGATTATTAAATAAATTATTCAAGAGTTTGTGGAATAATTTATTAGTTGGTTGGTTATTACGGAAATAAAATATATAACAAATTTGGGAGACCGTGGGGGCCATGACCTGCTGTTGGCAAAACGACATGCTAACCTTATTGTAATCTAGACGTAATGTTTTTGCCACAAATAATAAATGGAAAGTGTTTTTAATGATTTACAAAATAATTGTTAAGTAATACATTTTTTTGTAATTTAATCTAAGTACCTGTATGTGAATTTTTATTTTTATTTCTAATTTAAATTTAGGTGAGCGAAAAAATGTTTTGTTTATAATTGATTTTTTTTTCTTTCCATTTGTATTGTGAATTGTTATTCAAATGTTTGTAAAATGGCAAATAAAATATTTCATTTCATAAAAAAAATGTAACCTGTACGCACAATAATGGGGTTCGAATCTGTTGTCTACATAACAGTGATACTATATTTCGGTAGACACAAAAATTAATATGGAAACCATCCTATTTACAGGCTCTTTAATTCGGATGTGCGCGACTTAGGGACGCTTTCCCCAACGCTGCTTAAGCTATACGTCTAGCTTAAGCCCCATTCGGAGAATAGGAAAAGTATAGAAAAAAATTGAGCATCAGCTGTTGCACTTAAGCAGCGTTGGGGGAAAGCGGCCCTTAATGAACGGACTGTATAACATTTCCAAGTTATCGTATTCATTGAAGCAGTGTGACCAACCTTGACTTGCAGCATCAACGAAGTAAGATCGGTTATTAGGTCGATGATTTTGGCGTCTTTGGTGTTGGGCTCGGTGTGGTAGCGAGACACTATCTCGCGAGCATCGATCAGACTGCGCTCCTTCAGGTGCACCGGTGTCAGTATCGAAACAACGTCGATGTCCGGGTTGATCTGCAAATAAACACAATTGATATCTCGATTAAACAGTCGACTCTCTCCATTGATAGTAATAAAAATGGATAGTAACACTGTAATCCGACATTCAATAAATTATTAATTACCCCAAAGAAACAACAATACAAAATATAATATCGAAACAACGTCGATTTCCGGGTTGATCTGCAAATAAAATCGATCGATATCTCGATTAAACAGTCGACTCTCTCCATTGATAGTAATAAAAATGGATAGTAACACTGTAATCCGACATTCAATAAATTATTACCCAAAAAAACAACAATACAAAATATAATATCGAAACAACGTCGATTTCCGTGTTGATCTGCAAATAAAATCGATCGATAAATCGATTAAACAGTCGACTCTCTCTATTGATAGTAATAAAAATGTATAGTAACACTGTAATCCGACATTCAATTCAATTTATTTAGCCAAAAAACACCAATATAGAATTAGTGTAAAAACAATGTCTAGAGAATTCACTCTGTAAAAATTATTAGACACTGGTTGAGAATGGTCAACATGACCAAATGACAGGTAAGTTCGACGGCTGTAGTTCAAGTTACACCACACAAATCTACATAATATTGGTCATGGTTTCATTGGGGATTACTGAACAAGACTCTAATTATTATGGTGAAGACTATTTCAGCCTCTATTTCCTATATTTCAATAAAAGAACTTGTCATCAATTATCAATTTTTGATAATTACATGTTATCAATAATTGTTTGACAGTTTCCAGGTATATTTAGTTTCCTTTGAACCTATCAACTTTGCATTGACACTATTCATTCTATTATGTGCAATTAAGACAGTTCTATTTCTAATTCAGCCTCTTCTTCTTCTTCTTTTTAATCGCCTTTTCCCACTCAGGTGGGGTCGGCGTTTCGGGTCAGTCGCTTCCAGGAGTCTCGGTCATGTGCTTCGTTTGGTGTTAGTCCCTTCTCTACAAGATCTTGGGCGATACAATTTTCCCTTTCTAATTCATTTCTAATTCAGCCTCTATTTCCTGTATTTCGAAAAAATACATTCAAATGAGTCACAGTTTCCAGTCATTTTTAGTTTTCTTTGACCCTATCAACTTTGTATTGGCACTATTAGTTCTATTTTTCATTTATTTATTTATTTATTATACGCTGTCCAGGATACATCAAATATCAAAACAGGTGAGTGTAGATAGTAATATTCGATACAGTAAAAATTTAAATACAAGAAAACGAAAAGTAATGAACAATAAGTTAATACTTAAAATATCAAGTGTAAATAAAAATTAATCTCGAAATAAGAATACAGTAATCAAATATTCATTCTATTATGGTGCAATAATTGACAAATAACTATGTGATATCATAATCTACGGACTTCAGGGTTATGAGTCAATGCCGCCTTGTATAATATGGACTCAGACTGCGAAATCTCACAGATTTTCGCTTGCTATTCTATCAGAAATTGAAATAAAATTGGCGCACCTCTTGGCAATAGACTTGCACATCGTTGAGCATAGTTTTCAGATTCTCATTGATAAATTCCAGTTCAATGACCAGCTGAGCGTAGTGCTTTTGAAAGTCGTTCGGAATGGCTTCGTTGAACGACGTTTTCCTCTCGTAGGTGTCGTTCATCTCGCGCAGTTGCTCCACTCTTATTCGCTTGATGTTCAGAATTTTATTTAATCTCACCTGAAATCAAACCGTAAAACATTATTACATTATTAACTATTGGTGATTAATGAAGTTAGAAACTTACATAACCTAGATTTTGTTTATTATTGTTAACTTTTTGTTTAGTAGTGGTGATATTGTGAGAGTTATCCAGGGCAAAGTTCCGTATTTGACCACCACTATTATCGATATTGAAATCAGCTAATGTATTAGTAGTGTATTAGTATTATTAGTAATCACTAACCAGCTAATGTAGCTGGTTAGTGGTTAATTGGTTGGTTTATATAGATTTTTCAATACTGTATCGATAATACTGGTAGTCAGATACGGAATTTTCCCATTATCCATATTGATCAAAATGATTCCAAGTTTTTATAACCACAAAATGAGATCATAACCATACATTTGTGGTTAAGATAACTTTGCGTCTTCTTATTTAATATTACTATCAATATTGTAAGAGGAATAGATTTGGACGAAATCATGTTGTACCTTTCCTTCAGTATAAATATTATTATTGCACATAGCTGAATAAATAAAATTAAATAATTATATCGAATACTATTTTCTTAAGGCAGTTTGTAAAGGAACAGATTTATCATAGAATTCCTTCAAATAAAAAAATGCTTGAATTGAACAGGTGACGTGTGAAGTTTTTTAATTTGACGGATGAATCAGCTGTTACCAAATGGAGAAACAGATACAGTGATACTAATTTCATTTGAAGCTTGAAATTAGATAGGTAGAGAGATATAATTTCTTGACGTTGCTGATGATCGTAGAGTACGATGGCAAAGAAATAATATCTCTCTATCTATCTATACCAAGCGTCAAATTAAATAAATATCACTGAACATGTTCGTTGAGTACGCGCACAAACATATCTACACGCTAGCTACCCCCTACAAGCTAGTTCATAGATTACAAAAACATAATGACTTTGTCTAACTATAAATATATTGCAATATCAGCTGTTATGTAAAATAGAATGCACTTGTCAGCTTGTCAGAAATTAGCTGTTTCGGTTAATTAAACAGTTATTGACTTTAGACACAATAATCAAAAGGCTTGAAATCCTGTTATGTTTTAAAGTCTTTAAAAGACCTGTTTTGATAAAAGACCTTGACATAATCACAGGCTGCAGACCTTTTAAAGTCACTTTTAAAGACAAGAATTTTCAATTTGTCTTGTTGTACGAGCTGACTGTAGGGTATTGTTGCTTATGAGTAATGCAATATATGTTTTCTACAAGTTAAAAGAAGTACTAAACGTGACTAATTCGTCTTGTCTTGACAGTACGCCTAACCTCGATACGCTCACGCTGATTGCTCGCAGACTATCCGGACAGAGCTAAGCATAACATCAGCTGTTTATTGAAAAACAATCATTCGACATCCGCCAAATAAAAATAAAAACTATATTTGTTATGGATTTAGTTATGCAATAATTTATTGTTTTTGTATGCAAATTTAGTACTGTACTATCAACAAATAAAGATACTGATAATCTTCAAGATGTGGATTTATTCAGAATAAATAACAAACAGCCATTTTCCCACATCAGCATGCATTATAAACATCACATCTTGAAGCGAATATACCCACAATCTTCTCGAGTATCTTGACAGGATATCCGCCAATGGTGCCGTCCATGGCCACCGGATACATCTTCATGGGGCGGGCGGGGGAGGAGGCAGCGGAGGCGGCGTCACCGGCGGCGGCCGTAGCGAGGCTGCTCAGTGCGTCGGTCAGCTTGGGGTAGACGGGCAGCGCCGCCCCCTTGCCGCCTCCCAATCCCACCCCCACCTGGTGACTGCTCGTGCGCGGACGAAACATTTGCGCGTAGGAGCTCAGCGATATCATGTCGGGTGGGTCGTTCGACTGCAACAAAAAAGCTTAACTTCAATATTCATTCATACAAATGGAAAAGGTAATCACCACATCACTACAGAAACTGAATGAACACAGTGTGGCCATTGGTGTAGAAGGACACAGTGTGTTGGGTAATATTGTGTAAGACATGTAAATTTTTACAGGCATTATTACATACATGTAAAAGGGTAACAGTGCTGTTAACATTGTTTCAATATTTGACAAGATGGGAAATGGTTAATCTAGGGTAAGTCAGTAGCCTCAATGATATCCTTATTTTTTATTATTATTATTATTATTGTCAATCATCTAGAGACCGCCTGTAAAACGGGTACAGAGCGTGCCATCTAAATTGGCGTCTCACTGGAGCATGCGCGTTGAGCGCTTTCTCCCACTACAGTGCCTGCTGACTCGCGGTACAGTAAAGTTCAAAATTTTATTCAGCTGGCAAACTCTGCTTTATAAAAAATTCATATTCGCTTCGGTTACCTCGCATTAGTATGATGTTATTTGCTTCACTGACTTTCAGTGTGAAAATCTTATCTTTCAGTGAGAATTTTGGAGGTGACTGTACTAACCTTAGCGGCTGGAGGGGAAGCGGGGTGGGAGAGATTATCCATCTCTCTCGCACTGCCTCCCCTAGACGCCAACTTAGATGGCACGCTCTGTATGTAGAATTTGTCAAGAATATGTCATTATTAATTTTCTCATTAGTCATGATATCCTCAATTGGTTCTGTTCACTCAAGTGAGTGCTCAATACGTGCGTTTAACGGCTAGAATGTTATTCTACAGGAGAAAGCTTTATGGAACAGATACCCCTATCTGAAGAGAGTTCTCCAATGTTACTCAAGTTTTTAAAATGGCCCATAATTAAAAATGATTTTAATTTTAAAAAAATGTTTAATGGTTTAAAAAAGTTTTAAAAATGGGCCATAACAACGAAAAACACCTTTCATTGTATGATCGATTACAAGGTTATTATCATCCAATGTCATGGAATCAGGGGTCTGTTTCGTAGAGTTTAGGAGACTTGTAGAACAGAACAAGAGAAGGCGAACTCTCACTAAACAGACATACAGCTGTAGTAACTCATATTATGGTACTCATATTGTACAGTACTCTTGATAATAAATCATGGATGAAATTACGGTAAATAAAAATAGTAATTGAAGTAAATATGGAATATGGATAAAAACTTTTCAAGTTTTATTGAATGGAGACAACAGGTTATCTCCAATATTTTCAATTGATTATAATACTCACAAACATTGAATGAAACGAGTCTCTGCAGCTTATCTGTCAGTTTAATGTGAGGTTGCCCTCATTCTCCTCTTTTACGACTGTGATTTGAGTATTTTAGATGCTATTTGCCTAAATTTAAACTATCAATTGGACTATAAATAAATTTGGACTATCAATTCATCAATATTATCCACAAAAAATTGTTTTTGTTTTATTATTTACTGTATTGACACTGTTCAAGTTGTACAATTACTATTTGTCAATGACAATGAGTATTTTAGATGCTATTTGCCTAAATTTGAACTATCAATTGATCAATATTATAAAAAAATTGTTTTTGTTTCATTATTTACTGTGTTGACACTGTTCACGATGTACAATGACAAATAAAGAAATGTTTGATAGATTGATTTTACAAGACTTCCTAAACTCTATGACACAGTTCCCTGATTCCCTGAAATAATGCACTTTTCATTGTTAGAGTACATATCGGACAAACATTCGAAGGACATTACATGCAACAAAAAACCTAAAGCCCGGTCTAGACGCTACGATAAGTTTGTCAAACTTATCAGGATTTAATATCGTTGCTATATAGCAGGATCCATTTAACTTGTCAGAAAACAGCTGATTGATGTACGCTCGTTTACTAACGTTAAATTGCAACCAAAACCTATTAGACTGACCAGCACTTCGAAATCGGGCACCGAGTGGGTGCCGAGGCCGGGCCGCTCAAAGGTGACGCGATAGGTGTTGTTGGAGGTGTCGAGCGCGTCGATGCAGCCGGTGAAGATGCCGTCCTGCGGCTTGCGCAGCCGCGCCGTCACCTTCGAGCCGATCACCAGCTGCAGCGGAATCTCGTCGGGCAGGTCGCCCTTGCAGCCGGCCACGTCGCTGCTCTTGCGCTGCTGCAGCTGCCGGATTTTGCCCCGCTTCCGCTCCAGCTCTTTGCGTTCTTCGTCGAAAAATGCCTGCACCAATTGAATAAATCTAGTATTATTATTCATTCCAACACACACAAATTGAATAGTATTATTCATTCAAAAACAGTTATAAATACAAATTTTTGAATAAAGATTAATTTGATTTGAACACAGCAGGTTGTGAACAATCCTTATATCTTTATTGAATTGATTTATAGCCTCAATTATATTATGTTACATTATTATTATTATTATTGTTATTATTATTATTGTCATCATCTGTTCATTGGTATGCAGATTCGTCAAAATTAAGTCATTATTAATTTAGTCATTTTAGTATCAATAAGTTATCATTTAGTCATTAATAAATTATCACAATCAGTTTTATTATTGCTCGTAATGTGCCGTGAATTCCGCTGTTGAATATGCGGAAATATTCAATAACTCTTCTTTCAGCTTTACAATTATTGATATCTTATAAATAAGATGAATCAATCAAATATTTATTTATTTATTTAGCGTATGGCTTTTAATAGAGGGGAGACCCGAGTAGGGTTGTTCCTCTTCACCAACATAACCAATTATCCCTTGATAGGGAACATGGTGAAAGTTTGTTTTCACTTAGAAAACAGACATCAGCATTTAAAAAAAAGTATTTTTTGATTTTATAAAGTCCGAAAAATATATAACACTAAAACACAGCACAGAACACTGTATCAATCAAATAAATAAAAATAGCAAAGAGAAACAGGCTGATTTTTAAATGGTGATCAAGTTCCTCCGCATAGTCAGTTGCTTCACTTGCTGTAAAAAATGATTACAAGAAGTGGTTGCAATACGTACAGTGACATTCATTTAATTTGACGTATGGCATTGGATAGATAGAGAGATATCATTTCTTGACGTTGTTGATGACCGTAGAGTACGATGGCGAAGTAATAATATCTATCTAGCTAATGCCAAGCGTCAAATTAAATTAATATCACTGTTAATAGTCTCTCTTAAGCTGAGTGTAAGAACAAATTTCTCATCCAATTCTATTCAATAAAATAGCCTAGAACTAAAAGCTGATTAGGCAAGATACCTCTACTACACAAGAATCCGAAAATTAACCGAATTATAACAGTCCATTGTATAATTATGTCATGATATTATCAAATATAGGGGTACCAATGTAATAATGTAAGGTTACTTACACTCATTGAGCTAAATATCCAAGTTAGATATTAGCCTACACTAATGTAATGATACCTAATCTAATCAGCTCAAGTTGAAGGTTATTTTACCGAATGGAATTGGATAAGAAATTTGATATTGTAAATGAAGCTCAATAGTTTAGGATAGTACAGTGATATTCATTCAATTTGACGCTTGGCATTAGATAGGTAGATATTATTTCTTTTCCATCGTACTCTATCAATGGCTCTATAATTAAATGAATGTCACTGTATATACTCGCCCGAACTTTTGGACAACAAGTTTGTTCCCTTTTTTTAAATAATAAATTGAAATGAATTTGATCGTGGAGACACAATCTTTATGCTTACACGGAAAAATCTAAGAAGACGAACTTTGCCTCCAAACACAAAAAGAAATGTAGATTTAAAGCAAGCCAACCTACCTGTGAACACCGTCTCGGTTTTCCCATCATACGTCGCATGCGACACCACTCGACACGCGACAAGTTGCGCGTTTTCAACTCGGGAAACGTTTCTTTCAAACAAATCATGAAATCGTTGTCGCCACCAAACAACGTTCTGCACAGAAAACGTTTTATTAAACAGTATGAAACGAGTTTTGTGAAATTAGCGGTTGAAGTTGGAAAAATCAATTATGATTGATTGACTTAACCTCGTCGTTCACTGGAACCGTTTTCGTCCGAAACACCAACTTCTTTATATAAAATTAATGGGCGAACATGCTTTTTGTAACCACTCTCTTTTTGGAAGAGAGCAAAGAGAAGAAGGAAAAAGGGAATAGGAAAGAGGAGAAGGAGAAGTAGAAAGAGAAGGAGAAGAGGTTAAGAAAAAGAAGGAGGGGAAGAAGAAGGGAAAGAAGGAGGAGGAGGGGAAGAAGAAGAATAAGGAAAAGAAGAAGGAGAAGACGAAGAAGAAGAAGAAGAAGAAGGAATAAGAAAAAGGAAGAAAAAGAATAAGGAAAAGAAGGAAATGAGGGAGAAGAAGAAGAAAGAGAAAAGTAGAAGAACGAGAAGAAGATGGTAACGAAGGAGAAGGAGGATGAGAAACAGAAGAGGATGAAGAAGGTGAAGAAGAAAGACGAGAAAGAGAAGGTAAAGAAGAAGTAGAAGGAGATGAAAAAGGAGAAGAAAAAGTAGAAGAAAAAGAAGAAGAGAAATAGAAGAAGGAGAAGGAAAATAAGGAGAAGACGAAAAATAAAAATAAAAAGATGAAACAAAAATAAAGGAGAAGAAGAGGGAGAAGGAGAAGTATGGGGAGAAGAAGAACAAGAGAAGAATAAAAAAATTAGAAAAAGAATAAGAAAAGAAGGAAGAGAAGGAGATGAATAAGGAGATGAAGAAAAATAGAAGGAGAAGCAGAAGAAGAAAATTGAAAAGAAGGAGAAGTAGGAGACGAAGATGAAGAAAAAGTAGAACAACGGGAAGGAGAACGAAAATGTAAAAAAAGAAGAAGGTGAAGAGGGAGGATTAGAATTAGAAACTATTCCATGCAATTCAATAGTCGCAGTTTTGTGCGATTTGGGAAGTCCTAGTTGAATCAAATGGTCAACTGTTCAGCTGCACATGTTTACGAACGAAAACGGTTTCAGTGTACGACGAGGCTACAGAGACTGTATAATAACTGTGGCAATTGAATGTCACACTTTTGATTGGTTAGCTCGGACAAATCCACCATACTTTTGCCAATTCCCACAAGATTTGCATTGAAATAAAACGCATAATATCATATGTTAGGTTGAGTAATTCGCTTCTTACCTTCAATTTGACTTTGCCAGTGTTAGTTTTCATTATTTCAAGCTTTTAACATAATAACAAGAGTAGAGACAATTTTTAATGTTGGAAAAGTTACTTTTGATGCTGTTCCTTACTAAATATGTTTGAAAAATGAGTGAATGGGCGAATGAATGCCTGTAATTCGATATCAAGTTAAAAAATTTGGTGAAAGTATGGCGGTGGCGGAAATAAAAATGATATAGGTATAATCATTTGATTTGACATTTGGCATTAGATAGATATTATTTCTTTGCCATCGTGCTCTTCGGTCATCAGCAACGTTAAGAAATAATATCTCTCTATCTATCCATCTATCTAATGCCAAGCGTCAAATTAAATTAATTTCATCACACTGAAACAATGCTATGGACCCATTCACACCAATGACCACACTGTTATTATACAGTCTGTGTAGACGAGGCTAACACATAAGACATCACTCATCATCATACATTTTAGAAAAAAGTTCTTTGTTTACTTTTTTTCAATAAATTGAATTGAAAAATTATTTGTACTTACTTATCAATATTACTGAAGAACCACTCATAGCACACCCATTTATGTGCTTTGGGAAGCTTTAAAAGATTCCGCAGACGCATGCCTATTTTCTGGCCAAGTCTTCTGTCAGGACTGGAACAAAGATTACAAATAAATTATTAAAAATACATGGAAAGACAATCATAATACCATACAACAATAAATCATCATACAAATTCAATGTCAAGCCTTAGTCACGCCAAGCTACTTTATTAAGAGCTGGCGAAACAGCTGATACTAAGTAGCAAGTGTGGCATAGGAAGTACAGCTGTATTCATTTAATTTGACGCTTTAGAGGCATTAGATAGATGGATATTATTTATTTGCCATCGTACTCTACGGTCATCACTGGTCATCAGCAACGTCAAGAAATTATATAATCTCTATCTATCTATCTAATGCCAAGCATCAAATTGAATGAGTCTGATTATAGCAAGCTACTTTATTAGGAGCTAGCGAAACAGCTAATATTAAGTAGCAAGTGTGACTTAATAAGTGGCCAGACCTAGACACGGAAACGAACGAACTGTTACTATACACCCTCTGTAGCCGTATCTATAGTTTCTATTTATTACCTTTCTTTCTTGGAATCAGAGGCGGGCGTTTTTGGCGTTTTAGGAGTGGCTGCTGAACGCGGCGTTTTCGGCGACTGTTTTGTAGGCGTTTTCGACTGATAGTTTTTCACTCTCGGCTTTGTCAGAAACGGATTGATGACGTCATCATCGAAGAATAGCCTGTTCTTTTTACGGATTCTTTGAGGCTGAAAAATAAATAGTAAACAACTTTGTTGAGACTAGAAAGATTAAACAAATTTTCAATTATGAATAAATAAATTAAGTTGAAAAATTATTCAAATTTATCGCCAGAAGAACTATCACAAAAATTGGTTTGATGTAAGATTGGAAGGGGCAGTCAATACGAAACGTTTAGGTAAAGAAATACTGATTAAATTTATTCTGTCCTTACAATATTAATATGAAAAATAAGCTACAATAAAACATTTTTCTTTTCAGTATAATCCCAGCATCAATTTTCAAAACAAGCTGTCAGTAACATTGATTATAGCAACATTAAATTACAGAACAGTAAATGTGGTATAGTGAAACCAGAGAAGCCTAAGATTTTTTACGGCCATTGTGGTATACAATAAATAACGTGGAGGTTAGTATAAGGCTAGGTGTACACCGGTTAGTCAAGACCAGACAAGACGACATTAGTCACGTTTAGTCACAGTACTTCACATAATTGCTTATGAAGCAACACACACCGATTAGTCATTGCATCAGTGTGTGCTGCTTCATAAGCAACTATGTGAATTAATGTGACTAATCTCGTCTTGTCTTGACTAACCAGTGTACGCCTAACCTTACAGAAGAAAGAGAGCATAATAATTAAAGACACAACAGTTATGATCATCTGAGTATACTTAATCATTTATTGGATCAAGCAATACAATCTTATAGGAAAGAGAAACCAGGTGTTAACCCAAAACTGCTTCTGTTCCAAATTTTATTCTTATAAATTGTTCAAATCAAGGTTATGTACAATATTTCTATTACTGAGAAAGAAACACGGTTTGGTTGCCTAGAAAGCTAGCTAAGCTATATTTATTTCCCATTTCAGACACTAGGCCTATTAATTTTCTTCTGTAATAAGTATTTCTCATCTGTTCATTTTGAAACGCTCAAAATTTGATAGTGTAAAGACAAAAATGCATTCTAGATATGGTTGCGCATAGTGTGAGACAAGACAGAACATTAATTTTAAATACAATTTTGGTTTTCTCATAAAAATCATACAACTCCAAACTTAGACATCAATCAGGTTTGATAAAATTGAATCAGTTAAGAAGGATGTTGATTACTTCAAGTTGTTTGTGATTGATTAAAATGATAAACCTTGATTTACTTTCAAATTTGTACTCAATGGCTTTTTTAGCTGTTTCTATGCTATTATAGGCCAATCTTTCCTACTTTGAAATGAAACATAATAACCTACCATTCCTCTTCTATTGAGAATCGGGGTATCAGGATCTGGCTTTGGTGTTTCTTCTGGCTGTTGATCTTCTTCTTCTTCATCCACTTCCATTTTCAAATTTCCAGTGGCATCAGCCTCCACATCAAACTTCATGCCACCGTTTTTAAATGAAAGCAAAGCTTCCGAAGCATCTGAAACTGTAAATAATAGAACACAGTCAAATATTAATTTAGTTTAGTTACAAATAGATCGAATAGGCTAATAATATTATTGATTCAAAACTCCAAACGCATACGTAGGCCTACTATGAATCTTGAATACCTATGTCATTGACTAAACCAATTCAAGTTCTTCATTTACAATGGAATAAATTTGACTTTTTGTAATTGAACTGCCGGTAGTCCAATTGTTTAAAAAAAATGTAATTCAAGCTATCTTGTTTGTTATTATAGGGAACGCTTAGTTCTTAATTTTAATAATTTAACAAAGCATAAAATTAGAGAACCAAGACGACTACGGATAGGTAGCTTTGACATGATTCACCATGAAAACATGATTCACATAAGAGGCAGCAGATTCAAGGTAAAGATAACTTGGGCCCGTGACATTTTATAAGCAATATACCAAGTTACTAAGATAGTACCAAGTTTTACAATTGATAGTAAGTTACCGATATAATTCATATAAAATTATTAGTATACACATTTATGAGCCATTCAAGAGAAATTATGATAATTATTTTTAGCCCAGGTTATGCATGATAAACATATGTTCAATTACATTATTATCATAATCAATGCGATGAAAATAGCAAGGCCATACAACAATGTAATCAATATTCAAGTAAAAAATCACTGACATTCAATAAAATCGAATACAATGAGAAATAATAAAAGACATGGGATTGTCAGTTGATAACAAGGACCCCCCAAGCGCCAAGCTTGAGTTTGATTTTCAAAATTCAAAACTGAGTATGCGAGTGGGAATCTACTTTCACTTCAATTTCACTCTGGAATGTATGCAGCGGATGATTGTTGTTATAATTATGAATATGAAGCATAAAGAGTCACTTGCTGTCGCTCAAAAAACTTCAATTGGGCATTAATTGATAGAACAAGTCATTTCTAGATGATGAAATACTTACGTTCAAGTTCATCCGCCATGTTGACGTATACGACCGCTTTCGAGACCAAGAGTGTACCTTGAATCCCTTATTTA
This sequence comes from Laodelphax striatellus, assembly GCA_017141395.1. Lineage (NCBI taxonomy): Eukaryota > Metazoa > Arthropoda > Insecta > Hemiptera > Delphacidae > Laodelphax > Laodelphax striatellus. Next base: position 3,917,382 of record CM029531.1, on the reverse strand, counting down.
CCAGATACTCACTGATCGCAAGAAATAAAACTCTTCTATTGTACAAGTTCGTTAGCAGAAACTATTTTCATCTTTAAAAGACACTTCAGAAGATTCTATTTCAATGACACAGCACTTGAAACGGTAATCTATTTCAAACGTTCAAGAAGAGTGTTTTGGCTGCAATGGATGAAGGAATTGTGGGTAGGATAACATAGATGGGAAAAATATAAGATAGCCAACTTCTGGTAACGGTCAATAACAATAAAAACTCTTATTACACGGTAAAACTATCTCAAAACATTCTATTATGATGGAATGAGTTCAAAAACATATTGAGTATTATTCTCAGATAAATACTGAGATAAATCAATGATACCCTTTAAATTCGACCAACAAAGTGGGTCTGCGAAGAAACCTGGGTCAATTTATCAGACCGCACCATTCGTTACACGCACCCGAGAAAGTAGAACCAAAGTTAGCGGAACAAAAAATAACCAAGAGGAGGATGCATAAAATAAAGCTCTCCAGAAATATTGATGAGCTTATTGTACAAACTGTACGTTAGTTAAGAAGAATAGTATTATAATGACAGTAAAAACAAATTTTCAAGTTTATAGTCAAATGTCAGCTCACAATATCACATAAAAATGTGTCACTGCACAAAAGTTATGCTAAAAATACACTTCATAATATATGATAATCAAAATATCTGTCAAAATTTTCATAAATATTTGATATTTAAACAAATTTCTAATTTATAAATCATCCTAAAGTACTGGTATGAGAATGCAATTTGTAATATATACTAGTCAATACTTTATTCAACAAATAATATCCATATAAAGGTCAATTCCCACATTGACGACAACGACACGACGACGACATTCTCATTACGTTCTGCGCATGCGTCACCAGACAAATCAGAGCGCGGGCTGGTGACGCATGCGCAGAACGAAATGAGAATGTCGTCGTCGTGTCGTTGTCGTCAATGTGGGAATTGACCTTTAAATACATCCAATTCACTGTGGCAGTGTAGCCTTCTTGATGAAATAACAGAATTAAGAATTTGTTGAACTTGAGACCCTTGAAAAAGAAACAATTATTTTAAAAATGTTGAAACATGGAAACATGACTTCCAATTATTAGAATTACAAAACATTTTTAGATGTGTTTTTCTCAATACCCAGGAATAGTTATATATAAAATAATATTAATATCAAATTGAAGTTCTATTGCTGATTTGCATTAACCAAGATCAACTCTTATCCCAGATCATAATCTGCGTTTGCCATATTTTATCTAGGTTTCCATTGCACCAATACAAGATCAAATTGATCTAGGTCTTCAATGTATGGAAACAAATTCAAATGTATGGATATAATTATAATAATGTACTCATTAATACAAACACAAATCATTATTATTTGTGTGATTCATACTATTTCTCTTCCAAATTTTGTTAAGTTTGTGGCGTCATGATAGCATCATGACAACGGCTGATTAGAGTTATCTCAACATAAAACAGTTTAGTTTAAATTCCAGTACGAAATGTTTCAGTCAACTTTATATTCATGTTAATTAAACAAATATTTAATAGGAAAATGTGAATTTATTAACATCGCTTTCCTATATTGGTGACCCCGACGTGATGTACAGTATGTCAAAGGTACCAAAAACATTGTTGCCGATACGCTCAATGAGTTGTTGGTCAACTCCCAAGAAGTAGATGAAGAACTACAGAAGATAACACAAGAGAGGTCTTCCCTTTCATTAGAACGTGTAAACATTCCCGGATCAGCACTTACCGTATTCTGTGATGTATCTACAGGGAAACCTCGACCATTTATTACACAAAATTTTAGATGACAAGTTTTTGACAGCCTCCACAACCTGAGTCATCCCGGTCCCAATGCTTCACTCAAATTAGTCAGCGAGAACATGAACAAGGACTGTCGAGATTGGGCTCGTCAATGATTGCCAACGATCAAAGGTCACTCGACATGTTCATGCCCGACACCAACAAAAAGATTTTCTCATATCCACATTGATATGATTGGTCCACTTCCTCCTGCACGATCTTTCAAATATTGCTTTCCTATATTGGTGACCCCTGACGACAACTAAATACGCTACCTCTTTGAATTTCCATTCATGACGTTTGGACTTCGAAATGCAGGACAAACTTTCCAAAGATTCATGGATGACATTCTCATCTATTCTCATTCTAAGGACGAACACAAGAACCATCTTCGAAGTGTTCTCAAACGACTTGCAAAGTACGGCCTAGTTATCAACCCACTAAAATGCATCTTTGGAGTTTCGGAGGTTACTTTCATTGGATATACCATCTCTGCTGCCGGTATTCCAGCCCATGAAGACCGTGTAAAAGTGATTCAAGAATATCCTTTACCAAAAACCTCTCAAGAACTCCGTCGTTTCCTTGGTATGCTCACTATCTATCGTAGATTTATCCCTCATGCTTCTGAGTATAGACAGTAATCCACTTCTAAAGGGCTCTCAACCTGTCCATTGGACACCTGAACTTGAAGAAGCATTCAAAACCTGCAAAACTGTATTTCGTCTTCGTCCATCCTCGGATTGGTAATTGTTCACTGATGCTTCTAATCATTCAGTTGGAGCATGCTTACAACAGCTGGTTGAAGACGTTTCTCGCTTTCTCAAAGAAATTATCTTCAAAGGAAAGCTCTTGGCCTGCGTAGTACAACATTTTCGCCATCTCTTAGAAGGACATTCCTTTACTATCTACACTGACCACAAGCCATTAACCTATGCTTTTCAACAGAACCTGAAACTACCACCAATTCAACTCAACCAACTATCATTCATTTCAGAATTTTCAACAGACATATACTGGACCTCATGAAGTTCTTGACCGAGACAAAAACAATTACACTCAAGATTCATGGTAAACCTAACAGTTTCCATTGACCGTGTGAAACCTGCCTATTTTCTTCAAGACGATGTCCCTACCCCAATTCCGATGGCTAAATCGTCTGCCCATGATAGCAGTGCCATGACAACGGCTGATTAGAGTTATCTCAACATAAAACAGTTTAGTTTAAATTCCAGTACGAAATGTTTCAGTCAACTTTATATTCATGTTAATTAAACAAATATTTAATAGGAAAATGTGAATTTATTAACATCGCTTTCCTATAAGTTGATGAAATTCAAAATTGGTTATGGTTCAAATTCACTTCAATACAGTAATTTTCATCCAAAAATAGCACTCAGGAATATGATGGTGTGTAGTCAGCTTAGCCATAGGATATAGGAGTCGACCATTTTGTCGGAATTTGTAATATAGAGTAGACCCACTTTGTCCCCCTTCCTATCCAAAGAACGAGTTTCCTTGAACAACAACTGTGTTATGATACCGCTTTTGAATTGAATATAAATTTACAAAGAATGGAATTCAACAAGAAATTACAACTCATTCTATGTATATGGAAGTTGTTATTATACCAATGATCTTCAATTCTTCCCACTTGTGGGCCAAAACTTGAAACATCTTCAATCTGTTCAAAGGGATCTCTATTATCTTTGCTGGTCTATATCAACAAAGTTTATCAAACTGCACTCTGATTGGTTTGAATTTGAAGGCTTTTTATTCGACAGGGCGGCCATGGTCATTTTAATTTCTTTTCCAAAAAAGTTTTATGAATAAATAGCTTCTAAGAAATAAATTGTTCATTTATCAATTTGAGTACACCATACCTTTTAATAATCTATTTACAATATTACCTTAGTGGTCGAGGTATTCCAGAGGTTTTGATGACTAACTAGTTACAATAAACGATCGCAACGCTTTTTTTGCAAGGATTTTGCTTATTTGCGCTTTATTGTTAGCAGTAGGCCTACCGTACACAAGCGGACAAGCCTAAAGGAAAAAGTAGGAATAGGCTTGCCGTGCTATTCAAAAAAAGATACTATTTTAAATCATAACACTGTATAAGACTGAAAGATGTACTCTATTATAAATGCACTCTATAATATAATACTATTAATTATATGTATCAGACTATTATGTAATCTTGATAAAATTTGTAGACTATTTCAAAAAGTTTTTTCAATAAATGTAATCTATTAACTCTAAGTTCATCTAAATTGATTCTACAAATTTATGCCAAGATTTTATTATTAAGATTTAAAGTTCACCATTTTTTTCTATCCTAGAAAAACTGGAATATCAATATTGGATAAAAAATTTAAAATTAATATATTATTTAAATTAATGTAAAAAAGCTTATCTGTTTGCCTTTGCAGGGTTTGGGGATTTTTCAAGCGGGAAAACATCTAAATTCAATGGAACTAATTAAATAAAATCAAAAGGAAAGTATGTATAACAACGAGAGTAAAAATATAGATATTGACGAATGAAAAATTTCAATTTTTATACGATTGCCCCTTCAGCCTCAGCAGGCTAAGGCTTTTACTGTGGTTGTCTCCTGAGGCACTGAAAAGCTTTCTGCTCTTTCTTGGAAAAGCAAGCTCAACAGAACTTACTCATATACTTTCAATAACATTAAAAAGCTCAGGTGTGCAAGGCTGAGAAAATTAATTCTCACAGTTACTGAACTGAAACAATATTTTTGGGAGGTTGATGCCCACATGAGCTCTGGGGCTTGTGCGTGATCGAGTAATGCGAGGGTGATGATGAGAAATGTTGACTACTTATTATGGCAGCCGGAACCAACGGCTTAACATTTCGTTCGAAAGCCGTCTGTGGTCAAAATCTGTTGTGGTCAACAGGAATCGAACCGGGAACCTTTGTATTATTGGACCGGCGATAAGCCACCTTGGCTAACTAGCCACTCCTGAATTGAATTGGAATTCAATCATAAAATTTTATTTTCTCTTGAAGAATTTAATGAATTGCACTTTAAGAATTGGTGAAGTTTTTCAAACATATAAATACATTTTGAATTGTTCCTCTCCTATTTTCGAAAGTACAATTGATCAAATTCTTCAAGAAATTAAGAGGTAAACTGACTACAAATCCCATGAACAAATCAGCAAAAATATTCTACAGTGGAAACGCTTCAACTTTATATATAACTTATTGTAAAACAAAACGATATATTGTAACAACATTTTATAAAAAGATAAGCTAAAGCTATTGGGCCCATAACCCAATTATGATTATTAATCTCTTTTAAATTAAATTAAACACCTTTTTCAACAATGCTAAAGGAAATGAAAACACAAAACAATAAGTACATGGTTTCAAAATTTATTTTGGACAAAATCATAATACAATCACAACGAAATTGAGAAATATCAGTCAGCAATTAGATCAGATATTTACAATGTTTTATAATTACTTCAATTACATCCCAGCACTGATAAACGGCGTACAAGACAGCTATTGCGACACAATAGATAATTAATGGTAAATAAATGAAAACCCGATTGAAAACTTTCTCTGGAAGTGATTCCATTATTTATTTTTAAAGTTGTCTACTACCTACTACTCCCCATGAATCAATGAAATTTCTTCAATATTTTGGACTGCATTGCAACGTTCCGCAGTGAGACTGACATCACTGCTTCTTCTTCCTTTTTCTCTTTTTCTTCAACAAAATTGTCTTCTCTTGTCTGAAAAGTGAGAAAAATTATTTAATTGTGGGCACTGTGAATTTATTATTGAAACCTTATACGGTACCTCTAAAACCTCCACATAAATATTTCTAACACAAATGACATCACATATTATACTGTATCAGACTATATTTTGGAAATGAAATAAAATAATATTCTTCAGAAAATACTAAAGAATAGGCCTATATATAGGCTATTACATGCCAAACTTTAATAATCCCACTTTTTAGTAGTCTATGAATCTAGAGAAAATTTCAACAAATTTGAAAATAATTATAAGAATTTAATGAGTGTGATGTCAATATTTCAAGATGAGAGAAGTATTCTGGCATTTCATCTACAGGACAATATTATTTTAATCAATCCTCGCATTACTATCACGTGAAATAATTACACCCGAACCAAAAAGTACTGAGTGCATTTAGTAAGGTATAGGCCTACTGAAGACTCTTAGTGAGGTATATTGAAGATTACAATCTTAGTTAATGATATGGATAAATGTGGATAGATTTCAATTTCAATATATTGAAATAAAACAGAGGGTTGTGTTATGGGGGTTAAACCCTTCCCAGATCCAAAAAAATTCAGGATGAAAAATCGTTTTCAGGAGTTCCTTCAACTCTAAACTTATGTGGAGTCGCGGGCCCTACGCTATCTTGGAAGATATTGAACCTCATCATAATAAGATACTGTACCTACTCATATATAGGTACTGTACTCCATCCATCATTATGCCTCATCATTATTATTTAATGAAATGAAAAAAATATTGAAAATAGAGACTCCAATCAAATAAGAAATAAATGGGATTCTCATTTGAACAGAATCCTTTCAAGACGTGTGAACCCTGAATCATGAATACAAATGATGAGAATCCCATTGATAATTTTTCAAAAGTAGGCTATTAAAAACGATACACACATTTTAAAAGCCAGCTGATGCTGATCAATAATAATGATAGCGCTGGAGTTCAAGTTTATCATTGGAGTTAATTGTGCAAATATTCAAATTATGTTGACGTTCACTATTGTTGCTGGAATTTTCACTCACGTCCAGCAAAATTTCAATGTTTACAGAGGCGGAGCAAGAATCATTTACATAGAATTGGCAAGATAAATTTCAGATAAAAAGGTACTTCAACCGGAAATGGTACTTGGAATGAGATGAAATTAATTTTTTGGGAAAATTTATTTAAATTATTTGATGAAGTAAATACTGAAGTAGTTGTATAAAAAGAAAGTATAAGAAAACAAAGAGGAAAAAACCATGATGAGAAAAAAGATGAATTGAAAATTATTTGAAATTATTATCCTACTTTTCAACAGTCGTGTATGTGATTAAACCCAGAGAAAGATTTAAAAAAAAAATTGAAAGTAATTATGAGAAATTGATGAGTGATGTCTAAACTTCAAGATATGAGAAGTATTTTGACATTATCATCTACACAGTTCAATTTTAAACCTATATAAAAATCAAAACACACACTTGACTCAGAAATGTTGTGGAACTTCTCCATATAAGGTGAATGAATAAAACAAATTTTGTCTATTCCACATTAAATGTTTAATATGGAATAGACAAAATTTGTTTAATTCATTCACCTATACAGGGTGTTTCAGAACTCCCTACCAATACTCTAGGGCATTGTTCCTGGTCAAAAACCATATCTGAATATCATATTTAAATTGTCCAAAAGTCCTTAGTCACTCACACAGCTGCCATTTTGTTTTTTTCAATTATTATTTTTTATCTCAATAATGGTGAAACATATGGAATTGAAACTTTGCACCAACATTTATGACAACTGGACAAAGCTACAAATAATATGACAATTTTTCAAATCCATAAAACAAAATGGCGGCCATTTAAAATTTTGTTTCTTGAATAACTCGAAAACCGTTGATAATACGAAAATTTTACAGGAATAACTTTTTTTAGTAAATTCAATTACAAATCGATTAAAACCTTATTTGTTAAGATTGGACCAATATTGACTGAGATATGGCAGCTTTAGTGATAGGTGAGCGCTGGAGGTTACTTGCACCCATTTTTACTGTCTTTAAAATTCACACAAAATGATCTAAAATCGCTTTAAAATAACATGCAAAGCAGACGGAGACTGTTGCATTTTTGTAACAGACTTTAGCCGCAAGCCCGGGATGCACTGCAACCAGCCTCCAGCGCTCACCTATCACTAAAGCTGCCATATCTCAGTCAATATTGGTCCAATCTAAACAAATAAGGTTTTAATCGATTTGTAATTGAATTTACTAAAAAAAGTTATTTTTGTAAAAATGTCGTATTATCAACGGTTTTCGAGTTATTCAAGAAACAAAATTTTAAATGGCCGCCATTTTGTTTTATGGATTTGAAAAATTGTCATAATTTTTTTGTAGTTTTGTCTAGTTGTCATAAATGTTGGTGCAAAGTTTCAATTCCATATGTTCCACCATTATTGAGATAAAAAATAATAAGTGAAAAAAACAAAATGGCAGCTGTGTGAGTGACTAAGGACTTTTGGACAATTTAAATATGATATTTAGATATGGTTTTCGACCAGGAACAATGCCCTAGAGTATTGGTAGGGAGTTCTGAAACACTCTGTATAAAAATCATATTCATTCAATTTGACGCTTGGCATTAGGTAGATAGATAGAGAGATGTTATTTCTTGACGTTGCTGATGACCATAGAGTACGATGGCATAGAAATAATACCTCTCTCTCTATCTATCTATCTAATGCCAAGCGTCAAATTAAATGAATCCCACCTCCGCATCGCTGTCACATGAAAAAATTATACCCGAAACGAAAAGTAAAGTAACATTCATTTGATTTGACGCTTTACATTAGATAAATGGATAGATAGATAGAGAGATGTCATTTCTTGACGTTGCTGATGACCGTAGAGTACGATGGCAAAGAAATAATATATCTCTATCTATCTATCTAATGCCAAGCGTCAAATTAAATGAATATCCCTGTACCGTACTAAGTTTAGGCTATTTCCTAAGGTGTATTGAAGACTCTTTTGATGTTAAGATTACACATAATATTATGGAATAGTTACATTGAATAGTTAACGATGGATGAACAATTCATACAGTTACTAAAATAAGCCAGGTACTGGTGATAATAGATATAAATTATGTGTCAGTGATAATAGCAATATTAATATAATAATTATTAAAGTAGTCTACATTGAGGTTGTATGTAACGTGATCCATCTAATATTTTTCTTAGTTAATTTTTTTTTACAAAGAAAGGTAACTATTCTGATTAAGATATTGATCGATCCATATTCTGATCATTAAATAAAAACTAATCTTTATTCAAATCAAGAATAGCCTGATTCGCTTTTGTAAGAGCAATTATAAATAAATTAACATCCACCAATTATTGCAAATTCAAAACAAAATTCAAATTCTCGGACTCATTGTATAAGAGAGTAGCAGAGGTGAAGTGAGTTACAAATAGATTATTTCAGATTAGATTCAATGCGCACGATTATTAGCATAATTTGCATACTTGGAAACGAATTGAATGGTTATGCATGGGATGAGTTCACTATTAGTTTAAATTTCGCTTATTATGACGTCACAAACTTGATCCGTCTTTCATTAATCAACAATGGCGGATTTCAAAATGTTGATTAATATTCAACTTTGGTGATGAGCTTCAAATCTATCACTTGCACGTGCGAATGGGACGATGATAATGATAAATTGAAAATAAAATAAATTGTAACAAGGCTACTAATGGTCAACTATCCAACGCAGTCAAAATGAATAAACAATGTATGAGCAAAAATGAATAAATATAAATAAAAACTTAATAAATATACTTGTAATGAATAAAAATGAATACTGGTAGCTGCCTTTATTAAATGTTTCAGATAAAAGTAAAATATAAAAAGATTAAAAAAAGATAAAAGTAATAATATGTTAGTAATACAAGCATAATATTATTGTCGGCTAACTTCCACACCGAGGGGCGGTGGTGATGACGAGGGATTGAACAATTGATTTAGGTGGGTTCCTAACCACCGCAAAGTGATTCCATATATAAACGTTAACATGCGTCTAGTAATTCATTAAACTCTGGACAAATCTCATCCGACCATGAGAATCAAATCCAACCAAATAGTTTCATTCATTAGAGGTGATTGAACTCCTCTAAATGGACTTTGTAATATTTGCTCAACGATCTACAGTAAATTATTTTCAAATATGGCCTACATTTTATTTAATGGTTGTGTGTAGAGATAGCGGGTTTCAAAGTGAGATGATACAAATAGTTTATAATGAAATGTAATGTTACCGTACCGTATCTACTTTATATATTATTTATTGTAGTTTTATATCGAAACGAACCGTATAGAGGAATATAGAGGAATATAGGGGAAAGATTTGTACCTTGTTACAGCATGTACCTTGAACAAGTTCTTATAACTCAGATCCTCTATGAGAGAAAATTCTTTGCAAGGAGGGAAATTATTGTTATCAAGATGGAAACACTTGTCAAACAATATGAGCCCCACATTGTTGGTTGTTTCGACAACAGAGCATCAAAAATATTCATAGATATGCTGCTTCTGGCGATTTCACCTACATGCTTCAAGCATTCTTAATAAGAAGGGAAGTGTTTTTCTTGAGTTGTATAGGTGGAACTGACACTCTGAAGTATGGACTTCATTATGTTCGTACATTTATTTCGTTTAGATTTTATGATTTCGATAGAGAGGTTAGTATTATACAAGTCATTTCCGTGTACCTTGAGCAGTTGATGGAAGTGTACCTTGGGCAAGCACATTTGACTGAATCGAATATAACCTGAATTACCTGAGACTTGTATAAAAGAATGGTCCTATGGCGGATAATATTATAGAAGTTATGAAATGGAAGTTACTATGTTATTTCTTGCCTGGAAATGAGAAAATCTTATTTCCACCGAATTTTGCAATGTTTTTGTATAAAAATGATGTTATAAAAGTTATTGAATTTTCAATAAAATTACAGATAAAACTGTATTTGATTGTATAATTTCATACTTTTTCAAGTCATTCTACTAGTCATCTGAGACAACAAAAGCAGGTGCTTAAGGTACAATTCATACTGCTCAAGGTAAATTGGGCATATTATTGTACCTTGGGCAGGAAAACTCTTTTTTGAAAAACAAAACCTCTATAAAACGCTTATTATTGTAGGCAAGTGAGAAGAGAAAATTCATTGTTATAGTAAATGAGTACCGTAGAGTTCACTTGATGAGAAACAACTCACAGTTATTACAGTGCCTAAAGAAAGTATTTTGGAAAAACTGCCCAATAAAACACGCCTTCCACCTATGGTAGATTTCTGGGGTGGAATTAAAAAAAAAATGAAATGTTGTTTTACCTACTTGAAGGGTTTGTAGTTTGTAATTAAAACGAAGAATAAAAATGTATACTTGTGGGGTAGAATAATGAACAACTATACATAACAGATTTTGTTTGCGAATTAATACCAAACCAATACCAAACATTAAACTTGAAATTAACATTCCTATTCCATAGAAATGGATGGAGAGAGATGAATGAAAATTAAATGAATGAAATAAAAGCTGAGAAAATATTAAAAATACATTCTTAACGACCTTACCCTAGTGTGTAAGGTGACTAACATTTTAACGTGTGATAACTTTCACTCACATCACATATTATCGATTGGTCACTGTAACCTGTAATTTGAACTGCAGTTATTTTTAGATCCCTAACGACTATAATAAAGTTGATAAAAGATCTAAATTTGTTCAACTCACATTTGTTTTGTTCTGTTATAAATTTAATATGTACCACCTACTTTAAAATAATGCAGCGAGTGAATTCTACCATCAAGAATGGAAATTTTATTGAAGGATAGAAAAAAGAATGAGAAAGAAAAAACACTAATGACTGAGCTTAATCTACTTTATCAAAGTCTTATTACAGTTGTCATTACATTATCATTACCTTCAATTTATGGCTAGGAAAATACCCGGCAACGATGGGAAATTGGATTACTTTTTAATTTCAAACGATTTTCTTCTTGGAATCAGATTGTAATCAAAGAATAGGAGAGGAAAAGACAATGTTGATTAACAGCAGATTAATGATGAAGGAGAGAAAGAAATTTTTGTCAGTTGAAAGTTACACTTGGGAGCTTACGGTGTGAGGTTGGATCCTGTAAAATTATTCTCTTTGAATTTCATTGAACCGTGAGTTGTTATAACTTTTATTTTTTGTATGTTATCTATTTACTTGATATAAGTATTAATAAAGAGCTTCTGAATATATTTTAAACTGGATTATTATATTATTTAAGACTCAATAGGCCTAGTTTGATATAAGTGATTTCAGTTGCAGTATTTTACAGTGGTGGGATTTTTTTACAGTTAAATAATTTAATTTCGATGAATGAATATGACTCAAGGTTCTATTGAAGATATGACCCTAAAAATAGTTTATGTTCATGAAAATTGATTCAAGATAATTCTGTTATATTAACAAAATTTGAATATTTCGTATTGAACTGTATGTTCTTTCCATTTTCACAAAGAAGGAAATTACTGAATTTTGTTCCAACCACTTTTGAAAATTAATCTCCCAGATTGAATTATAAGAGATTAATTTTTTTTTTTATTCACATACATATGAAAGCTCACAGACACAAAGTCCATTACAAGCCTTATTGACATAGCTATTGACATTTTTAGTAAAAACAAAAGAAGAAATACAAAAGAAAAACATCGCACTTCACTAAATCAGAGAAAAAATTAAAGCAATTTAAGAGATTAGAAGAGACGATTTATGAGGAGAATAGAAAAAAGTTAATCAAGAGGAGATGTTAATATAACTTAATGTAAATGTAATACAGTAAACAACTACAGAGGTTGAAGAAAAAGAAAAGGAAAAAAGGGCAACGTTGAGTTTAGTAGAGCTCTAACTCAACCAACAGAAAGCTCTATTTAGAGTCAAAACAAAATATTTATTTTAAGTTAAATAATTTAAATAATGATAATATAAATTTCAATATGCATTGATAAGAGTAAGAATATCAATGTCTTTTATTCCATGGTTAACATTATCGCAATCAGAATCGTCAGAGCAATACAATTAATATAATACATTAGTATTATTGAATAAATTTCAAATGACATCAATGAAACCTAAATTATTAAACAAAGGAGAGACCTAAGGTATAGAAATCTTGGTTGTTGGTTATGACGTCACGTAGCGCATACATTTCATGACATCTACCATCTTCCTCTAGTTACCGTACCTTATTGATTAAGCCTATACTTATGACAACTTCTGTAAGCATATATTTATGACAAATATCCTACATGAGTCTTCCTAAATTTCATGACATCTTCTTCTATATATACCTTATTGATTGCCTATACTTATGACAACTTCTGTAAGCATATATTTATGACAAATACAGTATCATACCTGAGTAGTCCGATTTGTTGTTGGATGGGTTTATGGTGTAGTAATAGACTTGTGGCCCAGCCATCAGTGGCGGCGCTGCGATATATGCATTGATCCATTGTATGTAGATTATGGAATCGACTGTGATGAACGGTTTACGTAAACACTTCCGGCCTGTAAATATAAAACTGTTTGCGGCCAGAGCAGCGCTATCATTTGTCAAGTGAGTTTTCGTCAACAATCTTGTCAAGGTAAGACACTTTTCCTTTTCTTCTTTTTTGATTCCGATTCACCTCTCGGCAGTATGTCAACTTTTCTTTTCAAATATTTTCTCGTTTTGTGATACGCTTATATACATTTTTATTTGGATTTTTCCTCTCACAGTAACAAGTTTTTTCTTCAACTATATCTTCTGACTTGTGATACATTTGTATTGTAGTGGGCAACTCAAATTGAATTTTAACATTGAATTGAATTGAAAAAATCTTTATTCATTACAAAACGTACAAGTACAAAGGAATAGTGTCAAGAATTTTATACAAAGCTGGATATAGCCTATATAATCAAAAGACTAAAATAAGAGATTGTTTATTTAATTAAAATTTAACATCAAACTCTTGTAAGTTGAACAAACATTTTATTATATTGTTGGAAATTCTCAAAATACTCGGGTGATCCAGACTTATCGAGTTATAAATTTATAAAAAAAATAATAATAGCGGTAATCTCTACTTACACATTTCAGATTTACAAAATATTTTCATTAGCTAGAATTTAAATAAGATGTATTGAATTTTCAACTACTTCATGACTATAGTTGAAAAATAATTACTTGACTTGGTATTTTTGAGTTTTTTTAATCGAAGACAAGTGGTTGTGCATAAAACAGTAAAGATTTATTTCCTACTTCATAAGTTAAAATCTAGACTATTGAAAGCAATTTCTGGACTTTTTTTATATTAATTTTTGACTTGAGATTTATATTTTTAGAATTTCTCAAATATTTATATTCTTCTAACTGCAGAATGTAAATACTTTTCATCTACGTCAACTACATTAGGCCTACATTAATTTGAAAAATTCTTTCAAAATTTGAAACACAAATCTTTTCAATATTTTTGAATCGAAGACTAGTGTTTCTAGAATATAGATTTATCTCCTAGTTGGTGATTTGAAAAACTGGAAGTGATCTTTCTTCTTTACATTTATATGATATTTTTAGCTAAGATTCAATATTTTTCAAGAATTATTGAGAAAAGTTTAATGTACTAAGAAGCCTGGGATACTGCAATGCTTTAAAGGAATAATTTTTTCTATTCTTGTAAGATTTGAATTCTTTGTGGCAACTGAAAATAAAACATTAAGTTTTGTCTTTAAATATTTTTTTGAGTTGAACACTCGCTTTTCATTAGCATAACAATCTTGTGACTTTGATGGCTAAAAATATAGAAATTGTAAGAAAAGCTAATTTGATTTTTTATTGAATTAGATTATTATGAATGAAATTACCCAAACATTCTTGCTCCAAGGACTTGGAGGTTTATTATTGTGTAAAGATATGGTAATATACCTGGAAATTTCCAATATTACTTTGCCATAAGATTGCCTTTTGGAAATTATTTCTTGATATTACATAATTCATAGTAGTCTTGTATCGGAGCATCAAGAGCTAGAGATGATCAAAAAATTTTCAAACCGGGAAGCGGTTTTGAAGCTCATAAATGTTTGTATTTAGAGGAGCCGGTCACCGTTACAACGGGAGTATTAGGGGCTGAATCGATAACACATGAAACACACAGTCCTATCGATATTGTTATGATATCGATACTGCATTTCACCAGTAGAATTCTAGTTGATTTGTATCAGTTTCAGTTAAATGGATTACATCACTTGTTTATTAAACTGCTTGTGCGTCAGATCATTGATTTTAGTCAATGGAATTATACTGTATTAATTTGATGTAACTCCCGAAACGGCTTAGCACGTATAAGATAGGGAATTCCCTATAACCGGTTTCCGATATTACATCTATTCAAGTATAGTTTATTTTCATTTGTTCCTTAATTTTATTCAACTAAGTTACAGTACTTCTATATGTTGTTTTGTCAGATGGAGTCGGCTGCCGAATCGTTCCCAGCCGGGCCAGCTGTTGGGCCTTCCTCGATGTCAGTGTTCCTGTTCCTCCTGGGAAGCGTCGCGACGCTCTGGTACGTCTACTTCCGCATGTCGAGGCGCCGTCTCTACGAGTGCGCCGCCACCCTCCCTGGTCCTGACGGGCTTCCCATTATTGGCAGCGCCCTCGAACTTATGGGCGGACCTGAAGGTATGCCATCCAAAGTGATCTTTCATTGTGTGAATCTTAATTCAAAGTGAATTAAGTGTTATTTCAAGTAATTTCAGGTCATTTCAAGCAGTATTTGAAGTAAAAGATCCATCATTTGTTCATTTCAAGTACGTTTTTATCATTGAAATCGAAATTGAAATTGAACTTGAAATTGAAACTGAAATTCAAATTGAAATTCAAATTGAAATACACATTGAAATTGAAATTGAAATAAAAATTAAATTTGAAATTGCATTTGAAATTGAAATTGGAATTGAAATTGGAATTGAAATTGGAATTGAAATTGAAATTGAAATTGAATCTGAAATTGAAATTGAAATTGAAATACTTTATTTTCCAAAAATAACAAAACAAAAACAATTACATTTGAAAAATACAATATATTGGAGGCTGCTCTTACTGGTACATGCCTGTCATAGAGGAGCGAGTTGAGTAATAGCATTCTCTTAATTGTTTCGTTGTTGGAATATTGAAATGGAAATTTCTTAATATTATAACATAAGCATCAAACATATTTCATAATATCTTTCAGCATAATTTCAAACTATTGGTGGAAGTATAAGGCTAGGCGTACACCGGTTAGTCAAGACAAGAGATTAGTCACTGAATTACTATGTCTATACGTGACTAATGTCGTCTTGACTAACCGGTGTACGCCTAGCCTAAGACCAGTTAAATAGTTTTTTTTTTGGTGATTTCTGAAATCTCAGATAAGGAAACGCTTATTTCTTCTTAAAAATGTTATTAAAAGTGACATTAGTGTAACACAAATGTGTCATTAATTTTTATAAATAATTTATATAACTCTCATAACATAAATGAACACACTTATATTGGGTGTTATTAGACTGGAAATCCAATAAAATTTCCAGTCGACACTTTAAGAGAATTATATGAATAATTCATAAGTTGCCATATGATACCATAATCCTCTATAGAGTATTATAATGCCACTTATAACACAATTATTCATTGAAAATAAGCGTTACCTTACTTGAAATATTACAAATAATCCTGAAAACTAGTTGACTGGCGCCAGTCAACTGGCAACGTCTATTCGCACTTCATGCATAGTGTATTCGCACCTTGAGTGTTTATCTTGATGAACAAAATTGATATTTAATGAACAGGATTTGAAACAAATTGATGGGAGAATTGAACAAAAGGGGTATAATTATATTGTAATAAGAAGTGCATAAATTATGCAAATTCGATGTTTCGACATTCATGAAACTAATGAGGCTAATCGCTAATGTATTATTTTGTCATGGTGTCATGGAGATCGACAAAACAAATTATCTGCTTCGAAATGCAGAATAATGAAATCATGAAATTTGAGTTACATCTTATGGAGAAATTTTCCATCAATTCGCTTCAAGTCTAGTTCAAGATTTGTCAAATATTAGACAAAATTAAAAGAATAAAATAGACGTTGGAGAGATTTTAAGTGGTTCAAAGCTCTTATATTTTATTAGATGATAAAATTTATAGTGTACAAATTATTCAAGTCATTTTCAGGAACAGTTTAGGGCATAAGCCTATTGTACTCTCCTATGTATAGCAGGATCATTTTAACTTGTCAGAAAACATATGTTTCGGCCACCAGTATCACAATACTCAACCTACAAATGCTGAATATCGCCGATTATTGAAAAGGTCTTTTAAAAAATTATTCTTTGAAAGGTCTTCTTCAAAAAGGTCTTTTAAAGACTTTAAAGGTCTTTAAGACTTTTAAGCCTTTTGATTATTGTGTCAAAATCACTGTCTACTTATTACCGAAACAGCTGTTTTCTGACAAGTTAAAATGATCCTGCTATAAATTATCATTAAATAAACGATTGATTTTTTACCCCCTCAGACACTGCAAAAATATATTCTACAGGATTATTTTAAATTGGTAGAAAACAGCTGATTGATGTACGCTCGTTTACTGACGTTAAATCAGCTGTTTTCTGACAAGTTAAAATAATCCTGCTATATTTTCTTGAAGATCTCCAGAACGATCAACTCAACAAACTCAATTTATTTCAGTAGAAAAGTCACCTGCTGATTAACCTCATCAACAGTTGTTGCACGTAAATAGTTTTTCCACCGGTTGAAACGTGTTTTTTAAAGTTGAGTTGCATAATAGATACGTCGAAGATTGTTCTCAAACAATAATACTGACAATACCCGTCAGCAATATGATTGACAAGACTTTGAACAATTTTTTCGACATCATTAGCTGATGGTGCTTTCTGCAATCAAGTACAGAGTAATTATTGTGCAACTGAGCTTCTAATTACGAGTATGACATGACTTTATTTTTTGACCATTATCAACTATTCGGAATTTGGGAAATTATTTCAAGATAATGAGAAGATCAAGATATAAAGGAGATAAGTTGATAGCAGAGAGCGTGGAGATAGAACATTGAGGAGAATATTATGTTCTCATAAGTGAAAAGAGAGGGAAGGGCGGAAATAATAACGAAATGAGACTGAGAAGGAATTGAAGGAAGAGAGGAATAGCGATACAAACAGGAAGAGAGGTAGGAAGAGGAAAATATGAATGAATTCAATGGAATCATGATATTTCACAGAATGAGGAGAACTAAAGATAGGAGAGGGTGGAACAATATTGAGGGTGGACTCACAGTTACTATCAATACTTTGATTTAAATTGCTTCAGGACCGGCCTAGAGCGGTCCACCATTAAGGCCAAGCGGGCCTCAATCCTAAAGCAGTTTTAATCAGAGTAAGTATCAGGGGGCTGTCATTGAAGGAGTGGAAGTATCGTATTTTCCCTATGTTAAAAAAGGGTGAAGCCTGTGTCATGGCCTTCTTGAGTTTTGTCTAAAGATGGCCATGCTGTGTCTCGATCTCATTGGCTGTGTGGCGTGATCTCATTGGCCGAATACACTCTGGACCGATGTCGGCCATTATTATGGACCTAATTTTGGCGGTGTATTTGAATTCAGAGCCATCATGTTAAATTTAATTTTCATGGAGTTTTGAAAGTTTATGGTATCTTTTGCGGTATAAATCAAAACCGTTGAGAGAATATAGTTCATATTTACGGCAAAATACAACATTTTTGTCGGATTTTGTGTTTTTTAGGCTGGTTTGGGTAGAAGTTATGTAGATGTTTTCAAATACAGCGCCAAAATTAGGTCCAAAGGTGATGAGAAAGGGAAAGAGAGTAAGAGAAGGGTGTGAAGGAGGGGGAGAGAAAAAAGGAAGGAACGGGAAAAGAGGAAGAGAGACTGGGAAAAAAGACAGAGAGAGCGAGTGAGATAGAGAAAGAGGGAGGAAGATGGAGAGATGAAGAGAGAGGCAGTAAGAGAGTAAGTGAGAGAGAAAATGGTAAGGTGAGTAAAAGAAACGAAGGGAGAGTAAAAGAGAGGAGAGAAGAATAGATCAAAGGAGAGGAGTGGCGAGGAGAGGAAAGGAGCAAAGAGGAGAGGATAGGAGAGGAGAGAAAAGGAGAGAGGAAGAGAGGAGAATATTGGAGTAAAGAGGAGATAAGAGGAGAGGAAATAGAGAGGAGGAGAGGAAAGAAGAAGAGTGGGGAGGAGAGGAGATGAGAGAAGAAGAGATGAGAGGGGAGGGGAGGAGATGAGATATGATGAGAGGAAGAGATAAGAAGAGGAGGAGGAGGAGGAGGGGAAGAAGAGGAGTGAAGAGGAGGAGAAGGATTGAAATCTATTTTACGTTTTCACGTAGTTGAATAGTCGAAATTTTGTGCGACCAGGGATGTACTAGTATTTAATAAAGAAGTGCATTAAATAATATTATTGAACATTTTTCTTTTCACTCATATAGGCCATTGTGAAACGGTAACACCCTGAAATGTATTCTACAGAGCTTGTATGTTCAAGCAAATTATTTCATTTTTCATAGATATAATGTTGCAACAACATTGAATGTACCTTTATGGATGGCCAACTAATACGTTAGGCTAGGCGTACACCGGTTAGTCAAGACAAGACAAGACGAAATTAGTCACGCTTAGTCACAGTTCTTCACATAGTTGCTTATGAAGCAACACACACATTTTAGTCATAGCATCGGTGTGTGCTGCTTCATAAGCAGCTATGTGAATTACTGTGACTAAACGTGACTAATCTCGTCTTGTCTTGTCTTGACTAACCGGTGTACGCCTAGCCTTAGTTAGATCATTTGCTAGATATAGCAACTAGTTACTGTATTAGCAACCAATGTTTAGCTGTAGATATGGGATATTCTACCACTTACTTCTAATTTCACTCAATTATATGACTATAGATTGAATTGTCTTTGATATTATATAGATATTCCAGCAACTCATTCTCTAGATATTTTTGAAACCAACTTTTCGTTTTGTTACAGTGATTTTCAAGTCGATCTACAGCAAGAGTTTCGAATACGATACTGGTGTGATTAAAATGTGGATTGGTCCGAGGCTGCTGGTGTTCCTGTTCGATCCGCGAGACGTAGAGGTGCGTAAATCACTCATGAATCACTCTTTTTCACTTCTTCAAAACAAAATTATGTGACAAAGTGCTTGCTAATAGATTTTTTTCAAACGTTAGTTACAGGCCTACAGTTAGACCTATATAGTTAGACCTATCAGATTAGTTACAGGCCTACAGTTGGACCTATCAGATTAGACCTATAGATTGATAGTTAGACTATCAGATTCATTTAATTTGACGCTTGGCATTAGATAGATAGAGAGATAGTATTTCTTTGCCAACGTACTCTACGATCATCAGCAACGTCAAGAAATAATATCTATCTATCTATCTAGTGCCAAGGGTCAAATTAAATGAATCTGATTATATAGCCTATACGAGATAGATTCATGTTATTTTATGAGATAATCTCCTAATGATAATACGATTCGATTATTATGAGATAATGGGTTTCATCAGAGACAATTGGAGTACTAATTCTTAGTACTTCTTTTAATTGGAGTACTTCTAGTTCCAATTGTCTCTGGTATCATACATGTGAGGTAGTCAGGTAGCGTTCAATGATGAGCTGGAGTACAAAAACCTGTTACAATATATATTTACTGATACTATAGTGTAGTTAATGAGAGAAGGTTCAATTTGAGAGAAAACTGCTTCGAATTCACTATGAGAGAATGTCTTCGATTGCCGTAAAAACCGCCGTGTAATATGACGTAAATTTCATGGAGTTTTAGCCTTGACATTCGATAGATTTGCGATTCCCGAGCGGATTCGATACGAATCGCTCTTGATTTGCTGTACTAATAAGAATAATAATAATTGAAGTGTCACAACGTTGCGGTTGCAATACGCTTGGGAATCGCTGGGGGTTTCTTGGATGATGTCAATTCAACACATATGAATGGAAGTAAATCTGAACTGATCAGTAAGGTATTATCAGAAATTTGAATAGTTTGATATTTTTTTTAAAAAGGAATCACGTTGAATCTTGTTATAAAAACTGAATTTGATCAAGGTGTTAGTACACGATCAAATTTTCATCAAAATCTTATTTTAAAAAAAACCTTGAATTAATCAGCAGACTTGTAAGCTGTAGCACACTATACCTGCACTGTTTAAAGATAGCATTGTTTGCATAGTGTGTTGGGTCCATTTAGTAAAAGACAAAATAAATAAAAAATATGTTATCGACAAAGAAATCAACAAAGAACAGTTTTTGTTACACTTTTACTTTAATTCTACTTGAACTTTCACACGCTTCTTCGACTTTTATGCAACTTTCATTACTTATTGTTACTTTTCATATCGTATATGCTGTGTTTATTCTACTGAATGTTTAAAAACGTACAATTCAATCGATCTACACACGTTTCCAAACCTCCAAACAAAACAGTCTAGAGTTCACATCATTGTTAGTTCAGCAAAGGCCTATATCATGACCCCTATTTCATTTTTAAAATAAACTCGATCCAACTTTATCATTGAATCAATAAAATTCACTGTATATTTTCCTATATTAATTTCACGCCTTCAAAGAAATTCAAATTTTTGAACAAATTCAATATTTGTCTACGACATAATTATTTGTACAGCGATCCTCACAAAAGAATTAGTTTGTTGGAAGTCTCGAATGTTGTCCGATAAAGGCCACGTGACTTAAGGCACGTTGTTACCGAATTCAAAAAATGAATATTCAAGTTCACTTTGTGTTCATTTTCATATAATGCAAATCAAATGTGGGTTCTGATTTGGTAATTAACAGGAAATGGGCTCATCTAGCTTCAATTTATTCGTTTGACCTCTTGCATCCTCATTTGAATAGTTCGGGTTTGAAAGTGAAATGCTACTTAATGTTCATTAAAAGCGAGAGTGCTGCATTCGTTTTTTTATAATTCGATTTGTCTTCTTTGAAATTAAGAGTACTTGCGAGAGCTCTTACAAAGATAGAGAATCATATTATGCGATTCTTTTCATTTATGACTAATAAAGATAAGAGACAAATAGTTTTTT
This sequence comes from Laodelphax striatellus, assembly GCA_017141395.1. Taxonomy (NCBI): domain Eukaryota; kingdom Metazoa; phylum Arthropoda; class Insecta; order Hemiptera; family Delphacidae; genus Laodelphax; species Laodelphax striatellus. The sequence continues at coordinate 3,895,544 of CM029531.1, read as the reverse complement.
TTTAGCTCTATGAACACCTTTAGAGAGGGCTCTTTCACCTTTTCACACACACCTTTCCCACCAGAAACACCTACCTGAATCTTCTGCGTCAACATCTTATTTTTCTTCCTCCCCTTTCCAATCTTCTTCTTTTCAAAAATTCAAATTTCTTTATTTACACATTTTGTACAAGGAACTTAACAATGGTGTACGTATTGTCAAAATCATAGAATTAATCTACAAAGCCTACGCAGTCTACAAAATCGAATCAGTATATAATATCAAAACAAAAACAGTGTGAAATTATAAACTTTCAGTCAAATAATATAGTCTATTACCAACTTTCAGTCAAACTATTTACAATCTATCCGAGAAATACTCATACTCTATATTAATATGCCTTGCTCACCAGAAACAAAAGAAGATATTTTTTGAAAGATCTTTCCTATTTTTATCACTAGTTCTTTTTCTTCTTATTCTTCTTCTTCTCCCCCTCCTTCTTTTTCTTCTTCTTCTTCTTCATCTTCTTCTTCATTCTCCTTCTTACTTCTTCTTTTTTCTCTTGCCTATCTCTCCCTCTGCACTGCACACAACAATCTCAGTGAATCGTTTTCAATTTAATCATACAGTTTATGTAGGCTACTTGCAATCAATTCTTTTCCGTTTACTATACCTCATAAAATTTCAGAGACTGCTTACCAAGACTTGTAAATCTGATTGAATCGTTCTTAATTCAATTCTGTGCACTTGTACACTATAACTCACAAAATTCCACACTCTTCTAACCAAGGCTTGCAAATGTCATTTGATCGTACTCAATTAAATTTTGTGCCCTTGTAATATGACTGTATATTAGTCTACTATTCCTCGCAAAATTCCACCCACTTCCAACCAGGGTTTCGGGAGTGGTCCGTAGCCGAGGTCGATAAGCGCCTGTCTGATAATCAAAAGATTTCAAGATCGAATACAGTTGCCGGAACGGATTTTGACAGAAACAGCCACTCCCGTCTTTCGGAGGAGACGAACTGCCTAAAAACAGTCGTCATCTCTCATCATCACCCCTCTCATTACCCACGCACAAGCCTAGAGCTCATGTGGGCATCACCCTCCAAAAAAATCTCATTCGATCGCTTTGATTTGATACTATATAAGTACAAGCAATTTATTCTTTTCCGACTCTTTCTCTTGCAATATTGTACATTATCATACTCTTCAAAAAATTTCACCGTCTTCTAACCAACGCATCTCATTGATTCGATTTCAATCGGATTTTTCTGTACTTGCACAGTTGATTCTGGGCAGTTCAGTGCACCTGGACAAGAGCACCGAGTACCGCTTCTTCAAGCCGTGGCTGGGCAACGGACTGCTCATCAGTTCCGGGGAGAAGTGGCGCTCGCACCGCAAGCTGATCGCGCCCACCTTCCACCTCAACGTGCTCAAGTCGTTCCTCGAACTGTTCAACGCCAACAGTCGCAGCGTTGTCGACAAAATGCGCAAGCACGGCGACAAACTGTTCGACGTGCACGACCACATGAGCGAGTGCACCGTCGAAATTCTGCTCGGTACGTATAATAGCAGGATTATTTTAAATTGTCATAAAACAGCTGATTGATGTACGCTTGTTTACTAACGTGTCAAATCAGCTGTTTTCTGACAAGTTAAAAGAATTCTGCTATATTGAATAAACACACATTTCCAGCTAAAGTAGAAACAGGTTATTCAATGTGGCAGAACTATTTTCAATTGTCAGAAAACAGCTGATTTAACATCAGTAAACGAGAGTACATCAATCAGCTGTTGTATGACAATTGAAAATAATTCTGCTATATTGAATAAACTGTTTCTACTGTAGCTGGAAATGTGTGTTTAATCTTAGACTAGGCGTACACCGGTTAGTCAAGACAAGACAAGAAGAGATTGGTCACGTTTAGTCACAGTATTTCACATAGTTGCTTATGAAGCAACACACACCGATTAGTCCTTGCATCAAGTGAAGTACTGTGACTAAACGTGACTAATCTTGTCTTGTCTTGTCTTGACTTGACTAAGGCTAGGCGTACACCGGTTAGTCAAGACAAGACAAGACGAGAATAGACACGTTTAGTCACAGTAATCCGCACAGTTGCTTATGAAGCAGCACACACCGATGCAATGACTAATCGGTGTGTGTTGCTCCATAAGCATCTATGTGAAGTACTGTGACTAATCTCGTATTGTCTTGTCTTGACTAACCAGTGTACGCCTAGCCTAACCGGTGTACGCCTAGCCTTACACTTCTACACCAGAACACACACGTTAAAATGTAATAAGTTCAAACACACATTTTTGAATTGAATATTGAATCAATCGGTTTATTTCGTAAAACTATAAAGAAGTAAACTATGTAAACAAACATATAAAAGCACAATTCCAAGTGGAAATGAAAGTGAAATTAAATAGAAATAAAAACATATTAATCAGCAATTGCTATATTTTAAGGAGTTTTTATAAGGAACTTTACGTTACGTTTATCACGTTAAAATGTAATAAGTTCAAACACACATTGAATTGAATATTGAATTTAATTGGTTTATTTCGTAAAACTATAAAGAAGTAAACAATGTAAACAAACATATAAAAGCACAATTCCAAGTGGAAATAGAAGTAAAATTAAATAAAATTTTTATTTAATTTTAAAAAGTTTATTAGGTAATGAATTTTCTTGCTCTTTTTTTATTCCACAATGTTCTCTCCAAGCATTCTTATTTATTTCATCTGTCGTGTCTTCTAAATATCTATTGCCTTTCTTTGCTACTCTTCATTATAAATATCTTTTCATTGCTTCGTTACTTTTTTGAACCGCCATTGCTATGACGTTTGTAGAAACCGCCCATTGTGGGAGGAGCTTGTATCTACTAGGCCAATGGCAGGCGTTCACGTTCATAGGCCGTTCAACTGCCAATCACAGCGCTCGGTCACGAGTAGATACAAATTCTGCTGCTCTGTATTTTAGTTTTAGTCTTGCTGATTGTATATCAACTTCAAGTTTTAAGATTGTATACAACTTTCACTGAAAACTAACTGATAAATTTCTTCCAAGTAGGCCTAAATGCTGAATAATTATCAATTTTTGTTTGCAGAGACTGCAATGGGAGTCAACAAGAGAACTCAGGACAAAAGTGGATTCGAATATGCAAAGGCTGTCATGGAGTAAGTAACAAATCATTGATTTGATGTAATTAACCAAGTTCTAAATATTAGAATTGAATTCGATTAGATCGGATTTTGGAAATGCCAATGTAATGAGAGGCAATAATAATAGATAGTACCTGTGAACATAAATTTTTGTTCACGATAGATTATCAACCTGTATACGAGTAGAGTGTAGAGTAGATTTATCATAACTTGGTCATTATAAATTATTATACTTGTTATTCGATAGTCTATTGCTTCATTTTTTGTTACTAGGTCTACTACGGTTGGTGTAATATTGTAATAGCTAATTTTGAGTTATATCTTGTAGAGATTCATCAAAGTTATTTAATAATTACGGTATTTATCATAATTGAAAAACGTACAAATCATTTTTGAATGAAAAATCAAAATATAATTTTTTTTTCTAAATTCTGTCTCATTTGTATCAATAACAATTGAATTCATGTTTTCAATTTATTTGAAATGTTTCTTTGCAGTATGTGCGACATCTTACATTTGCGTCAGACCCACGTGTGGCTGAGACCGGACATCATTTTCCACCTGACCAAGTACGGAAAGGCGCAGGAGAAACTCTTGGACGTTATTCATTCTCTAACCAAGAAGGTAGGCTGCCGAACTTAATAACTTGACACACAAAGTCCTTGAAAACATAGATTAATTAAACAAAAAAACGTTTGATTTTTAGATCGAAAATCTTCCGATTGACTGTCTCAACACACTACGACTTTCCGTACGACAAGGATCTGACTAAAAAACTTTCATGATAAGTTTAGGCAATAATTCTATCGTGATAGAAATAGAATCTACTTTGAGAGAAAGAAGAGGTACTGTTTTGATCTACATATCTCTGCTTGATAAGTTGAAAAAAGTATCATTTGTCTGTTTACTTTTTAGGCCAAGTTCTATCCTTAGCCAAATTATCAAGCAAATATGAGGAGTTTCATTTTTTGGCTAAAACAATCAATGCATGATGATTTTTTTACAAAAAATGAAAATTTCTCAAAATAGCTTATACTTCCGTAGATGGTAGTAGACTACTAGAAGGGCTGAACAGTAATATGTCATTGAATTGACGAAATTCGCTCCCGTTTAAGAGATAGGATCATTTTGAAAATGAGAGTTTTCCTCTCTAAGCTTTTCAATAATAAATAATCAAAGTAATCATATTTCAATCTTAAAAATAAGAAATACAATAAATCAAAAGACCGGACTTTAGATAGCATTACAAGTTACAACAATATAAGAAACTGAATTAATATTTTTGTCAGATACGGTACATCATTTTCTTTATTATTTCATTTTCTTTATTTTTCATTTTTTTCGGTTATTTTTGTTCTTATTATTTTACAGCCGATATCACAATCCTCTTGTTTTGCTTACAGGTACTGAAGAAGAAGAAAGAAGACTACAACAAGAACAAGGCAGCCGGAGTGCCGCCCCCAAGTGCCACCTATCAAACACCCGCCCCCGCTCCAACCCCCGCACCCAAGGCGGCTGCCGCCCCCAAACCCAAGGCGCCCGAGGCTAACGCCCCCAAGGAGTCCTTCTCATTCGGCCACTCGGTCGGACTCAAGGATGACCTGGACGTTGATGACAACGACATTGGTAAAGATTTCTATTACGTGTTTACATTTTTTTGCTAAGGGTAATTCTACATGTCATCAATAATAATCAATCTATAATTAGTATTATGTCTTCGAGTAATTCAGAGCCCGATCAAAACTATAATAGATAATAGTTTTAAACTATAATAGATATAGATCTATAGATCTATTCAAAATTATTAACTATCTCGTTACTCATGCACAATTATCCATATTGTTTTTCTTTTGCCGTGATGATGCTCACATCAGCTCGAGGCTTGTGCGAGAGTAATGAGAGATTAATTGACCTACAGCTTAAGGTGTGTTTTAAACCCCGGGAAGCGTTTTGGAAACAGGGAACTCGTAAATTTAATCGAACAAATTTAGCGGAGCAGGCCACCCTTACAACGGGAGTAACAGGCGTACGTTTCATAAAATCTGTGATAAAGTCGCTATAAAATATCACGAAGCCAACTCTAGCAGTAGAGGACTCTAATGTAGTCTAAATCATTATCCCCTGGTTATCTGACAATTTCGGTGAGTTACAAGATGAATGGCGAATTAATGTATAAAAAATATAAATAAGTATTGTAAATGACAAGATAAATGAAATAGAAATAAAATACAATGCGAAAAAAAGGCTAGAGAAGATAACAATGGAGGAAACACTAATGGAATGACGGGCCAATCACGAGCAAGATCCGGATCACGCCTACTCTCTCTCCTGATTGGTCATCAAAGCGAGATGACTGTAGTTCTGAATTCTGCCGATAGATGGCACCAGTTACTGGGTCATTTACAACTGCTCATCATCCACTTCGAAGCTCCGCCTACTCTTTCTCTTGATTGGTCAAGAGAGCGAAACGACTGTAGTTCTGAATTCTGCCGATAGATGGCACCAGTTACTGGGTCATTTACAACTGCTCATCATCCACTTCGAAGCTCCACCTACTCTCTCTCCTGATTGGTCAACAAAGCGAAACGACTGTAGTTCTGAATTCAGCCGGTAGGTGGCTGCAGTTACTGGGTGGAGTAGCCTACACGATTTTCTTCATAATTTATAGAAGATAGTAGAGAATTGGTTGTTATTTTCTTCAATGTTCCACTTATTTATCTAATGTTGAAAACTTATTTTAGGTGAGAAGAAACGTCTGGCTTTCTTGGACTTTATGATTGAATCTTCTCAGAATGGAGTCGTTCTATCAGACGAGGAAATCAAGGAAGAAGTTGACACCATTATGTTTGAGGTATGCTATTTTTAAAAAGAAACCAACAGTAGGCTACTTTGTTTCGAAAAAATTACGAGACATACCAATTCATTAAAATGTTATGATGTTAAAATTTGGGAATCAATTTGGAGCGTACTTGGATTGGCTTATAGCTCTTAGCTTGTGCGTGGGAAGGAATGAATGAATTAAACTTTATTATTATTTCAAAAAAAGTATGAGATGAGTAATAAAAAATGAGTATACCTACAGTTTTATTAGGTTGGTTCCGAATCACCGGGAAGCGTTTTTTATTCTCATGAATGAATGACATTCTGGTGATAAATGTCTGAAACTGAAAGTGGTCATCCTTACAATGATAGTAACCGGCGCAAGTGTCTTATCAAATCTTGCGTTTAGACACAGGCCCGAGCACGAAGCCAACCGCTTCCGCATAGTATAGCTTCCAGAAGTATAATTTGAGATAGTACAGTTTTTCTACAAACAAATTTATCTTTTTCTTCTCTGTAGCTTCCATAATAGAAATGAAATTTTCCCATTTCAACTGTTGAGCTATTTTGGCAGTTTCTATAATTGAATTTTCAACTTTAAAATTCAATTTATTTAATGAAGGGAGGACAATATTATAATATTATCCATATTAATTGCGATGAATTATATTTTAAGGTTTTTGTACAACTGATGTACTGATTTGAAGAATTTATATTATTTATTACAGGGCCACGACACGACAGCGGCGGGAAGCAGTTTCTTCCTGTGTATGATGGCTGCCAGACCTGATATTCAGGTAACTCACTTAAAATGTTTTCTAATGGGAAACACTATTTATAGACCTTATTAACTATAATAGAACTAAATTAAAATAAACGGTTAAAAGTTCTCTTACGTTCATCAAATTTAATCTGAATACTATAATTTCTCCGAATTTTTGTGTAACGCTATTAATAAGTTACTCTCAAGAATTTCAACTCGAAGTTGGTAGCAGAAATAGCGTTAAAATTATATGAATGCTATCGTCCAAAATATTTCACCAGTATCGGGGGAATCGAACCCGGGACCTTTTTTTATGGCAGCAATGCGCTATAATTTATAATATAGATATATAATATTAACTGCGTTGGTGCAGATATTATAACAAACACGGTATATTGAAGTAGATTCTTCAAAAGAATATTGTATGAGATATAGAATGGATAAAATAGTACAAATACCTACGTGTATAATATATAATGCGATTCACGTCAAGAAGTCAGCATTTGTTAGATGGGAGTTTGCTATCCTTGTTCAGCACAAGGCAGTTGCTGGTGTCTCCTATTCGCACTGTGCATAGTTGCCGCACTGTGCATTGTTGTCGCACACAGTCCCAACAAACACGTTTGGTGCAGATTTCTCTTTCTCTCTCAATGAAACTTGTGGCATCAATGCTCCTCATATAAACAATGCTGACTTCTTGACGTGAATCGCACTATAGTTGCAATATTCTTGAAAAGAATATTTAGTGATTTACTATACATTAGAAAGAGTATTCTACAATATAGGTACCGTGCTACCAATAACCAAATCCTTTCATTGAAGGGGAATGTAATGTGTAGGCCTATAAACAGGCCTGGATTTCCCACTAGGCACACTAGGCACTGGCCTAGGGGCGGCACGTCCTAGGGGCGGCACGGCTTTCGGGAGCTAAGCTAGTTTATATGAGTAAATCTTTCGTTTTATCTAAGTATTAAGAAAATTTTCAAATTACTGTAGTATTCGTAGTAAGTTTATTTAGATAGTTTTGTAATTTGATAATTTTGTAATTTTTTGAAAGTTATTTGATAGTACTAATACCGTCAAATACTAATACTAATACTAATGGTAATCAAATTTATAGAGGATGATATTGGACTAGGTTATACCAATCGAATAAGCGAGATAATCAAATCATAGAAAAACGGAAAAGTTCTCATGAATATTAATCAAGTCTTTTCTTCAATATATCAATAATAAACTTATTCTAAAATTGTATAAAAACTGGTAAATTTAGTATTTCATTTCATAATATCTTATATATATATATATATATATATATATATATATATATATATATATATATATATACATTAGATATTTGATATGCCAAGGGGCGGCAGCCAGAATAGTGCCTAGGGGCGGCAAAAGGTTGAAATCCGGCCCTGCCTATAAATACCCGTATAATGTTAGTTCAGGAGTTGAAAACACTTTAATTTCCATTGATTTCTCTTCTATATTTATATCCTGTAACTTTAGTGCATTTTGTCTGTTTATGATCCCATAAATTATTCATTTTCACAGCAAATAATTCGATTTGAGCAAGGGTGCAATATTGTTGGTTGTATCAGCCAATTCTGTTGCGTGATACGGGACTATCAAAGAAAACAGATCCAGGAGAAGAAGTACTCCTCGGAAAATAATAATGTTATTAATATATTTTTATTTTATATTATCAAAGGAGAGAGGCTCTATAAAAAATAATGTTATGAGTTTATTTCAATTTTATATTATCAAAGAAGAGAGGCTCTATAGAAAAGAATGTTATTAATTTATTTAATTTTTAATTTAAATCTGTTTTATTGATTCTGTTTCAGGAAAGAGTAATTGAGGAAATCGACCAGGTATTCGGCAACTCAGACAGGGCTTGCACTTTCCAAGATACGCTGGAACTGAAGTATTTGGAACGTTGCATAATGGAAACCCTACGCATGTATCCTCCAGTGCCCATCATCGCCAGAGAACTGAAACAGGAACTGAAATTAGGTAAGGCATTCAAATCTAAATTAAATTCAAAGTCAGTTGCAAGTATGGATCAATGTCAGTTGCAAATATGGATCAATATCAGATTCAAAATCAGAACTAATTACTTCGTTGTTTACATTGTTACTATAGTCTGGCAACAGACAAAAGAGCCTTCAAAATAAGAACTCTACTGCGCAGAGAGAGTGCACGTTATGCAATGCAGCAGTTTATCTCACTCGCTCACTGGAGTAGTGGTACTATGTGATACTGTATCAGAAAGTTTGAAACACGCACCGGTGTAAAGCAGGGTTGCCTATTCAGCCCCTTACTATTCTCGCTGTTTGTTTATGATTTGGAGGATTGGCATGATGACGGGAATCAATGTTGGGGGCAAAGCTGTTAGCTTATGCGGACAACATAGTTCTTCTAGCCACGGTATGCTATGGGGAGGGAAGATGTTTGAGGAGGTAGAAAAAGTACAACGTATTTTTTTCAAGAAAGTTTTCAACGGTAATTCCTGTAAAATAAATAAACCTTGACGAACCGCATGTTTTATTTTGCAGAATCGATAAACGCAACAGTGCCGGCCAACTGTACAGTGATAGTGGGCACGTACAAGCTGCACCGTCGCGAGGATATCTTCCCCAATCCGGACCACTTCGACCCGGACAATTTCCTTCCCGAAAGGGCCGCCAGCCGCCATTACTACTCGTTTGTGCCCTTCAGCGCCGGACCCAGGAGCTGCGTCGGTCAGTCAACCATATTTATTCAATCTATTTCTAATTTTGTTTATATTATTCTGTTTTGAAAAGTCATTACTCACTTCGAATCACTTAATTATCAGTAAAGCTGAGGCCGCACTGCTGGGTTGTTTTGTGGATGCTGGTTTTGTGTGTATATAGTTAATCTGTAGCTCATACAACATCCATAATCATAGAACATCTCATTATCTTACCAAATAAATTCTACCTTGTATAGATGACTATTGTATGATCTTCTAAGCTCTATCTATGAGTGATTACACAAACAAACACTCAAGTTAGTACATTTATTAAGTTCATTTTATGCCAACAGATAGCAGAAGTCTTAGCAGAAGTGAGCCTTAGAAGTCAGTAGCAGAAGTCTTCCGAATATTATATGGCATTAATTAGGAATTTCGTTCAATTTAATTATTAAGATTTGTATAATATTTTTTTCACGATTTATATACCCTATTTATTTGTCACATCAATCACATTCCAACATGTTTCTCACCTTATTGTTTGCAATAATATTGTTATCTCACATAGAACAATGTGGTTTCCAGGTCGCAAATACGCCATGCTGAAGTTGAAGGTGATCCTCTCAACTGTGCTCAGGAATTTCCGCGTCATGCCAGGAATTCCCGAGAAGGACTGGGTCCTGCAGGCAGACATTATCCTGAAAAGAACCGACGGATTCAGAATCAAGCTGCAGCCAAGAAAACCAGTTGTATCAGCCAAGTGAAAAACACAAATAATATTCAACACAAAAATTATTATGACTTTGTTGTCTCAAACAAATGCAGAAAATTACAACAAAGAATAATAATCTATTGGGAAAGTGTAGTTTTTGAAAGAGATAAACAGCATAAATAATATTCAACACAATTACGGTAATGATTTATTTGTCTCAAACAAATGCAGAAAAATATAACAAACATGAATAATTTATTGGAAAAATGTAATTTTTGAAAGAGGTGGTATTTCTCAGAGAATACAATAGACTAGTATTACATAGAAACGTATGCATCATAATATTGTATTCATCAACATGATATTGAATAGAAAAGATAAGTTACTCCACTTAATAATATTACATTCAAGCATAGAAAAACTATGTAATACAACATACTTGTGGATCAGATTACAATATCTGTGGAAAAGGAAAATGTATTATAAATCGATTATATTATTAATTAACATAACATCAAAGTTATAAAAGTTACTGCTCCACTAAACAATATTCAAGTTGTGTAAAAACATACATTATTTGAAAAATATTACAATAATATTGTGTAAAATGTAATGTTATTGCATAAAATAAAGTATGGATGTGAAAAAAATTGGCTCAAAATTTATTTTAGTGTATATAATTTACCAGTGTAGACCTAAGGTGTGATTCACATAACTTGGCGATAATCTGGTATTTCATAGTCATACAGAGTGTTCCAGAAGGAGTATGCTAAACTGCTCAGGCTGATTCCTTACACTGGAATAATTAGAAAAGTAACATAAATTTTAGTCCAAAAATGTTTTGTTACCAAGAAAGCAATGGTAGAAGATTGAACTTTTCTAATTATCAGATAATTCTGTGGCGGCTGGCCATTTTATTGTTATTTATTTTTGAGTTCTTCTATTATATTTTCTATAGATATTTTTCGTCTACTATCCAGCAGTACGGCGTCAGCATGCTCTAGACCTGATAGAGATAGACCAATAGAAAGTTGTTAGATTCCACTCTTGTTTCACTCAAAAGCAGGGAGCCGTTCTTATTCTTCTCTAACCATGCTGGAATTGTTGAAAAAATTCCAATAAAAAATAATTTTGATCTTAAAGGATGGTATAATGGATAGTACAAAATTATTATTAATAGTATTCTTATTCATTCAAGATAACTCCTAGAAGTTTTAATTAGTTAGCAAGATTTTTATATAGCTGAAAAAGTTCATCAGTGGCTTTTAGTAGGCAAGTTCATGTTATTCATTTTTTCAACTATAAAACTTAAAACTTTTATAACTTGATAATGATTGTGATGAGTAGCTGACAGCTGACTATAGTCCGAACTGTCCGATCCACGTCGAGAAGTCAGCATTGTTTATATGAGGAGCATTGATGCCAAGTTTCATTGAGAGTGTTGTATTGATAGTATCGAACCCCAACCAATATTTAATATCGATGTAATGTCATGATCGATAGTTAATGTATCGATAAGTGGTACATTCAAGATGGCTTCTTCTCGTTCTCCGGGTCACGGCGACTCCAGTTTATAATTCAATTTTGTATTTGATTTATTATTGAAATGGTGTTCAATAAATAGCCAGTGAGTTTATAAACATCGTATTTATTTCAATTCCACTTTACAACAATGGCGACGAGGATTAAAAACCTAAGGATTGATGACGGACGGGTTCCTGTATTCAACGGCATTAACCTATAATTTTACGTGTTCCTGCAAAACGGATCGCATTTTTCATCATGGATGAATCCACGGCGGGTTCGAATTCTAGTCATGGGACGACTACTATTTTCTCAAATATCGGATCAATGGCCGAGTTTGACATTACCAGTGATTGGAAGTTTTATTCAGAAAACTTGAGATGTTTTTCGTGGCGAATGGAATCGACAAGGACAGAAAAGTGGCAGTGCTTTTAACAGTCATCGGAGATGAAGCTTTTAAAACACTTCGAAACCTGTGTGATCCTGAGTCTCCAACTTCAAAAACGTATGAAGAACTTTGTTCTATTCTTGAAAAGCAATTTTCGCCTTTTGTTTCGGTCTATCGGAAACGAATTGATTTCTACAATTTGAAACAGCAGTCTAACGAATCTATTGGGAATTGGTTCGTACGTCTCAAACAGCTTGCTATGAACTGCAAATTTGGTGGTGAGTTGAACAACATTTTGAAGGACAAATTCATTGCTGGACTTTTGCCTGGTCCTATTCTAGACAGAATTTGCGAGGAAGATGAATCCAAAACTCTTCAAGAAATTATCGAAATTGCAGCCAAGCGGGAAGGAAGCTTAAGGAAGCTAAAACGGAAAAATCCAACCAATTTGTAAATAAAATAAGCAAAGGTAAGCCTGCTGGTGCACAAAAGGTAAGATCTTTGTAAAAAATGATTTCAAGTCAAAGAGTATTTGTAACAAGTCTGATAGTGTAAAAAAATGTTTTGCCTGTGGTGAAACAAATCATGATTTTGTCAAATGTAAGTATAAAACTTATAAATGCAAAAAGTGTAGCAAAGTTGGTCATCTGGCTAAAGTTTGCAAGTCAGAAAACAAGTCTACTAATTTTGTTCAATCAGACTGTGATACAGTGGAATTATTTTCAATAACTGATGTCAAACCACTTATGATGAAGGTTGTAATTGATGATATTCCTATTGAAATGGAATTAGATACTGGTTCAGGTATTTCTATCATTCCAGAAAATATCTATCATGCATTGTTTTCAAAAATAAAATTGCTACCATCTAATGTAAAGTTGAAAACTTATGTAGGTGCCAATATTGTTCCTGTTGGAAAGTTTCAAGGTTCAGTTAGGTACAATGGTATTGAAAAGAATGTACTCTTACTGTAGTGAAACATGGTGTTAGGCCATTATTTGGTAGAGATTTGATTTCCTTGTTCAAGATTAATAGTTTTGAAATTTGTAATATGTCTTTGGAAGAACAGAAAGATAATTTGATCAATGAATTTAGTGATTTGTTTAAGAAAGAGTTAGGTCACTACAAGATGAGGAAAGTTAATTTGAATTTGAAAGAAAATGTTAAGCCTATATTTTGTAAACCTAGACAAGTAGCAATCTCATTTAAGGAAAAAGTTGAAAAAGAACTTGATAGATTAGAGAGTGAAGGTTGTATTTCCAAGGTGGATAACTCTGAATGGGGTACACCTTTAGTTCCTGTTTTGAAACCTAATTTCGACATACGATTATGTGCTGATTACAAAGTTACTGTTAATAAATATCTTGAGGATGTAAATCATGTAATGCCCAGAATTGACGAAATATTTCAAGCACTACAAGGTGGTGAAAAGTTTACTAAGTTGGATTTCTCAAATGCATACAATCAATTAGAACTAGGTGAAGAAACAAAATGATGCTTGCTTGGAGTACATAAAGGATTATTTGTTCCAAATCGTTTACCATTTGGTGTAAAGCCAGCTTGTGCAATATTTCAGAAAGAATTAGAGAGAGTTTTACAAGGATTGAATGGTGTAAAAAATTTTCTTGATGATGTAATTATTACAGGTAAAGATGACAAAGAGCATTTTCATAATTTAAGATGTGTTTTTACTAAGCTCCGAGATGCTGGATTTCGTTTGAATTTTGATAAATGTAAGTTTTTTGAAAAAGAAATCTCGTATTTAGGTCACATCATAGATTCTGTAGGAATAAGAAAAGATCCTAGTAAGGTTAGCTCTATTGTAGATGCTCCTAGGCCTTCTGACGTAGCGGAGGTACGTTCTTTCATTGGTATGTGTAACCACTATGGTAAATTTGTTCCACAATTGTCAAAAATCTTGAGTCCTTTGTATAGTTTATTGAAACAGAATGTTAATTTTGTATGGACCAAGGAAGGTGAACAATCTTTTATTGAAGTCAAGAATGTAATGTCGTCAGATTTAGTTCTAGTTCATTACAATCCAGAATTACCTGTAAAATTGATTTGTGATGCTAGCAATAAAGGTATTGCTGGGGTGTTAGCCCATGTATTCGAAAACGGTGAAGAGAAACCAATATGTTTTGTGTCTAGAGTGTTGACTCCTGCCGAAAAGAATTATTCTGTCATACACAAAGAAGCATTAGCAATTTACTGGTCTGTACAGAAATTTTCTCAATATTTATTGGGTAGAAAATTCATTCTAGTAACTGATCATAGACCTTTGTTAGCATTGTTCGGTGAGAATAGAGGTATTCCGCTGATGGGTGCAAACCGTCTACAGAGATGGGCTCTGTATTTGTCTGAATATGATTATGAAATTCAATATGTAAATGGTACTAAAAATTTTGCTGATTGTTTTTCTCGTTTACCTATTAATGATGTTGATTTGAATGATGAAACGGAAAAATTTGTCAATGATTATGTTAATTTGGTAAGTGATTGTATTCCTATTGATAGCGATCAGATTCGTATTGCTACTAGAAATGACAAGATTCTAAGTAAAGTTATGCGGGTTGTAATTGTAATTCACCTGAATTGAAACCTTATTTTGTAAGAAAATCTGAATTAAACATTGAAAATGGAGCTATAATGTGGGGTTACAGAATTGTAATGCCTGAAAAATTTAGATTGCAATAGCTAAATGAACTTCATTCCACCCATATGGGTATGTCAAAAATGAAAAGTTTGGCTAGAGGTTATTTCTGGTGGCCAAATTAAGACGTTTCTATTGAAAAAATTTGGAGAAGTAGGGAGTTTTGTATGTCTAGTATACTAAATCCACAAAATGCGAGGTAGTAAATTGGCCTGAAACAAAAGAAGTATTTGAAAGAATTCATGTTGATTTTGGGTCCAATTAATAATAAAGAATATTTGATTGTAACTGATAGTTTTTCGAAGTGCCAGAAGTTTATAAAATGAATAGAATTGATTCTGAAGCTACTATTGAAAAATTGAGAGAAATATTTGCTAGATTTGGTATTCCAAAATGTTGGTTAGTGATAATGGAAGACAATTTGTTTCGCAAGAATTTGTAAAATTTTGTACTGCTAATAAGATTAAACATATAACATCTGCTCCATTTCATCCCGCAACCAATGGTGCGGCAGAAAATGCTGTAAAAACGTTTAAGTATTCTTTGTCTAAGTTATTGAGTGATGTAAAAAACAAAGGTTGTTCAATTGATACTTTGATAAGTAGATTTTTGTTCACTTATAGAAATACTCCACATTGGATTACTAATGAGTCTCCTTCTTACAGAATGTTTGGTAGGAATGTGAGGAATCGATTTCATTGTTTGAAAGAATGTACACTTGATTGTAAGCCTAGCTATTCTAAACCTAGTGGTAGGGAGGTATACTTTGATGTCGGTGAAATAGCTTATGCTCGAGATTACAGAAATCCAAATAAACGAGTATGGCAAAAATGTAAGATTGAGGAAGTGGTAGGTTGCCGAAACTACATTGTTAAAATTGTAAATGAAGGTTTAATATGGCGTAGACACGCTGATCAATTGATTAAAGCCTGTAATTTCAATCAAGATAATGTAACAGATGAAATTGAAGACAAAAACGTAATTAACTATAAGGTTGACAAGAGTATTGTACCGAAGAGTATTGATTATGAATCTTTAATTGTACCGAATGAGACTATGAGAAATGAAACTGTAATTGTACCGGATACTTGTGTAAATACTGATTTATTGAATGAACCTATTGTAAGAAACAATGATGTAATTGAACCTATTGTAAGAAATGATGATGTAATTGAAAATCAAAAACAAGTATGTGAAGGTCAAGGAATAAATTCGACTAGACCTAAGAGAGTAATCAAACCACCAGAACGTTTGAATTTGTAATTTCTTTCTATTGATGAATATTATTGATTTTGTATTGTATTGAATTTCATTCCAATGTTATTGATTTGATTATGTATTGATTTAATTTTATTGTACATCAACTGTACTACTTTGTAACTTGGTGTGGGGGTGTTGTATTGATAGTATCGAACCCCAACCAATATTTAATATCGATGTAATGTCATGATCGATAGTTAATGTATCGATAAGTGGTACATTCAAGATGGCTTCTTCTCGTTCTCCGGGTCACGGCGACTCCAGTTTATAATTCAATTTTGTATTTGATTTATTATTGAAATGGTGTTCAATAAATAGCCAGTGAGTTTACCAACATCGTATTTATTTCAATTCCACTTTACAACAGAGAGAGAAAGAGAAAACTGCACCAAACGTGTTTGTTGGGACTGTGTGCGACAACAATGCTTAGTGCGGCAACTATGCACAGTGCGAATAGGATAGAGACATCAGCAACTGCTTTGTGCTGAACAAGCAATTCAAGGGGTTAAGCAAGTCAGGCGACCCGGGTGACGCCACGACGCCTAGCGGTGACGTCACACTAGGAGTGGACTCTCACCTCCCAAACTCCCATGAGTCTTTCACCTGACACTTGTCAGGTTGAGGTTATGTTTGTTTATTTGCAAATTGTCCTCGTCCACAACTGATTACTTTGTTATAAATGTTAGCAATTGATCTTTATCAAATTAATTCCAAATTTGGAAGAAGATTAATTAATAGTCAAGATCAATGAGTCTGTTTCTAGTCTTGAAAATTGAGTTATTTGTAAAGTTCGATCAAATTTTCATCAGGGAATGTAAGTGAAGCATTGTGATAAGGCTGTGCATAGAGTTCTGTATAATATTGTGTATTTCTTTAATTATAAATACGGAACTTTGCCCGAATAAAGTACTACATCTCATCATCGTGAGAGCTGAGGAGACTGTAGACAAAAATACTGCTGATGTGAATTTTGTTTTTACATGGCTGGAATATTACCGGATTCTGACAGTGAAGATGAGCTACCACCCGGCTGGGAAGAACGAGCTACTGTGGACGGATGTGTGTACTATGTAAAGTAGGTATGCTGTTTCCAATCAATTTTATTTAAACCAAAACTTTGAAGCTCCTAACTGGATACTAAACTGAACTTGAATATGCTAATATTAGGCTTATAGGTAGCGTTTTAAATACAATGAATAGGTGAAAACTACACTCAAAATTTATTTTATTGTAATACAGCATTGAAATGTCTTGTTTAGACCGGTAGCGTTATCTTGACTTTCAACTCTAAATTCAACTTCAGCCTACTGTTACAGACAGGATTTGGAAAAAAATTAGGTAAAGCTATTTGGCTAGACTATGGTTCTAGACTGTGTCATTTCTTGTCTATTATTACATTAAATTCAAACATGGAAAAGCTAATGACCACATAAACCTCAAGTAAATTATTTACAAATTGATGAAGCTGATTGACCGCATGATTTTTTCTACCAGTGGCGCCGACTTTGGGGGGCAAGGCAATAATTAATTACTCTGGGGGGGGGGCAAGGCAATTCCTAATTACTCTGGGGAGGCAATGCAATAATTAATTACTCTTGGGGGAGGCAATGCAATAATTAATTACTCTGGGGGGAGGCAATGCATTTATTTTGCCCCTCCCTACCCCCAATGTTCATACAAAAAACGTTAACTTATACCTAAGTGGCCAAGTATGAATCTTTTTCAAAATTACGTTCTGCCATCCCAAAAAGCCCAAATAAAACTATATTATACAAAACGATGGACCTGTCTAGCTATAATGCAAGTGCAACTCATTGAGTCATATGAAATTAATTACTAAATCACAGAGAAGTAACGTCTGAATTCAATATTAATATCATAATGTCATTGGATAGAGTTCTATCTATCTATAATAGATTTTATACTTTCATTAATTATTGTTGATCACAATATCAGCAGGTAACTGTTCACTTTTTATTATAAGAAAAAATAAATATCCTCAAAATAGATTAAATTAAAGTTTTGTATTCTAAAATGTGTTCATTATTTCAGCCATTTAACCAAAGGAACACAATGGACACATCCAAGGACTGGAAAGAAGAAACGTGTGAATGGAGGTTAGTTTTATGTAATTCATCTAGCCTAAATCTTAAATAAATTAGTTAACTATTTTTTAATTTTATACTAAATTTTTTCCAAAAATATTTTCTGTCACCTAAAGTACTGACCGATACTAGCAGACTATCATTTTTAGTAATCCGATTTTTGTTCATTTACCGTTGGCTAGAATTACAGTTGATCATAATTATAATTGATTACAAAATAAGACGGAATTTCTATATTAAAACCGGTTTCAGAACCGGCATAAGTTCTATTTTATTTTAATTAATCATTTGTATTGTTTCATCACGAATTTATCACGGTTGACTGAACGACGTAGTTCCTTGTATTACACCGACAATTATAATTGTTAACAATTATTCATATCAAAATAATGAGAATACAAATCAGTCTTCACACGCATCTTAGTCCATTCAAAGCTCCAAGGCATTTGGTCGTGTGACGATACTGGAGATCAAGGGTTCGATTTTAAATATCTTTTAAATGTTGAATTCAGTGATTTTATAAGTATTTTCCTTAATAAATGCATGTTTACTCACATTACTAGTAAGAAATGCCTGCTTTTCAAGTCTCCGCACCTCTTCTGGGCTTCATTGTAGCCTATATTTCTCTTCATTATTTTATTATTCTATGTAGTTCTAATTCCAACAGACCGCTAATTATTCCAGGACACTCAATTATTTAATGGAATGCAAACCGGATTCAAAAATGACACAATTGAGACTGTCGGGGGCTATCATTGTTCAGCGACACCCCCGGAGTATATTCCATGCTTTACAAATAAATAATCATAACAATAATCGAATTTAATAAAATTATATTAAAACAATTTTTCGTTTGAATCATAATCGAATGCTCTGAAATAATTAGCTGTGTGATTTACCTAGAGTCATATCAATATCATCTCAGCCATCTCTATTGATGTGAAAAGCAGATCGCTGTGATATCATTTAATTTTTGCTCATGTGAAAATTTAATCCAAAATTCATATACCGTAATTGGCTATGACTTCACTTGACGTGACTGTTGTATGTTTCCTGTATATATTACAGTAATTGATATGATATTTTGATACCGCTATCTTTTTAGGTTATCGAAAGTATTACCTACACTGAAGCCGGGTTTTCAGTGATTTCTTTCCCAATCAACTCTACTACTAATTCTACTATTGAGACCAACTTTATGTAAATTTGCACTTGCAGAGCTTCCGTTCGGTTGGATAAAAGTGGTGGATGCTGAGGGTAAAATCATCTACAAAGACCAAGAGAGTGGCCGAACCACCTACACTGATCCGCGTTTAGCGTTTGCCGAGGAAGAGAAAGAATTTCCAATGGATTTGCGCCAAAGATTTGATTGCTCCAGTACGGCTAGACAAGTGCTGCATGGGCAGGACCTGAATGGAAAAGTAGCTATTGTTACTGGCGCTAATTGTGGAATTGGTGAGTACTAGATAGATGGATCACTTTATTTTTTCACTTTGTACATTACTTAGGAAGTGTTGTGAGTGAAAATGAGGCATAAGAGCCGCCTCTTCCACTTAACCCGCTTTATAATAATACAGTACCATAGAGAAGAGATAGTACTGTAGTTCTAATCTGTTATCTATGAAAATACTCAGACCCTATGAAACGGTCCATAACAGTAGTGTGATGGGACAATTTTTCCGCCACCGCCATAATGTTGTTAATATTTTGTATTATGATTATTGAATTACTTACAGGCAAATTTGAGCCCATTCGCTCATTTTTCAAGCTCCCTTTAAGAAAAACGACATAAAAAATCACTCAAGAAAGGGTCTCTCCACTCCTAGTACTGTTTTGAAAGCTTGTGAAATATTTTGAATTCTTTAATGAAAAGTACGGTTTTTATCATTCTTTTTCTATGTGATTTCATTATTATTTCATAGCTGCTTGAGTAGCCTACTCTGTTTATTAGAAGCTTGCAATCCTTAGCCCATCTGTTGAATTCTTCATGTCTTTTATTTTAGAATAATTGTTTTTCGGTAGAAAGCTTTCAAAATCAGAAAACAGTATTAGATCTTCAAAATTTTTGAAACTAAGGCTAGGCATAAACCGGTTAGTCAAGACAAGACAAGATTAGTCACGTTCAGTTACAGTACTTCACATAGTTGCTTATGAAGCAACACACACCGATTAGTCATTGCATTGGTCAATGACTAATCGCATCGATTAGTCAAGACAAAACAAGATTAGTCACGTTTAGTTGAGTCACAGTACTTCACATAGTTGCTTATGAAGCAACACACACCGATTAGTCATTGCATCGGTGTGTGCTGCTGCTTCATAAGCGACTATGTGAATTACTGCGACTAAACGTGACTAATCTTGTTTTGTCTTGTCTTGACTAACCGGTGTACGCCTAGCCTTACAGTCACAAAAGAGTAGGATATTAAATTCAGGAAACTATATAAATATTCAAAATTTGTGTGACTTTCAGTCACAGAAGACTAGGGTAGGTATCATTCAAATTCAGAAAACAATAGTAAATATTCAAAACTTTTGTTAACTATAGTTATTAATTTCGGCTTGTTGTAGGTTTCGAAACAGCAAGGGCTCTGGCCCTACACGGCTGTCTGGTTATATTCGCATGTCGCTCCATGGAAAGGGCCCAAGCGGCCATTGACAAAATCAAACAAGAACGGTCGGCAGCTAAATGTCTAGCGTTCGAGTTGGATCTTCAATCTCTTGCCAGTGTCAAGCTGTTTGCTGATCAATTCAAGAGGCGTTTCAAGTAAGTGGTCGAGTAACAAAATTTAACGAAGTTGGCCCACTACGAGAATAGCAATTGCTAAGAAGTAGGCAGGGGGAAGGAGGCCAACGATGCTTACTATAATCGACTACTTCCTAGACATATCAATAATATTTACCTACTTTCCAAATGTACATACTTTGTACTTACTTTACCATACTATTGAGAAGTAGCTCCAAACATCAGCGCTCAAGTGAGAGACAGAGGAACAACCTGGTGGAATTGAAGATAGGTTATCATTGAATCAAATGTAAAAATGCCTGTTTTCGCCACACTAGGACGTAATGAACTGTTTTTCATACCTCTATTGGAGGCCGAAAATGTTCGATTTCCGACGAGGTCAGGCTGGAGGCCTGTAAACGTTTACGGTCCTAGGGCGGAAAATAAAATGACCTTGAATGACAGCTGTTTCTATCTGATCAACAGCATTGCATGTGTTCTTGCAGGGCGGAAAAGAAAATGACCTTGAATGACAGCTGTTTCTATCCGACCAACAGCATTGTATGTGTGTTCTTGCAGGTAACCTAACCTCAAAGTTTTGTTGGTCACTGAGTTGATATTTTCATTGTTTGTTTTGCATTATTTTTGTTGGTTTGTGCTGTAATAGCGTTCATAACTCAGGGCAGAATGTCGCTTCAAGTTCTCGACATTCGTCTCGAACTTGAAAACCGCGATCTCAAGCCGGCAAACATACATTTTCCGCCCTAGGTGCGAAATATACTATTTCAAACCCATCGTATTTGATAAATATTCAGCCAAAATATTAACTTATAAAATCAAAGCTAGGATGTTCAAGAACACTTCAGTTGTCTCTTTAAGAGAAAAGAAACAAAATAATTTCAATCTGATCCTCTTTCCAAAAGCATTCCTTCCCAAAAGAGAGTGAGATACGTACTGATATAAAATATAATATTGAACGTAAATAGATGAAAATGGAAAATGTAATATGTAAATTTAATGTTGTAATTGAATTAAATATTATTTGTGTGAAATAGTTGATGTCTCTGAAATAATAATGTCTTTTTTACTCGCGACATTGATTGTTGCACGAAGCGGGAAGTTCAATCTCCAAACATCATAACCTAGCAAGAAGAGTCTAGCAACAAGATGACGAAAATTCTGATAAAATTACTTTAATCCAATTAATACATTCATTAAAACACCTTGAAACCACTAGATAATAGATAGCAATAAAGTATTGACGATACCTTGATGATTTAATTGAATTCTATCCCACATTTAACTTGTTCAAACAGAACAAGGTTTAAATATTGTAACTGTATGGTTAGTCTATGCTATGACTCTAGCCGGGTGTATAAAATATAAATACATTTAACTCGTTCAAACAGAACAAGGTTTGAATATTGTAACTGTATGGTTATTCTAACTGTATGGTTAGTTTATGTCTATGCTATGACTCTAGCTAGAGTGTATAAAAAATAAATACATTTAACTCGTTCAAACAGAACAAGGTTTGAATATTGTATGTATGGTTATGGTTATTGTATGGTTAACTGTATGGTTAGTCTATGCTATGACTAGAGTGTATAAAAATATCAAACAGAACAAGGTTTTAATTTTAGCTGTGATAAATACTATGAAATAATCAATGTTATCTTTTTATTACTTGGTCAAACAATACAACATTTCCTCTTTGAGTGTGATACATCATAAAATAATCAATATTATCTATTTCATTGTAGGTCGCTGAATATTCTTATACTGAATGCAGGAGTATTTGGCATACCTTATTCACAGACCGCAGATGGCTTGGAGACCGTGTTCCAAGTGAATCATCTCAGTCATTTTTATCTGACTCTACTTTTGGAAAAGCCTCTTGCTCAGTCAGCGCCTTCCCGTGTGGTAGTGGTCTCATCAGAGTCACACAGGTTTGTCAAAATTAAATAAAACTAAATTTATTCTAATTCATAGGCTATTCTTTGTTCAGTCATTTGGCATTAATCAGAGTCACACAGGTTTGTCAAAAGTGAATCAAACTAAATTTATTTCAATTCATAGGCTATTCTTTGTTCAATCATTTAGCATTAGTCAGAGTCACACAGGTTTGTCAAAAGTGAATCAAACTAAATTTATTTCAATTCATAGGCTACTTACTCTTTTTTCAATCATTTAGCATTAATCAGAGTCACACAGGTTGGTAGAAAGTAGATTGAACGAAATTTTCAGTACTTTTTACTCTATGTTCAATCATTGACCTTGTTTAGTAATTTAGTGTGTCAAATCGTTCCTTGGATAAATAAGGATTAAAACATTCTTCAATCAATACTGTATTCAATAATCAGATTCATTTAATTCGACGCTTGGCATTAGATAGATCGATAGATAGATAGAGAGATACTATTTCCTTGCCATCGTACTCTACGGTCATCAGAAACGTCAATAAATATTATCTCTCTATCTTTCTATCTATCATGGCCGAGTGGGTTAAGTGCTGGCTTTGTAACTTAGAGGTCCCGGGTTCAAACCCAGGTAAGACCGTGAGATTTTAGCTCGAGCCACTCCTCGTGTTTCGGAGGACACGCTAAGCCAATGGTCCCGGCTGCCTAAAAAACAGTCGTTAAGTCACGTTAGAGACCCTGAACTGATCAGGAGTGACCTGAAAACTCTGACACCAGACCTGAGCCAGCCAGGTTACACGGAATTATTATTATTATTATTATCTATCTAATGCCAAGCGTAAAAATTAAACGAATCTGATTTTAGTCAGACTCTCTTTCCAATCAAGTATGAATGAAAATTCATATTTTGTTTTTAAGGAAACGCCAAAATAAGTAAAATATCATTCTTTGTGCTCATGCCGATTTATTGTTAAGTTTATTTTATTGAAATCATAAATTCCACCAATTTAGGAAAATATCCATCGAATATTTGATGTATGGTATTGTGTGTATATGAGCTTATCCCTTATGGCTGGATTTCACGATTCCAGTAGACGTTCAGGTTACTGGAGGCAGGTAAACTGAACCGTGAGACCACTTACTTATGAGACCAGAGCAGAGGCAGGCTGCCTCTGCCTCCAAGCAGGTAACCTGCCTCCAGTAACCTGAACGTCTACTGGAATCGTGAGTTCCAGCCATTATTCATGCTTTGATTTATTATTTTGAATATTACTTGTTGAAAGAATAATAAGGAATCAAAATTTGTTGCATTCAGGAATTTTGAAAGAAAAATGAGTATTTCTGTGTTGTTCTCAGGTCGTTGAGCCTACAATAATTCAAAGTTTTTGTATTTATTTATTTTTTCTTTTGTTTAAGCGTTTGTAGTTTCCAAAGGTTAATTAAACTCTTATTGTTTACAGGTTTGCCAACTTGAAATTGGACTCTTTGGATGAAAATGCTCTGAGTCCGTCCAGCGCCTCTTGGTACTGGGGAATGATGGCTTACAATAATTCCAAACTATGCAATGTCCTTTTTGCAAATGAATTGGCTGAAAGGTAATTATTTTAATTTTTTATCGTATGGCTTTTTATCGGTGGGGAGACCCTTACGGGTAGGTTCCTCCTCGCCTAATTGCACAATTTTTTGTGTCGGTCACCCATCCGAGAGCGGTCTTGAATGTTTGTTACTTAACCACATGATTACTTAGCAACCGCTCTCAACGAGTGACCACTGATGTTAATATTTTAATATTTATTTTAAGAAATTCTATCTACTCATTACATTATTCAATATACAGTATTCCTTTTTGCAAATGAATTAGCTGAGAGGTAAATTTTATGATGTTTTTCTTTTCATGAACTTTATGTATAAAAACAAATGAGTGTGCTCTAAAAGCCTGATATTCTTCGTACGTTTATAATCAATATTGAAGAACATAGAATAATAGTAATCAATGGGCATCACTAGGCCCATTTCAGATGATTTTCTATTAAACATTGGCCAATTAAACTTTGTTTCAAATTATGGGGAGCCAAAAACAAGTGTTTCATCACAAATTTTTCTTTAGCGCATTGATAAATGTGTTTTTCTTTCAAAATCATTTAATAATAGTTGATGATGACAAAGTCTGAAAACTAATAACAGAATGACACTCTATTATAATGAAGCGGTTCCACAATTGATTCATAATACAGTAGACTCCCGATTATCCGAGGTAATTGGGACCTGGACGACGACCTAATGCAATTTTGTTTACTGTATTACAGTATTATGAAAAAGAAACAGTGATATGAAACAGCAAACTGCAGTCTAGAAATGAAAATTTACTGACTCATCGGCGGAAACTCAGTGCCGAATTACTGGAGGTGCCGGTGTATTGAACGGCTGGATTATAGAAACTCTACTGTATATCATTACAAATGAATCAAACTTAAAATTGGCAATTTAAATAATTAACATCTGATTTTTGTCGTAGATGGAAAACGAAAGGCATTTGCGTGTACTCTCTGCACCCTGGCAACATGGTCTCCTCCTATATCAGTAGAAATTGGTGGTTCTACAGAGTGCTTTTCGCGTTTGTCAGGCCGTTCACCAAATCATTGGTGAGTGCTTGTACTGTAATCGTTATTTGTCATTGTGTTGTATATCCATACTTTTTTCTACTGATAAAATAACACTATTAAAAAAAACTTCTAAATAATAAACAACTTGACTTACATCAACACCAGGAAGAAACGATTGTCACTATGATGTAAGTCATGTTGTTTTCTACTTAAAAGTGTTATGTTATCTATCACTTCATTATATTTTGGCTATCATGTTCAAGTCCATATAATCACAACTCTAATTTCATTACAGTAATCTACTGATGACAATTTCTCGTTTGATTTTTGTGTGGGACATTGAGGTTTCTAATATCTGGTGGATTCTGCGATGTATAAAATTTGCAACAAACAGAGTATTTGTAATTGAAGATTTTACAACTCTTGGAACCTGTATTCACATTCATTGCATCTATTTTTGGTCGTGTACTATTGTTTGTGTGATTAATGCCCGGCTTCTGAGTTGTTCAATAAACTGTTGAATCGATAATTTTTTTTGCATTTGAAAATACATGTTTATTGATTCAATACTGCTATTGGATCCGTAAACTGTTTATTGAACGACTGTGAAACCGGGCATAAGTAGGCCTATTTTATTTGTAAGGTAACTGCATAATTCTATCATTTGCCATGAATTTTCACAATGAGAGAGAGACCCACTGACGGTAATAGGAAGAAATGTTGACAGTTGTGAAAATTCATGACTACAATCATTTGATATTATTATAATTATTTTTGTAGTAAAATTATGCTCGGAAAATGATCACCCTAGGAGGACTCCGACTGCCAAGAGCCACACATTTTCCGAGCATAATTTTATTAGTCATGAATTTTCACAACTGTTAACATTTTTTCCTATTACCATCAGTGGGTCTCTCTCATTGTGAAAATTCATTGCAAATAATAAAATTATGCAGATACCTTACATATTAAAAAAGGAACAAATAATGTTTCCCTAATTGCATAACTGATAATAGTTGAGTTTTAATGAATAAACTATAGCAAAAATATAAAACTGGCGATAGCCTAACCTACAAAAAGACATTTCAGAATAATTATTATGCTAGTGCAAGATACACAATGTTGGATAAACTGATTTAACACTAATTTTTAGAGTCGAGCTTGCGTAGTATCAATTTTTTCTTCAAGAAACTTTTTCCAAATTTGTTCTGTTTGTGGGAGCACTATACTTGAGAACAGACTGAAGTAGAATGCATAATATGTCAGCTTAATTTCATTGCTATTTAAGATTTTCTCCAGTTGAGAAAATAAAAATAAAGAATGTTCGGTGATTAAACAATATGAAGAATATTAATTAAATATTAAGAATATATTTGGCGGTAATTGTCAATAAAAAGACTGGAAGTTATCAAAACCGCAAATTTATTGAAATATCGAGATACCGGTTTCGGTTGTTACACCATTATCAATCTCTGGGTTAACTCAATGTGTCGATTGTCTTGTTTAATTAATTTAATTTGGTATATTTGAATATCAATTTAATAAATTAATGAATAATTGTTTTACAGGAACAAGCAGCCAGTTGCTCAGTTTACTGTGCGACTGCCAATGAATTGGGCGGAATTACCGGATTGTACGTGAACAACTGCTTTCCTTGTAAACCGAGTGAAGCAGCCTCCAACTCTGAACTTTCTGGCAAACTGTGGACACTCAGTTGTGACGTCATCAAACGAATACTGCCCGAAAACAATGATCTAGAATGAGCTACTATTTTTGTATAAATTTTATTCGTTTCCAATACTCTTCTGACAAAAATAATAATTGACTGTCTAAAATAACCAAGTATGTATCAATTTATATTCATGCTGTGTATTATGTCTATAATATGTCTGTGCTGGTCTATTCACACACATCCGTCAGTTCATCTCCAGCTATTTCGTTCTGCGCATGCGTCATGCGGCCAATGCTCTGTGATTGGTCCATCGTCAACATCCAATGCACCAATTACAGAGCATTGGGCGCATTGGGGACACGTAACGGATGTTTGTGAATACACCTTTATTGTAAATTATACATGACCGAATATATATTATACATTTATGTATATTATACTTGTATATGAGAGTGAAATTTTGGGGTATCTTTCATTTAATAATTCCTATCATAAATTTGATATTGCACCCATGAATAATTATTACGAATATGTATCAATTTATATATATTCTGTGTATTATTGTAAATTATAGTATACTAAACTTGTATAAGAGTGTAAAATGTTATTTTGCTCTCATTTACTAATTCCTGTCATTTATTTGATATTGCACCATGAATATTATTACAAAATAATATGTATCAATCTATATTTTGTACTGTGTATTATTGTGAATTATATTATACTTATATATTAGTGTAAAATGCTATTTTTCTTTCATTTACTATTCCTATCATATATTTCATACTTATCTATTTCACTTTCTATCTCGATTTGCTAGTTGATAATTCACTTGAATACAATTTTAAACGACTGCTTATCGTTGCTTACTGCTATGTTGTTTAAAATTGTATTTAAGTGAATATATTTAATATTTGAATAATTATCACAAACCTGCATCGAATCAACATAAGTGTCAAAAAGATTGTAAATTATCAATAACTGACACCGATGTTAATCCTGTTAGTTACCCTTTATTTTACGAGACAAAATCCCATGAAAAAAATAATTAATAGAACATGAAGAAATCTCTACTGTACATAGCAATGTAAAAAATAATATAAAATAGCACTGCTTTGAGACACTTATCATGATTATTAAGGACATGAAACATTTTATAACATTAATGCTCTATCATTTTACTATAATTTCTATCATTTTATTAGCTTAACTTCATTGCTATTTGAAACGTTCTTCAGTTGAAAATACAAATGAAGAATGTATGTTACTCGGAGACTTCTATACATAGCTTCTATGTATATATATTAGCTTCTATACATAGCTCTTTATATCGCTCTATATACTTTAGAGCATTATATAGATAGATAGAGAGATATTATTTTTTGCCATCGTACTCTACGGTCATCAGCAACGGCAAAAATTAATATCAAAGCGTCAAATAAAATAAATGTCACTGTACACAATATCATTTTTCATCAAATTCTTAATCTCCATACAACCGATTTTAATGATAAATTTTCTGACAGTTATTGAATCTAGATCAAGGTTTTCACCTGAAATTATTGAACAATTTCTTCCGTAAAGCTTATTAAATCCGAGCCCGTTAATAGTCGGTAATTCGGTGCGGTGGCTAGGCAGTATTTTTGCGGATTGCAAACATAAAATAAATTGAAAGAGATCCAAGTGAACTGCATGCGCAAATAAGCCAGAGGTGAAAAAATAAATTTATTGAAGTAAAAGAAGTGGCTTCTCTTTCCAGTTGTCTGGTTCTCGCTTCTTTTGACTTCCTCAATCCCTCACTCACTCACTCGCTCTCACTCTCTCTCTCTCCATCATTTCTCTCTTACTCTCTCTACTCTCACTATAATGTTCTCTCTCTCTTTCTCACTCACTCTTTCTTACGTATTCTCATCTCCATCTTCTTTGCAAGTTATTAAAAATCTTTCCCAGTTTCGACGGTGCACAGAAAATGGAATATATCAATGGAGAGGTTGAAGAGAAAGAAGGGAGATGATGAAGGAGAAGAGGAGGTAGACGAATATAAATATAAGAAGAATAGAATAAAAATAGAAGAGGTAGAAAGATGTAACTATTGAGAATGAAAGCTTAAGAAAAATAATATAATTATGAAAAAGAGTTTGGAGAATATGAAGATTGCAAATTATACCAAGATGAATAAAGTATGCGGAGAAGAATAAGAAGAGGTAGTTGAATAAGGAGATAGTAGGTGGATTATAATTATTGGCGATGTAAACTAGTACAACAACGGAGGAGGAGATGTATGGCATTCAAGGAGAATGAAAAGAAGAGAAGGAGAAAGATTGGGGGAGAAGGAGAAGAACACAACACGAAAGTGAGCAGAGTACAAGGAAGAAGAAGGAGCTGGAAGAAGAAGAAGAAGAAGAAGAAGAAGAAGCTGGCAGAAGCAGCAGACGAAGAAGAAGAAGCAGCAGAAGCCGGCCGAAGACGCAGAAGAAGACGAAGAAGAAGAAAACGACCACGACACAGCAGAAGAAGAAGAAGATGGAGTAGGAATAAAGACGATTAATAAGAAGTAGAAGATGAGAAGAACAAAACAATTTTGG
This sequence comes from Laodelphax striatellus, assembly GCA_017141395.1. Classification (NCBI taxonomy): domain Eukaryota; kingdom Metazoa; phylum Arthropoda; class Insecta; order Hemiptera; family Delphacidae; genus Laodelphax; species Laodelphax striatellus. Next base: position 3,865,940 of record CM029531.1, on the reverse strand, counting down.
AAAAATGAAGAAAACCTATGGGTAGAAATGGAGGATTTAAAGAGGAAAGAGATAATGTGAAAGTGAAACGAAGATGAAGACATAGTAGGGGGAAGAGTCTTTTAGAAGACATTCAGTTTTCGCGGATTAGACGTTTCACTGCTCCCCACTTTGGAGAATTGGAGAAGGAGGGAAGATGGTCTTATTCTCTTACGCACGGTGGGCTCTGATATAAGTTGATACGACTCAGTAGGAGTAGGTACTATCCCTATCCCTCCCGGCAGCCAGAGACAACTTACTAAGTCCTGGAGAGTTGTCCACCCCACCTCCACAGGAAATTCAATTAGCTTGAAAATTATTCAATGCCAGATTGGTGGCTATCACGATCAGTGCCTTGTTATGTAAAAACCGTGTTTTGCGCCGTTTATCTTAATACTGGAGGGTCACAGGTAGTCTAAGACACTACTTGTTGGAAATCGAAATTGGAAATGTATCTTCAACGATTCATTTAACATTTATAGCTCGTTAATTTAATAAGGTAGCTGAAAATGAATTTTATTGTCGTCATTAATTACAATTTATTGAAACATTTTACAATGTTGAAAATGTTTGAGAATTTATTCACCATTATGCAACCATGTTAATATTGTACAGTATTGTATTGTATTGCAGTACTGTACATCGATGTTGTAAAGCTACAAGTACAGTACGGTACATATTGTACAGTGGATATTTTACACTTTCACTGTTGTAAAACGTTGCATTGCGTTGTATTTGAACCAGCAACCAGCTACTATTATTTGATAGATTAGGCAAAGCAGAAACTGGAGAACTATTCAACTATAATAATTATGAAGATTAGTTGGATACCAATAAAATCAGTATATTAGTTAACTAAATAGATTAGTTGAATACCAATTCTCAAGGCCAATAGCACGAAAGGCCAAAGGATTTTAACAGCCGTAAAATGACGTCATCTAACGGAACCAATGCAACAAAATCCCGGACCTCCTTTTTGTGTGGAACGTCCTAAACACCCCCACGCCTGTCTCAACCCTTGACAGGGCCTACCCAAAAAAATTAATCCTGGAGCCGCCCCTGGTACACCGCGAGTTTCAACTCAGCTTTCAGAGTTGATATAGCAAGTTGAAAGCG